>JAKSZT010017719.1:12416084-12634993 GCA_026826555.1 Tolypeutes matacus | reverse complement strand
AGAATAGAATAGAATAGAATAGAATAGAATAGAATAGAATAGAATAGAATAGAATAGAATAGAATAGAATAGAATTGAATTGAATTGAATTTCTGTTCTATTACCCATTTGGCTCAAGAGCTGTGCTGATGGGTGGCCCTAGACCAAGGACTCTTCCAGGAGGAAGTGGAGTCCGCTAACACTGACAAGTTAGAATACCCTGCATTTGCCCCAACGCTATCAAGATCAGGCCATGGTTGGTTCCTCAGCAGCAAGGGGTGATGGTCCCGAGGGATACAAAAAGAACTTGACCTTTAAACTGCAGGATCAAGTCCCAATCTGGCTAGCCAGGAGCTGTGCAACTTGAACAAGATTCTTAATCTCTCTGACCTTAGCTTCCTCATTTCCCAAACTGAGACAATAATGTCTATCCCATGGGGTTGTTGGGATGGTGAAAGAATACATGAGAAAGTACTTTATAAACTACACTGGGTTTTATTTTTTTTTATAATCATTAGTTAAGTCCCTGGATTAGTCAAACTTGTTCTGTTCTCTGACCACAAACTGTGCCACTACCACTGCTCAATGTCCCCACAAACGTATGCTATAGTTAAGAGGTGGCAAGGGTGAGAGAGTGTGAATGACTCACTGCAGCCCCTTCCAACTACCAGGGAGAGAAAATCCATCCCAGTGGCCATAGATCACTCAGCTGGAATTGCCTTTACTTCCTCCTCCCTCCTCTTCCTACAGCATGCCTCACCCTTCAGGCTAATTCTTCTTTCAACACTTTGTACATTTATAAACGCCATCCTTACGTAGGGGTGAAGCAGGATATGATTCAGGTGATCTGTGCCTCTGGATATAGTAGGAAAAACCACCCCAGAAGGCATTGTAATGGCCTTGTATGAAGAGCGTGTCGTTTTCAAACTATGTTGTGCTGGGTTCTTTCTAAAAACTTTCATGATCTTTTCTTGCCATAAAGTAATTTTGTTTCTTGTACTATTTATTGTAAGTAATATAACTAATATTGTTTATTGCAGAAAACATAAAAAGATAAAGAAGAAAACAAAAGTAATCCACAATCCTACAATCCAGATTTAAACCCTCTTAACATTTGGGTGGGCTTTCTCTCACTCTGTCTTACCAATGCCCCTGAAATCGAATCAGATAGTGCAGCCTGCTTTTTCCCTTCCACATTATATTGTGAGTATATTCCCATTTCATTAAAAATTCCTTAAAATATTTTTTGGCCAGCATAATACTCCAGGGTACCAAAATCTATCTAATCAATCTCCCATTATTAAACGTTTTACTTACTTGTAGTTTTTCACTATTTATAGCTCAGACTAAATTTTTTCATTTGCTCAATAGCAGCCTTTAGGAAAAGATTAAAAAATGTTTTTAAAAAAGTGAAAAAAAAAAAAGGCGACTTTAACCCATTTGTACATGTTGTCATAACGGATGGGTTTGGCCTTGCAGCTCTCTTGGTCCACACAGGTGGCCAGGCCCCAAGGAGTGCCACCCCCCCACACCTGGGGCAGTTCCCACCCCCAAAGGCAGTGCTGTTTTCCCGGCATCCCTGACCTACCCTGCCTCTAAACCTGACTCTTGGTCATACCAATTCTCCTTGCCTGGTCTCCACAATTTTACATCTCTGGAAGCAGAAACTGTGATCTCAGTAATGTCCCTTCCAAAATGCTCCAGGTTCCTTATGCCAATATATCCCTCCCTCCCAACTTTCAGCGATTTTTTAAGCCCCAAAAGGCAAAGCTTTACACCTTAACCCCAAAGCAAAGCAACAGGTTCCTACTGACTCTGCCTACTCGATTCTCACCCAGGGATTGGTTCCACCATGTCCTTCTCTCCTTCCTACAAGGGGAGGGGGCACCAGGAAGGCCCTGTCTGCCCTGATGCTGACATTGGCACCAGAAGAATGAGCCAGAGAGATCCTGAAGCCAGTGGCCCATCCACAGGCCAGGAAAGGGAGCTCGCACTGGGGAGGGATGGCATTGTTCATAGTCATACTTTTCATTTTCTGCTGCCTCCATCCAGCTGAGCGTATTGCCCGTATTCCGTTACTCCAGGGTCTGAGCTAGGAAAGAGGAGACCTGGAGTGTAGCTGTAGCTCTGCCACTAGCATGCTATGTGGCACTGGGCAAGTGCCTTCCCTCACTGGGCTGTGTGGCAGGCAGGGGTGACGAGATGATCTTCAAAAGCACTTTTGAGTCTGATGGTGAATCTGCAAGAACTCAGAGTAAAGGAAAGCCAGCCTGGCTTCCAGGCTTCACTGATGTGGGTGTTGAGCTCGGACAGGCACCCACTTCCTCTTCCTCAGAACTGTCCTTCAAGGACTCTGGGAAATGAGGCTCAGCAAGCACCTTGGATAAAGAGCTAAAAGGTAGGGCCAAAAGGTGAGGGTGAGAGAACAATCTCTGTTTCCTCATATGAACAAGGGGGATAATAAGTCACAGGACTGCTCTTAGGTTCATATGAGATTGTGGAAGTAAAAGTTTTGTAAAAAGTAAAGTGCCTTGGGGGTCGGATGTGGCTCAACTGGTTGGGCGTCCGTCTCCCATATGGAGGGACCCGGGTTCGATCCCTGGGACCTCCCGGTAAAAAAATAAAAAAATAAAAAATAAATAAAGTGCCAGGGAGTGGATGTGGCTCAAGCAGTTAAGCGCCTGCTTCCCACATGGGAGGTCCCAGGTTCAGTCCCTGGTGCCTCCTAAAAGCAAAAAAAGAAACAAATGAAAACAAACAAGCAAACAAATGAGAAAAAACAACTCAGGGGAGCTGATGTGGCTCAGTGGTTGAGCACCAGCTTCCCACATACGAGGTTCAATCCCTGGCCCAAGTACCTCAAAAAAAATTGCCTTTGTCAAAGACACAGGAGCCAGCTTGATGGGCTCCTGCTGCCCAACTTGGACAGGGTGAAATCAATGTAAATAATGATAGTAATAGATTGGGGTCTACTAAACAAAACAGGAAACCATGAGCCTCTACAGATACAAATAACTAAGTGAATAAATTAAAAGATTTACAAGGAATGGAATATTTACATAGTTTTCAAGGTAACTTCCTACAAAATAATCATTAATTACCAAGGGTAAAGGAGTCACTTTATAGTTACCATAACTGTAAGTTATTGTCACTTCCAGACACCACCTTCATCAAGTGATCAAAATGAACATCACCAGGAATTGAACATGTTGAAGTCATGTACAACCTGATAGGAGGTTCTGAAAAGAAGGCAGCATCACTTTATGATCTTCCTCCCAAGACACAAAACCTGATTCTAATCATGAGGAAACACCAGAAAAATCCAAATAGGGGGACATTCTAGAAAATAACTGCAACTAAAGAAAATAGACAACCAAATGCAACTGCAAATCAAGGTCATGAACATTTAAGAAAGACTAAGGAACTACTCTGAGCTGAAGGACACTAAAGAAACAGGACAACTAAATGCAACTCACTGGATACTGATCCTGGATCCTTTTGCTATAAAATGGGGTATTGAATGGGATTTGAAGGTTAGTATTAACGTATCAATGTGAATTTCAGGATTTTGACAGGTGTTGTGGTAGGCAGCTGTGGCACTTTGAGATCATTTATGTATTCCAAAAGGAGAGATTATGTTTGTAAACTGGTCTGTTCCTCTGGGCATGATACCCTTTGATGGTATTAAATTCAGGTGAGATGTTGTATTAGTCAGCCAAAGGGGTGCTAATGTAAAATACCAAAAATGGGTTGGTCTTTATAAAGGGTATTTATTTGGGGTAGAAGTCCACAGATACCAGGCCATAAAGCATTGTTTCTTCCGTCACCAAAGTCCATTGCCACGTGTTGGAGCAAGACAGCTGCCGATGTTTGCCAGGGTTCAGGCTTCTTGGGTTTCTCTCTGGGCTTAGCTCTGCTGGTTCCTCTACAAGGTCAGCTGCAGACTATCAGGCAAATGGCTCGCTTCTCTTCTCCTGGGGCCTTCTCTCCAACATCAAAACTGCTTCTCAAAAAAAAACGGCTTCCTCTTTCCTTTGCCTTGCTTTTTATATTTGATTCCCCACCCACCAAAGGGTGGGGCTCAACTCCCTACTGACGTGGCCCAGTCATCGCCCTAATCATAACTTAATCATGCCCAGATTAACAGATCAGTTTATAAGCATGATCCAATTATATTTTTGGAATTCATAATTACATCAAACTGCCCAACTGCAACAGATGTCTTTGATGAAACTATGTTAAGATTAGGGCTTTAATTTGACCACATCAGTAGGGTGTAACTCAGGTTAAGTCCCCACCCCCTTGGTGGGCTATATAAATGGACAGTCACTCAAGAGGACACACGAAGAAGATACATGAGAAAAGAGAAAGGGCTCCATAGATGCCAGCGGAGAGCATTTTGTCATGACACATTAGAGAACTTTGATCCTGTGGCCCAGGGGAGAGATGAGCCATTCACCTGATAGTTGCAGCTGAAGGAAACAGAGCTGCTGAGCAGCTAAGGCCCGAGAGACCAGGTAGAAACTGCCCGCCATCTTGCTTCAACACCTGGCATCTGATTGGTGAGAAACCAACCTTGAGTTGGACTTTTTAGGGCCTTGTAACTGTTAGCTTTTACCCCAAATAAATACCCTTTATAAAAGTCAACAGGTTTCTGGTACTTTGCATCAGCACCCCTTGGCTGACTAATACAGCAGCCTCTAAGACAATACCATATTCACTCCCTTATGTAATTCCCTCCCCTTAAGTGAGAATAAGGCTGAAGGCATGGAATGTCACTTCTGAGATTAGATGTTCTGGGGGGGGGGGTTAATTACATATATGAGTATATTATTTATTTGCAGCTATAACTTGCATCTACATTTAAGTTTAAATTTGCTGTTAAATGAATTGCACATAATTTGTTTCAAAGTATGGTTTCAGTTATTCTATTTTAATTAGAGCAGTTGTAAGTTTACAGAAAAATCATGCAGAAAGAACAGAATTCCCATATCCCCTCCCAACAGTTTTCCCTATTATTTTTTGCATTAGTGTTGTAATTTTGTTACAATTGATAAACCAATATTATTATTATATTATTATTATACTATTAACTATAGTCTCTAATTTATATTAAGTTCCACTCTTTGTGTTGTACTGTTCTATGTTGTTGTTGTTGTTTTTATTTTATTGTGGTAACATATAGGCAACATAAAAAAAAATTAGGTTGTCAAAAGACTGGCTTCCATCTCTCCTCTTCCTCTCTGCCTCTCCATCCTGCCCTTCTTCCCTCCCTCCCTCCCTCCCTCTCTCATTCTGCTCAACTAACTCACGTTCATGGAAGCAAGCTGTCCTACTGTTAGCAACCCCATGGAGAGGTTCTCCTGGCAAGGTGATAAACTGAGGCCCACAGCCCAAAAGCCCTTGAGGAACTGAAACTTCCCAACAACCACCTGAATGAGCTTGGAAGTGGATCCTTGAGACTCAGTTGAGTCTTAAGATGACTGCAGTCCTGGCCTACAGCTTGACAGCATGCTCACAAGAGACCTTGAGTTAGAGGCACCCAGCTAAGTTGTGCCTCTGGGACAAATGTTGTTTTAAGGTAGTAACTTTGGGGACAATTTGTTATGCAGCAACAGACAACACAGCTGTATAATGGTTATGTGGGGGTAATTACCATGTTTGTAGGCAAGGCTTAAAGTATTCAGGTGTGATGGGGCATCAGATGAGACATTATTCTTAAAGCCTTCAGGAATTAAAAGTTCTTTGTACTGTATTAGCAAATTTTCTGTAAGTTTAAAGTTGTTTACAATTTTAGACGTTTATTTTAACAGGAAGCAATGTGTCCCATGGACCTGAGGGGCACTCCAGGAGGTGGGTACTCAGGATACAAAAAGTAAACATAAGGTGGGATCATATTGTAGTCTGTCTCTAAAGTGCAAGCCGGACCAAGCCTCACCCTGCCATAGCTCCTCTAACGACTTCCTGCTAGCCTCCCTCTGAAGTCTGAGGCTCACCTGCCATTGGGGCTACCAGAGTTCCCCTCACCCTTGGTTCCAGCTGGGCCTCATACCACGCGGCCCTCTCACACCCTTCGCTCCAGGCAGGCGCAGTCTCTAGCAGCTCCCAGAAGGCCAGGCGGTTCTTCTCACTGTGCTCTGCTCTGCCTAGAATGCCCTGCTGCCCTGCTTTCCTGGACAGCCCTAGTTATCCTCAAGCCTCTCACCTCAGGAGGCCCTCCTCCAGTCCCTCCAGCCTCCTCCCCTTCCCCATCACAGCACCTGTTGTAAGGACGTATCTCCTCCAGCTGTGGGCCCAGAGAGGGAGAGGCTCTATCCAATGCCTCTTGGGCACCTGGCCCCCAGCCCCAGTCCTAGGGCCCGTGATCGGGGACAGAAGCCCCACAGCCACAGCCACACCCCACAGGGATCACCCACTCCAAAAGCCAGAAGCACAGCCGGGAGTCAGCTTTGGGGGCTGGGGCCCTGCTCTCCAGAAGGGGCCTCCCTGAGATGGGCCCCAGACCCCAGCAGTGCCAGGAGGAAGCCCTCAGGGGATTTCAGGCACCGCAGAGGAGCAATTTATACTTCAGGCCTGCTAATGAATCCCTGAATGGAGGAATTAATTACTGTCTCTCCAAATTAGACTTCTCCCTTCCTTCGAGATGCATCTTCTTTTTATTCTTAATTGATTTTTAAAATTACGACGTCAGTGCAAAGTCTAATTTATTTTACTTTCAGCATTATTTCTCTGATAAGCAATTTCAATTTATGCCAGGCGCCTGCCTTGGCACCAGTTTGTCACGTCAGCTCTTGCTCGGAGGGGCTGAGTCACACCCGACAGAGCAGGCCCTGGAAGTCCCAGATGAGCTGCCCCCTCTCTCCAGGCCTCAGGTTCCCCATAAAGAAATGAAGGCATCGCACTACACCACTTCTGATGGCCCTTCCAGGCCTCACCATCTGCTGTTCCATGAGTGTATCCCTTCCTCCAACCCAGGATCGATGGAGGGGGTGACGCTGAGCCCTCCAGGATTTATAAAGTCCCCCTCATTCATCATCTCACTTGACCCTCTACAACCGTTTTGAAGTAGAGATTGTCATCCCCATTTTACAGGTGAGGAAACCAAGACTCACGGAGGCTAAATGACCAGAACATGTTGGAAAAAAAGGATCCCAACCCAGATGTGGATCCCAAATCTGACAACTCTTCCCTTCACCCTGGTATCTAGATGGTGCTCATTGTGAATTTTGGCTCAAAGGCCTTAGACTCAGACCCAGACGCTGATATGCCAAGTCCTAAGGTACACTAGTGGTTTTGTTCTCTCCTCTGTCTGGGGAACTGCTCCCTGCCCACCCTCCCCTCCCTCTAGCCAGGAGTCCAAAGGAGAGGGCCTTCCTTCGGGATTCTACTCTTGCTCACAGGGTGGGCTCATGACTCAAGCCAAGCCAACCAGCAACTTCCTTGGGATTTTCTAATGCAGGTGCAGGGATCACTGCAGGTGCAGGGAGAGTGTTTTCCTCTCTGGTTATGAAGCTGGGAATATATAAGCCTGGAAGCTGCTATAGCCATGTACCCTCTCCACCGCCAGCCCACCTAGTCTACTATAGAAGAGACAGGGAAAAGGAGAGGCCAAAGGTATGAAGAGTCCCTGCTATCAGCCCCTCCCAGACCTGGTCCACCCCACCCATCCTAGTTGGTTACATAAGACAAAAAATTCCCTCTGAGGTCTAAACTGCCTCAGCAGGGTTTCTGTCACTTGCTACCCAAGGATTCTGGCTGGTAGAGATGGGATTGAAAAGCTGGGAGAAAACAGAGCTCAGCCTGATGTGCCCAGAACCGCCTCCAGTCAAGTGGCGCTGAGCTCTGTGGGCTAAGGGCCTGAAAGGGAGCTGGCATCCAGCAGACTTTCTAAAACCCAGAGGTGGCTCATCCCTGCCTGCTCAGGACCCTTCCTTCTTCCCCAGGATGAAACACTCACAAGAGCCTCCAGGCCCAGGCCCTGCTGATCCCTCCAGGCTTACATTCCGCCCTGCTGTCTTTCACACATCAGCCTCCTCACGTCATTTTTACCTCCCTGGCTTGCCATACTTTTCCTCACCTCCAAGCTTTTGCACATTTGTTCCCTCAGCCAGGTCCTCCTACCATCACCTGCCTACTCATTGCAGGCAACACCTCCTCTGGAAGGTCCTTTCGGTCTTCAGAGAGAATCATCCATGCCTCTCTGTTCTGTCAGTCAGTCCATGGTTGCACGTATCACCTGACTTGAAATTGTCAGCTTGTGTTGGTACCCACACTAGACTGTGAACTATTTAAAGTGCAGGACCATGTATCACTTTCCCCAGGCCTGGACTGCTAGCACAGGGGAGTGCCATGCATTCAAAATATATTTACTGAGCACTTAATAGGTGCCAGGCACTATTCAAGGTGAGCAAGACCAACAAAGTCTCTGCCTTTATAGGGGAAAAATAAACAATAAATATAACACATAAGAAAAGCACATGGCATATTAGATAATGATAATTGCTATGGGGAAAAAATCAAGCTATCTAGGTGGGATCGAGAGTACAGGGAGGAAAACAACCTTAGTGTCCATTGACAGAAGAATGGATAAACAAAATATGATAAATATACCATGGAATATTATTTAGCCTTGAAAAGGAATGAAGTACTAATACATGTTACAACATGGATGAACCTTGAAAATGTTATGCTAAGTGAAATGAGCCAGGCACAAAAGGATATTGTGTGATTCCCTCTTACATGAAATAACTAGAATAAGCAAATTAATAGAACAGAAAGTAAATTAGAGTTTACCAAGGGCTGGGAGGAGGGGTAATGGAGAGTTACTGCTTAACCAGTACAGAATTTCTGTTTTGTGGTAATGAAAGAGCTTTAGTAAGAGAAGGTGGTGATGGTAATACAACATTGTAAAAGTAATGAATGCCACTGAATTGTACACTTAAAAATGCTAACAATGGCAAATTTTGTATTATATATATAATGTATTATATATATTATGTTTTATATATATATATAAAACCCCAATTGGGGGAAAAAAAACAAAAATAAAGTGCAGGGAGTGAGCTGTGATTGTAAATAGGGGGTCAGCAAAGGCCTCACTGAGGAGGTGGCATCTAAAGGAAGTCTCAAAGGAGGTGAGGAAGTAAGTCATGCAGGTGTCTGAGGAAGAGCTTTCCAGACAAGAGGAACCAGCCAAGCTTTGAGGCAGAGCTTGCCAGGCATGTTCATGGAAAAGGCAAGGAATCCAGGGTGGCTGGGCAGGCACAAGAGAGGGGAGAAGGGACGGAAAGGAGAGCAGCGGGTAACTGCATGGGAGGTTAGGAGGTGCAGGTATATTTGATCAAGAACTGTTGAGAACTGTTTGCTGAATAAATTGAATTGAAGTTGCAAAGATATTTCTAAACTATGCAGCAAAAGTTACATAAATAATTAAAATCGGGGAACTCAAATGACAGTTCATACCTCGGAGATATTGAAGGCTCAGTTTCAGATCATTGCAATAAAGCAAATATCGCAATAAAGCAAGTCACACGAAGCTTTTGGTTTCCCAGTGCATACAAAAGTTATGTTTGCACTCTACTGTAGTCTATTAAGTGTACAATAGCTCTAAGTCTTAAAAAACAATGTACACACCTTAATTAAAATGTGACACAGAGACAGGAAATGAGCACATGCTCTTGGAAAAATGTGCCGATAAACTTTCAATTTGTAAAAAATATAATATCTGCAAAGCACAATAAAATGAGATATGCCTGTGTGTGGTACTGAGGGGGAGATTGTTGGAATGAGTCAGGGGTAGGGGAGTACTCAGAGGCAGTGTCCACTTTGGGCTGGGGGGCTGGGCAGGTGAATGCAGGCCTCAGAGGCTCACCTTCGAGGGGCTTGGAGTGTGACCTCATGATCCCCACTGCCCATCTCTGGCCTCAGCCTCTCCCTCGGCAAAACAAAGGGGCTGGTGTACGAGCCCTGCAGACTGCTGCTGTGTTTCTCCAATTCCTTTTGAAGAACCTGCACTGCCCGTCTCACCACACCGCCTCTGATCTCCAGCACAGCAGTGTGGGGATGAAATCTCAGATGATTCCAAACTGTATCTTCACCATAAAACAAATATTTTGAAAAGCCTTTTGATGTCACTTTAATGGAATGAGGAAAACACCGTTCACCCCCCGCATTTTTAATTTTGTTCTTTTTGCTATTTTTTTCCTCCTTTAAAGCTTGTGTTTGCTTTCATGTTACACGTTATTTATTTAGTTACTTGTCAATTAGTGTCTATTCTCCAAGCGACAAGCACATTAGCAGCTGCAGAAACTGGAATTAAAATTTGCAGCCCAGTTGGTGCTACCAAAGCTATATCTACCCGGCTGAGAAAACAGCGCTTCTTTGTCATTTCAAAAGATGACCTTCCTCTCCCTTCTTTCTGTTCCTGGCATTGGACTTAATTCCAACTGACTCCTGGACAGTCACTGCACCAACATGAGAGCTTTGAGGTGGATTTTTTTTTCCAAATGCACAAAGGAGGATGCAGATTCCTGTTAACAGTGGCCTTTGATGACAGTGTAAAACAGGACCCAGCTTAATTTGAATAACATGCTCTAAATTGCCAGTCCAGGGGTTCTAACTTAACCAGCCTAAAACATCACACTGCCATCCAGTTCAGCAAACATTTAATGAGGCAACAAGACATAGTGGAAACAGTCAAACAGACCCCCAGGCTCCAGTTCCAGCTCCTTGATTTACTAGGTCCATGACTCTGAGCAAGTGAATTAATCTCACAGACCTTTATTTCCTCATCTGCAAAATGGGAGGATTAAAATCAACCACATAGGGAAATTGTGAGAACTGAAGGAGGTTATATGTATAGGGCTTTACAAACTGAGATTCAGAGTCTGACTCTTCCAATGAACCTGAGATGTTGGTTTACATGAGTTGAACAAATGGTGGAGAGGGCTTTGGGGAAAGGAGACTGAGGAAGGGTAGCCTCCTGGGCAGAGACAGGGCCTGTCCCCAGCCCAGCCCAGGCTTAGGTCTGATCACTGCGAATGTGAAGGCTCCAAGTAGGTGGAAGGACTGAGACACCAGCCAGAGTAGGGTGGCTTCAGAGCCCAATGACAAGCAGACAGCCAAGGACCAGGGAGGGCCATGTTTTCCCTTTCTCTGGTCCCAACATGCTACTGTTCCTGTCTGGACAGTGGAGGAATTTGGGAGGGCTTTCACTCCATTGTGAGCTCAGCAAACAACTGCACCACCACATGCCCCTGCTGCCGACAGGATAACCTAGGATTCCCTCTTCTCCAATATTTTTCTTGGGTGGCCACAACTTGGTCACATGGGAAAACCTGCCTTGGAGACAGGGCAGCAGCCATTCCTCATCTGGATAAGTCAAGGTCTCCTGACCATGAAAGCTAGAATGAGGTTATAAAAACCTAATTCAGAGCATGCCCCTCCTCTGCTCCAAACCCTCCAAACCCTTCCCATGTCACTCAGTCACAGCCAAAGGACCTACGAGGCCTTTCATGGACCCCTGTTGTCCTCTCTGAGCTCATCTCCCGAAGCATTCTCCCTCACTCAGACTCTACACGTGGGCCCCTGCCTCTGGACATTGGTTTAGCAGCTCTACTCATTGTCTTCTCCTTCCAGCTCTGCCCAAATCTCCCTCCCTCCATGAGGCTCCCCTCCTGCTCTTTCCTTTTTGCTATAGTACTTTCACCGTCTCACAGAAGAGATGCTTGTTTCTTATGTTCTATCACTGTTAGATTCTAAGCAGAGGTCTTTGTTTTGTCCTCTGATATGTCCCAAGGTCCAGAATAGTGTCTGCTACATACTAGAAGCTCTGTAAACATTTTTGTAAGGATGACAATTCAGGTGATGAGTCCTGAATTAGGGTAGGGATGTTGAGGTAGAGAGAGGATCCCAGATTTGAGAGATGTTCAGGAGGAAGTTTTTAACTTATTCTTTGCAGCAGAATCTCCAGGGGCTCCTGTTAAAAATAGAGTCCTAGCCTTGCCATAGACTCACCGCACCCATCTGTAAGGCTGATTAACAAGTCTCTAATGATGCTGATGCAGCCCAGGTTGAGAACAGCTGAAGCTGATATAATCTTAAATGAGAGGCGCAAGCCAAGGGGACACAGGTACTGGTCTCAACTCTGCCTCCTATTTGGATGTGCTCTTGGACATTTCCCCATCCAAAGAATGGGCTGGGCCAATGGCTTTCAAAAGGTGTCCTAAGATTGTGGGAGGGAGTACCTCAGAGTAGGGGTAGAGGTTTAGCAGGCTCCCAAAGAGCCAGGACCCTGGACGGCCCATCCCAGCTTCCCCCAGAGCTGACCATCTTTTTGAAGAAAGTGTTCAATTCCTAAAGATGTTTGAGAATGACAGGCCTGGACTGTTGAATGAAACAAGAGATGCTGGCATTACCAGTTCTGGACCTTGGGCAGGTCACCTCTCCCCTCAGGGCTCCACTCCCCCATCTGTCTAACGTATGTTTGGACCAAATAACCCCAAAGTGCCCTCCCACCTCGGAAGCTCTGGTAGTTAGTTTCATATCAGCAAACATGCCATGTCATAAGGAAGCATGGGAACTGGGTGAAGACAGGGAGACAGTGTCTGCAAATGGACAATTATCATCACACATTATAACACTCTAATGGCAGAATCTTTTATATTAGAATAGACATTATGGAGCACAGTTCTATCAAATGAATATAAAAGACTTGTTTTATATTACAATGCACACTGTAATTACACATTTCAACAATTTCTTCAATGCATTACATAGAAGCATTTTGAAGTAATGGAGTCTTGAAACCATATATAACTTGCCTTAGGGGAGGATGCTGTGGGTAGTAACAGAGAGGCCTCCCAGACAACAGAAAGAACTAGTCTCCTCCATCCCTGGCCATGTGGCTTCTGACTTCAGTCTCTGGGGGCTCTTTGGCAAGGGCCCTTTGTCCAAGCAAACTAGTCCGTGCCCACCCAGGCAGAAATTTCCTCTACATCTCCAACAACTAGCAGGCAGCTGCAGCTGCACCTCCAGAGACTGGAGCTCACCATCACCATCCATCCAGTCATGAGGAAGTCACTCTACACTACTAAAAGCGCATGGCATATAATCTTCCTTTTCTATTGCTGCTGTAACAAATTACCACAAACTTAGAGGCTTAAAGCACACAAATTTATTACCTTACAGTTCTGGAGGTCAGAAGTCTTAAATGGGTCTTCTTATTTTATAGGCTAACATCAAGGTGTCAGCAGAGCTGCATTCCTTCTGGAGGTTCAAGGGACAATCTGTTTCCTTGCCTAGTTCAGCTTCTAGAGGCTGCCCACATTCCTCGACTCATAGCCCCTTCCTCCATCTTCAAAGCCAGCAAATCTCTGACCCTTTTTCTGTTGTCACAGCTCTCTCTGACCACAGCCAGGAAAGGTTCTCCTTTTTTAAAAACTCATGTGATGGGAAGCGGATGTGGCTCAAGCAGCTGGGCTCCTGCCTACCACATGGGAGGTCCCAGGTTTGGTTTCCAGTGCCTCCTAAAGAAGACAATCAAGACAGTGACAAGCAAGATGTGATGGGCTGGTGTGGAGAGCTGACACAACAAGATGTCACAGTGAGATGATGCAACTGAGAGACACAGCAAGGAAACAAAATGGGAGACACAACAAACAGGGAGCGGAGGTGGCTCAAGTGATTAGGCACCTCCCTCCCACATAGAAGGCTCCGGGTTCAGTTCCTGGTGCCTCCTAAAGAAGACAAAGCAGACACAGAGAGCAGACAGCAAGCGCAAACAACAAGGGGGGAGGGTTTAAATAAATAAAGTAATAATAATAATAATGTAGCAATAAAAATAATTTATAAAAAACAAAAACAAAAACCCATGTGATTAGATTGGGCCCACTTGGATAATCCAGGATAAGACCCATCTCAAGTTCTTTAACAATCACATCTGTTAAGTCCCCTTTGCCATGTATAGTAACATATTCATAGGTTCCAGGAATTAGAGCATGGACATCTTTGGGGACCATTATTCTGCTTACCACAGGCGTTATTTTATCTTATTACAATACCAAACAGATTGTGTGTTCCTCTTTATCTAGAAAATAGACGAAATACTTTATAGGATTAAATGTGGCAATGTATGTCTATAGCCTGGCATATACATGTTTCATGAATTAAAATTAATGCAATGAACCAGGGTGAAAGTATCAATGATACAACTCACTTTGCCAATATCCCTCTTGTAAAAAGGCATGGGAAATGATCCTAAGGCTCCCAGTGCACTCTGACAAATCATGGACAGAGCAGGACCATCCACCTCTCTCATTTGGTTTCTCTACCTCTGTTAATACAACCAAGGTACCATTACATTCACATTTTAGATTCCTTCTTCTCTGATCATGGTTAACTTAGCTGCTTGCAGTTAATTAAAACCCTTGAGTCTGTCTCTAGTTATCAGGGAACAATAGCAAAATGCATATTTTATAGGGGGATAAACTGAGGCTTAAAGGCTGGAGCACCAGAGGAAATGCCTAAAGTGAGTCTTTAAGGTTGAGTGGGAGTGAGTTGGCCAAGGATGTGGGAGATACTTGTGCAAAGCCCAGAGCTGCAGGAGAACAAAGAGGCAACTTCCAGGGCCGGCCAGACTGGTGCCGCTCAGGTGGAGGCAGGGAGACACCACAAATGACAAGCCCAGAGAAATAGGAGATGCCAGGGTTGCACAGGTCAGCTGGGGCTTGGATGTCAAGCAGGATTTGGGACTTGGGTAAGTGTTATGGGTGCCCGGCCACTGGCAACTCACCCTGGCTGTACATAGAATCCAGGCAGGACAGGTGGGAAAGGAGGCTGCTGCCCCTGTCCAGGCCAGAGGCACTGAGGGCATGGCTGAGGGCAAGTGGCCCATAAGAAGGATATGGGGATAGAGAGAGAGGACCAAGTGGAGAGAGGTTAAGCTGAGTCACAAGGTCTAGGGCAGGACTCAGAGTTGGCAGATGGGCTGGGGTTCCCCCCATGACCCATCTGAGCAGGAGGCCTACCCCCTTTTTTTGCCATCAGTCTTCCTGCAGCAGCTCTGAGAAGAATGGGGCATTCTTTGTTCTCACAGAGTACTGGGGCTCATGCCCACCTTGAGGATGATCCTTGTCCTTCACTCCTCTACCCTACCTGGCCTCATTCCAGTCCTTTTCTTCTTGCTTCTTCCTTTTCCTTGCATTAGCTACTTACCACTGGTTCCCTACAGCCAAAAACACAAAGGCCCAAATCCTGAGCACTTCATACCCAATCTCCCATTGACACCTTGGCTACACTCATTACCATGGGTCCCTTTGAACAGGCTATTCCCTCTGCCCTTTTCTTATCCCCCACCTATAACATTCTACCCACTTTGAAAGGCACAGTGGCATTAGTCATCCTTCCAGACTGTTCTTCTCCATGAATAATGCCATACCATTGCCTGAGCTGGAAATCATGAGCCTTGACTCTTTGCTTCCTCACTCTTACCCCAATCATACATGCACCTATATACTCCCACACGTGACACAGAAACACACAGGTCCCCAAGTCCTTGCCTGTTGGTTCTTCTCCCCAAGTATCTTTCACCTACCTGCCTCTCCATGCCCTGGACCCTTCCCAGGTCAGGGCATGCTGACCAGGACTGCGTAGCAGCTTCCACCTTATCTCCCTGTCCCTGGATGCAGTAGCCCACCCAGTGCTTCCCCTAACCACAGCTGGCTGGCTATTTCCATATTTCTGAAAACTAAATTTCTCCTGTCTCTTCCCTGTTTGACACACTCAAGAGGCCCCCTGCAGCCTCCTGGGTGAATCCCACCTGCCTCATCCTGGGCCTGAGGACCTGCCAACCTCCCCAGCCCCAGCTCCTCTCCATCCCTGACTGAACTCTATGCTCCAACACACCCCAGGGCACCATTCTCAGGCCTCTGAGAAGGCAGTTCCCTCCTCTCCACTTTCTCTACCTCAAACTCCCAGCCAACCACTGAGCCCAGCATCGCCTCAGGGCACCTTCGCTGCCCACTTCCAGGGTCTGCTCAGGAGCCCTACAGCAGTTACTCTTTATCCATACATGACATAGAGTTAATTGTGTACTCACCTCCCACCTGGCAAGGTCAGTGCTCAGAAAATGTTGACTTGATAAAACTGACTGTCTGCAGGAGAAGATGATGGAGCAGGAAGCTCCAGGAATCTGTCCCTCCATGAGAACAACTATTAAACAGGAAGAAACTGTCTGAATCAACTATTTTGAAACTCAAGAGTTCAATAGAACACTGTACAACATCCAGGGAAGAGCAGGAGGAAGTGAAGCAGGCTAGTAAGATAAGGAATCAATAGACGGATCTGGAACCTGGCAAGTCCATGTGGACAACAATACCCCCAGGATGGTTGCTGGAAGACCCTCACAAGAGTTCTGCCATCCAGAATGTTTCCTCCGGAAGCCAGGAGAAGGCCAGGATATTCTCCAGGGGCCTTATAATTGGGCCCTCCTGGGGGATTGATGGGTGAGGTAATCAATCAAAATAGCAAACAGCTGGGACTCCTCCTCTGCCATTAGCAAAGGGGTGGAATAATTAATAGTTTAAAAAGCAAGAGCAAAGGTCAAATCTCTCCTGAGCCTCTCTTGGCTTCTGCACACTGCTGTCTCCGTGTCCCCTTGCATGGATCAACACGCAAGTAAAACCTGGGCATTTTTAATCTATAATGGGAAATTGCAGTCTATAAACCAGCCCTCTTTATCATCCTTCAGCCCCTTACTCTCTACAGGGGACCCATGATCTGTTATTTTCTCCCATTTCTCCTCCCTCCCTACCTTAATAAATTACTGGCCTAACTAACCCGACGTGCTCTTGAAATTCATTTCTGCAGCATAGTCAAGAACCTAGACAAAATCCAGTAATAGAAGAGGCTACTAAATTATAGAAAATGCCAGTAAATTGCTCTCTCCACAGCTCAGCAGTTACCATTGCATCCCCCATTCAGGTAGCAGTGGGCTCAGGCCCCTGCAATGGCTGGCTGTTGCCACAAAGGGCCATAAGAATTCACTTCCCAAAGATCTGGGGCTGGCAATTGTTTCAACCCACCCGGGACAAAGACTGAGGAGACTTAAAGATGGTACACTTCCTCAGGACTGTGGGGAACAGTTGAAGGGCTGCAGTGGCCAGGCAAGTCAAGAACACTCAGCTTTGTGGAGCCCTGGAAGAAACTCCTGGTGCCTTTCCTGGCCCCTCCTTCATCCCCTCTTCAGGGTGTTTGGAGACAGCCTGGAGCTCCCTCTGTGGGTCCCTGGCCTTGTTTCCTCTGGGAAGCACCTCACCTGGGTGCCTCTCCTCCACCCCCACCCAGAATTTATCCTCCAGGCAAAAGCAGCTTGAGATAACAAAAGCAGTGTAAGAAACAACTGACTCAGGTGGCCTGGGGCAAAACTCACCTGCCTTAAATACAGCCTTGGAATACAGAAGTTCTGTCTCCTGGGAGGTAGAGGGGGTGTTCAAACTCCTGTAAACAGGAAAATTTCTATTGCCACTAGTAAGCACTAGTCCAGGACAAGGCCCACTCCCAGAAAAGACAGGGCAGACAGTCCCGATAGGAGGTCTGACACTCAAGAAAATCTCTGTCATATCACCAGCTGGTTACAAATTCAAGAATCAGACATTTCAGGAAATAAATCACAGAGCTAACATTTTAAAATATTAAAATGCAACAGAATATTACAAGATATGCAAAGAAAGAGGAAATGATGGCCCATCTAAAGAAAGAGGATAAAAATCCAGAAAATATCAACAAAGAAGACCAGATTGTAGAGTCTCAATAAATTTAAAAATATTGAAATCATTCACTGTATCTTCTCCAGCCACAATGGAATGAAGCTAGAAATCAATAACAGAGAAAAATGAAAAATTCACAAATATGGGATATTAAAAAACATACTCTTAAACAACGAATGGTTAAAGAAGAAATCACAAGGGACATTAGAAAACAACTTGAGGAAAATGAAAATGAAAATATAATATACCAAATCTTATAGGATGCAGCAAAGGCAGTGCTAAGAGGGAAATTTATAGTTCTCAATGCTTACATTAAAAAGAAGAGAAAGAGTGGAACAGGTATAGCTCAGTGGTTATTCTTCACATGTACGAGGATCTGGGTTCAATTTCCAGTACCACCTTTAAAAAGAAGAAGAAGAAAGATTTTAAACCAGAGACCTAACCACAAAACTGGAAGAACCAGGAAAAAGAAGAGCAAACTAAACCCAAAGCAAGCAGAAGGAAGGAAATAACAAAGATGAGAGCAGAGATAAGTGAAATAGAGAATAAAATAGAGAAAATCAACAAAACCAAAAGTTGGTTCTCTGAAAAGATCAATAAAATTTACAAACCTTTAAGTAGACTAATGAAGAAAAAAGAGGCCACAAATGACTAAAATCAGAAATGGAAAGGGGACATTACTTAGGCCTACTGAAAATGGTAATCTTCTCAAGGCTGTAAACTCCCTTCCTGTGATAACATCACCAAACACCCCATTTGTGCACTTCATGTAACTCTTGCAGAAAATCAGTTCTCATACCCTATGGAATGTCTTTGTTCTGAAACCCCTTATATTACCCCTCATTTTCTCATCTCTTTGCAGAGCGCTAACTTCATTCTTCAACTGGCCACCATTAAGGAGCCTCTCTTGTTCATAAGTCCCAATAAAACTCATGTCTAACCATTTGTCTGGTTTTCTTTCGTCTTATGGCAACCCTAACCCATGCCCTTTATTTTTTTATTTTTTTTATTTTTTTATTTTTTTAAAGATTTTATTTATTTATTCATTTATCCCCCCCTTGCTGCTTGCGCTCGCTGGGTCAGCTAACCACGCCGTCCAGGCGGGCTTGCCTTCACCAGGAGGCCCCGGGAACCGAACCTGGGGCCTCCCATATGGTAAACGGGAGCCCTACTGATTGAGCCACAGCCGCTTCCCAACCCATGCCCTTTAAAGTTGGGTTGAAACAGACCTCTTGTATAACTCATTAATTAATGGAACAGGAGAACTCTTCACTGATGGAATCTTGAGGACCCAGAGGAGCCCAAGAAGTACCATGGGAATCAACATGGAGGGAAGGATGGGTTTTACCAGAAGTTATTTCAAAGACACAGAGATGGGCATGTGATGGACAAGGTACCCAAATAGAACATTCTCCAATGGTTAACCATGGAGGGTTCCTAGGGTTGTACTCCTGTAAATTCTGTCAACCTCATGCTGTTCCCACTTGCCATGCTCCATTTCAATTTCTGAGTGTTCTCTATTTCCATAACTGGGGCTTTCCTTCTCTAGATCTGTTCTTTGCTCTACTTTCCCATTCTCACTCTTATGTCACTTACTGCTCTTCACTTTGCTAAAATGTAAAAGTGGGTTACCAAGGATCAGTGAAGAGAGGAACTTGGAGATACTGCTTAATGGGTACAGAGTTTCTGATTGAGGTAAAAAAAAAAAAGTTTACCTAAAAGATGTTGTTGATAGCAGCACAATATAATGACTGAATTACTACTAGTGAATAGTACACTTGAAAGTGATAAAAACATGAAATTTTGAGCTGTATTTCTGTTACTACAATAAAAATTAAGAACATACATTTAAAAAGGGGGGACATTATTACTGACCCCACTGAAATGAAAAGGATTATAAGAGGATAGTATGAACAACTGTATGCCAACCAATTAGATAACCTAGATGAAATGGACAAATTCTTAGAAACACACAAATAACCTACACTGACTCAAGAAGAAATAGAAAATCACAACAAACCAATACCGAGTAAAGAAACTGAATCAGACATCAAAAACCTCCCAACAAAGAAAAGCCTGGAACCAGATGGCTTCACAGGGTAATTTTACCAAATATTCCAAAAAGAATTAACATCAATCTTGCTCAAAATCTTCCAAAAAACTGAAGAGAGGAGGGAATACACCTTAATTCATTCTATGAAGGCAAAATCATCCTCATACCAAAGCCAGATTAAGACATCACAAGAAAAGAAAATTACAGACCAATATCTCTTATGAATATAGATGCAAAATCCTCAACAAAATACTAGGAAACCGAATCCAACAGCACATTAAAAGAATTATACACCCTGATCAAGCGGGTTTTATCCCAGGTATGCAAGAGTGGTTCAATATAAGAAAACCAAATAATGTAATATACCACATTAACAGAAAGAAGGAGAAAACATCACATGAACATCTCAATTGATGGAGAAAAGGTATTTGATAAAATCCAGCATTCTTTATTGAAAAAAAAAAGTACTTAGAAAACTAGGAATAGAAAGAAACTTCCTCAACATGATAAAGGGCACACATAAAAAACACACAGCTAATATCATACTCAATGGTGAAAGACTGAAAGATTTCCCACTAAGATCTAGAACAAGACAAGGATGTCCACTGTCACTACCGTTATTCAACATTGTGCTGGAAGTTCTAGCCAGAGCAGTTAGGCAAGAAAAAGAAATAAAAGGCATCCAAATTGGAATGGAAGAAGTAAAACTTGCCCTATTTACAGATAACATGATCCTATATATAGAAAATCCTTGAAAAATTTCACAACAAAACTCCTAGAGCTAATAAAAGTTCAGCAGAGAGGCGGGGTACAAGATCAACACCCAAAAATCCATGGTGTTTCTATATCCTTGTACTTAAAAATCAGAGATCAAGAAAAAATTCCATTTACAATAGCAACTAAAAGAATCAAATATCTCGGGAAAAAATCTAAACAAGGCTATAAAGGATTTGAACATATGAAATACAAAACATTGCTAAAAGAAATCAAAGAAGACCTAAATAAATGGAAGGACATTCTGTATTCATGGATTGAAAGACTAAATATTAAGATGTAAATTCTACACAAAGCAATTTGCAGATTCAATGCAATTTTAATCAAAATTCCAACAACCTTCTTTGCAGAAATGGAAAAGCCAATCATCAATTTATATGGAAGATGGGAGTGGAGGTGGCTCAAGCCATTGGGCACTCCCTCCCACAAGGGAGGTTCCAAGGTTTGGTTGCTGGTGCCTCCTAAAAAGAAGAAAAGCACACAATGAATAGACACAGAGAGCAGACAGTGAATGCAAACAACAAGGGGGGGGGATAAATAAATAAAATAAATCTTTAAACAAAAATTTATATGGAAGAGTAAGGGGCCCCAAACAGCCAAAGTCATCTTGAATAAGAAGAATGAAGTTAGAGGACTCACACTTCCCAAACTTAAAACTTATTAAAAAGCCACAGTAATCAAAACAGCATAGTACTGGCACAAGGACATAGATATAAAACAATGGAATTTAATTGAGAATTCAGCAATCAACTCTCACACTCAACTGATTTTTGACAAGGCTGCCAGGTCCATCAATGGGGGAAGAATAGTCTTTTTAACAAATAGTACTGAAAACTGGATATCCATTTGCAAAAGAATGAATATGGACCCCTACCTTATACCATACACAAAATAAACTCAAAATGTATTAAACATCTAATAAGGGCCAGAACTGTAAAACTCCTAGAAGAAAACATAGGGAAGTATCTTGTGTTAGGCAACAGTTTCTCAGACATTACACCCAAAGCACAAAAAACAAAAGAACAAAATAGATAAGTGGGATTTCATTAAAATAAAAAGCTTTTGCACCTCAAAGGCCTTTATCATGAGCAACAGCCTACACAATTGATGAAGATATTTAGAAACTACATATCCAGTAATGATTTAATATCCAGAATATATAAAGTAATCCTTCCACTTAACAACAAAAAGACAAACAATCCAATTTTAAAATGGGCAAAATACTTGAATAGACTTTTTTCCAAAGAAAATATGCCCAAAAAAGCACATAAAAAGGTGCTCAAAATAATTAGCTATTAGGTAAATGCAAATCAAAACCACAATGAGATACAATTTCACACCCACTGGAATGGCTACTATTTTAAAAATGGAAAACTGTAAGTGTTGGAGCAGTTGTGGAGAAACAGAAAATTCATTCATTGCTGGTGGGAATGTAAAATGGTACAGCCACTGTGGAAGACAGTTTGGCCGTTCCTCAAAAAGTTAAGTATAGAATTATAATTTGACCTGGCAACCCCACTTCTAGGTATATACCCAAAAGGATTGAAAGCAAGGACTTGAACAGATATTTGCACACCAATGTTCATAGCAGCATTATTCACTATAACCAAAAGATGGAAGCAACCCAAGCATCCATCAGCCGATGAACGGATAAACAAAATGTGGTATGTATACACAATGGAATTTTATTCAGCCATAAAAAAGAATGAAATTCAGATACACATGACAACAGGGATAAACCTTGAAGACATCATGTTGAATGAAGTAAGCCAGACATAAAAGGACAAATATTGTATAATCTCACTGATATGAAATAATTAGAATAAACAAATTCATTACACAGAATCTAGAATATAGGTTACTAGGTGATGGCATGGGTGTAGGGAATAAGGAATTCAAGATTAAAATGTACAGTTTCTATTTGGGATGATGTAAAAGTTGTGGGAATTGACGGTGATGATGGAAGCATATTGTGAATGTAATTAACAACATTGAATGTGGCAAAAAAAAGGGGGGCAGGACCATTTTAGGTTCTATATATGCTACTAGATTTTTAAAAATTTTAAACCCATGGATTTTTTTCTAAATGGGAGAGGGGAAGAAGAGGGTGGGTATATGGGAATCCCCTATATTTTCTGTGACTTTTCTGTAACCTAAAGCTTCTCTGAAGCCTTATCTTCTTTGAAGATAAAGTGAAAAAATACAAGGGAATCCCCTATATTTTCTATTTCTGTAACCTAAACCTTCTTTGAAGCTTTTTATCTTCTTTGAAGATAAAGTGGAAAAAAAAATAAGACACTGGGGGAAAATACAGAAGAAATTGTCACTATAAATAAAAGATAACAGATCTTATAGTGATAACACAATGAAAAACATTTTTATTTTTGTGTTTTAAATATTATTTTTATTTTCTTATTTTTGTCTATTTTTTGGCTTACTGTTTTGGGGGAGGTTTTGGATCACAGAAGGGTCACAACTGTGGCAGGGGAGGATCACTGGTGCAGGGTGTCAGTGATGGGGAGATGTGTGGGGAGGGGTGCACCTGGGGCATGCCTCTATGGCATATGCATATCTTCAAGTGTTCGGTGGGTAGAGACCTACACAAAAACCAAAAGAATATTGAATTCCCATCCTGGGAAGTCCTGCTACATTCTCTAACAGAGCAGTAAGAATCCCCCAAATACATGGGCAGTGCCTAGAGAAGGAGGATAGACCAATATACCAGGCCCTTAATATTGATGGTTGTACTTATGAACTTTGTTCTTGTGAAACTGAAACTTAGCCTAATAGTATATATTGCCTAAGAGTTACCTCCTGAAAGCCTCCTTGTGGTCTCTCTCTAAGCCAAAGTCAGCATATAAACATACTTCCTTCCCCCTGGCGTGGGACATGACTCCCAGGGATGAGCCTCCCTGGCACTGAGGGATTATTACCAAGCACCAACTAGCAAAGCATTTGGAAAAAGACCTTGATCAAAAGGGGGATGTATCAGTCAGCCAAAGAGGTGCTGATGCAAAATACCAGAAATTGGTTGATCTTTATAAAGAGAATT
Organism: Tolypeutes matacus; assembly: GCA_026826555.1. Lineage (NCBI taxonomy): Eukaryota > Metazoa > Chordata > Mammalia > Cingulata > Chlamyphoridae > Tolypeutes > Tolypeutes matacus. Next base: position 12,611,370 of record JAKSZT010017719.1, on the reverse strand, counting down.
TATCTGGGGTAGAAGTCCACAGTTACCAGGCCATAAAGCATAAGTTTCTTCCCTCATCAAAGTCCATTGCCATGTGTTGGAGCAAGACAGCTGCCGATGTTTGCCAGGGTTCAGGCTTCTTGGGTTCCTCTCTTCCTGGGGCTCCGTTTCTCTCCGGGCTTAGCTCCTCTGTTTCCTCCACAAGGTCAGCTGTAGACTATCAGGCAAATGGCTTGCTTCTCTTCTCCTGTTCTCTCCAACATCAAAACTGCAACTCAAAAACTGTTCCCTCTGGCCTTTGCCTTTTATATTTGATTCCCCCACCCACCAAGGGGTGGGGCTCAACACCCTACTGATGTGGCCCAGTTAACACCCTAATCATAATTTAATCATGCCCAGATTAGCAGACCAGTTTACAAGCATAATCCAATCTATTTTTTGGAATTCATAATTACATCAAACTGCCCAACAGCTACAGTGGAGATATTAAATACAAATGAGTTTTTATGGCTAAGAGATTTCAAAGTGAATTGGGAGGTCATTCCAGAGATTATGCTTATGCACATCTCAAGAGGATCTAATTGAATGCCACAATAAACAGTGCCTCAAACAGTGGGGCTCCTGAGGACTCTAAAGACATATAGACACTATAGGCAGCGCAGACAGTCTCAGGAATTTGGCACCCTGTCAGTGGGCCTTACTTTGGAATATATGTCCCCCAATATAACAGAGTTAGATTCATTTATAATTTCTCTACACATGGCTCTTCTGCTCTCTTTGTTTGAACCTATAATTAGCACTATATTGTTCTATGTCTCCCAGAGACTTAAATCTTCAGTCTTTTCATATGCTGGTTGAGCTCTGAATTTCAGCAGAGTTGCAACACCTACTCTCCAGTTCACTGAACTTGCCCAGGACAATGAACAAAAGGATGATGATGGACAATGCCCATCCCCCAAAACAGAGTATCTACAACTACAAGCACAACAGTTCCATCCATCTGCTCCATGGGATCTAATCGCCCTCTCAATCAGAAACAAAGTGGGCATCACCATCCCAAATCCTCAAGATTGAGGAATGAACAAACATAAGGGAGGAATGCAACTGTGGACTAAAGTTGACGTACTATTATTCTAGCAATGGAAGAACTTGTGACATTGATATAAAGGTAGTGGTCACCAGAGGTTCTGAGGGGAGGGAGAGGAAAGAATAGTTGTAACATGGGGCATTTTTGGGACACTGGAATTTTCCTACATGACATTGCGATGACAGATACAGGCCATTATACATTTTGTCAAAAATTATAAAATTGTTTGGTACAAAGGGTAAACTATAAACTATAGACCATGGTTAGTAGCAATGCTTCAATATAAGTTCATCAATTATAACAAATGTACCACACTAATGAAACATGTTGTTAATGGGGGAAAGTGTGAGATGGGGAGGGGGTGGGGTATATTTTCAATGTAATATTTTATGTAATCTAAAGCTTTCAAAATAAAATAATTTTAAAAATCCATAGGACTATACAACAGAAACAGTAAACCCTAAAGTAAACTATGGACTATAGTTAATAGTACAGTTATAAAAATGTTCTTTCATCAATTGTAACCAATATACTACACTAATGTAAGGCATTAATAATAGCGTAGTATAAGGGAATTCTATTTTATGCATGATTTTTCTGTAACCTACTTCTCTAATAAAAAATAAAACTTTTTAAAAAATCCATGGAACTGCATAACACAAACACTGATCCCTAAGTTAAACCATGGACTAGAGTAAATAACACAATTATAAAAATGTGCTTTTATCAATGGTAGCAAATGTACCACACAATGCAAGGTGTTCATAATAGGGTGATATATGGGAATCCTGTATTATATGTATGTTTGTTCTGTAAACCCACAATTTCTCTAATTAAAAGCAAAAAGCGAATGCCTGTAAATCCCTCCCTATGCTGAGTATGACACCTCATCCTGCCTCCCACAAGTCCTGAATACATACACATGCACACGCACACACATATTCCAGTTGGCTTCTGGCTGTTGGTTTCCACCACCAAGGAGCCTTGTAACCTGGTGCCCCACGTCCACCACCCCTCACTCTGCTGTCATTTCAGCTGGAGAGAGGAAGCCCAGGCAGCCCTGTTCTCCCTCTTCCTTGTCTGCTGTCACCAGGCATCCAGTGCTACAATGAGCTGGGACCACACATTGTTCTGTTTGGGGGAAGGAAGTGGCATTAATACAAATAGACAATATTTTAAAACCTGAAAACACGTAATTAAGTCCTCATATGGATGTCTGTTAACAATGATGTGTGCACGATATCTGAGAGAGGAGTGTGTAGGAAGAGTGGCTGGTAACCATTGTGCAGTTTTATTAACATGATCAACAGGGAAAGGCTCAGGGAGCCCAGTGCTACCCTCTGGGGTTGGGCAGGGGCACAGGTTTCCCAAGGATGGGGTCAAAATGGACAAGCCTCAGATGAGAGAACTGGAAGGGACCTGAGAAACTATAAATAAGGACAGAGAGGTGAGCTAAAAGGGATGAACTAGAGGTGGCTCCAACTCCCTGTCTCCCACCGAGGGATGGAGAACTGAGGACCAAAGACTAGCAGAGGTCAGTCAAGCTGGGCACAGGTCTGAGCTTTGGATCCACTGGCAGGAACCTTCTGGGCAGGCTTCGAGGAGAAACAGATACTGCAGAGTGGGGATCCTACCCCAGCCCACACCAGCATCTTAGCACTTACCACACTGAACCTTGCTTACTTGCAGCGGTGGTGGGGAGCCTGGGGCCTGCCTGCCTGCCTGTCTGAATCTGGCTCCATGGCTATTGGCTGTATGATCTGCGGCAGGTGCCTGTCCTTTACCTGGCAAACAGGGTAGCAGCTACCTCAGGACTATTATGAAGATTGCACACAATAATGTTACAAAGACTGTCTAGCTTGTGGGACGCCCTCAACAATACTTCCAAGTATTACTTGTCTTTTCTCCCCACCAGTCGCTGTTCTTTGAGGAGGAGGTAAGAGAAACTCTGGGAATGTTTGGTAAGTGAATGCCAGACCCCAGGGCTACAGTGGTAAGCAAACCACACCAAGTCTGTGCCTCAAGGAGCTCAGGCTAGTGGAGTACAGAGGCGTAACCCTCCAAAATCACACTTGCTACATAGTCTAAAGTCATAATGTTGGCCAAGAACCAGTGAAGGAAAATCATCATGCTATGCCAGCATATAGATTAGATCAGTTACTGATCTAATCTCGAGGAGACAGGAGTCAGGAAGCTTCTTTGACTGGACTCTGAGGCATGAGTAAAAGTCAAATAGCAAGAGAAGCCAGGGAAGTGGGTAGGAGCATACTGGGCCAGGGCAGGATGTGCAAAGGCCCTGGGCCCAGAGGAGAAAGGCCAGTGTGATGGTTATCACTTGTCTATATTATGGTGTCCAGTCTTTTGGTAAAATGAGCACTGGCCTGATTGTTACTGTGAGGATATATCTGTGAATTTAAATCATCAGTAAGTTGATTGCATCTATGGATGATTACATCTACAGTCAACTGAGGAGACTGCCATCAGCATTGTGAGAAATTTCATCCAATCAGTTGAAGGCTTTAGCTGGAGAAGTGATGATTTTAGCGGTCAGAAGAGAGAATTTCCACCTCTACTTCAGCCAGCCAGCTTCTCCTGGGAAATCCATTGAAAACCTTCACTGGAGTTCCCAGCTCACAGCCTGCCCATCCTCACAGTTCTGTCAGCGAATTCCTGTGAAAAGTTTTCACATTTACATTATACATTATACATTATACACACACACACACACACACACACATCCTGTCTGGGTCTGCTTCCCTACAGAACCCTAACACAGCTAGTGTGGCTGGAGCATAGGGAGCTGAGAGGGCAGGCAGCTGACAGAGACTGAAGGAATGGGCAGGACTCAGCACACCAAGAGGCTGTAGGCCACCATGCAATGGGAAGCATTCAACATTTTACATCAAGGAGATAATATTATCAGTTTTGCATTTTAAAGTATCACTCTGGCTTTAGTATGGAGGACTACATTCATAGTTTGGAGGGATTAGGAGCAGATGTGGGGAGATCAACTGAGATGCTACAGCAGTAAGTGGTCCAGATGAGATGATGGAAGCTTGGGCTAAGGAGATTAAGAAAAAAGTGGATGGCCTTGTGAGATAGAGGATAAAGCGGTCGTGATCTTGGGTAGGATGTGAAGGGAGAGGGAGAAGAAAAGGCCAAGGATGAATCCAGCCTATGCCCTATAGAGGTGCAACCCACTGAGACAAATAGGCAAACCAATGCTCCCATTCCCACTGCAGCTGGTGCCCAGGAGTGTGTGATAGGAAGGCCCTACTTGTGGCAAGAGGCAAACTTCTGTCCCTGAAGACCATTACATTGGCCTTTCTCCTCCTGGGCTGCTCAGGAGGCAGGATGAGTAATTCTGATAATTGAATTTTTGAGTTAAGACTTAAAATATGGCCAAGATTGAAGCGGCAATTTGGCAGGGCCAGGATCCCCCACGCATGTTTCTCAGCCCTCATAATGCTGAGAACTTATTAGCAAGATCACTCTTTCTTGTCCATGGCCCATTTACAAGCAGTTCTCTGTGCTGCTGTGTCAAAGAACTCAATTGTGGGTCTCTGGAACCCTGCTCTGGTCATCTAGAGATGTTTTGTTGGAAAGAGTAGGGTGAGAATATTTTGTAATGGATGGTAGGGCTGCAGTTTTTGGAACAGACAACATTTGGAGACCAGATAATCCAAAGATTCAGAAAACAGGTTTTGATAGACTCAGGTTCAAATCCTGGCTCCACCACTTATGCTACCCTCCATTCTTCAGTTTTCTTATTTGCAAAATGGATAGGCTGGTGAGGATTACTGAGATGATAGTGTGATTACTGCTATCCAGGTGGGCACTGGCCTGGCAGGGGGAGGGTGGATGCTTCTAACCTTAGGGCTCATGACAGGGTGGCCTCCCAAAATGACATCAAATGCCATTCTCAAGGCAGGGCTCCTAGAGGCTCTAGAGGCTTCTTCCCTACCCCACCTTCTCTCTATATATATTTAGTCCTTGCAGCTGTTTCTCTCAGGTGATGCTTCTCAGGCACACCTGGTGATTAATTTTACCCAATGGGAAACTGATGCATTTTCTGATTACTGCTTCAGAGCCTCCTGGATTCAGCTGCTGGTAAAATTAACTTGCCAGGGACAATGGAGCTTTTTTTCAAGGTCCAAATTGTTCTTATTTGCAGAGTTTGCTCTTGGCCCCCATCCAGCCCAAACAAACCGGGCTGCTCCTACGCCTCCCAGAAGAGGAGAGCTTTCATAGGCCAGGACTGCAAATATATCCATATGACTAAACTGGGGAGTAAAAATATACTTTGCTTTGGAAATTACTGTGTTCTGAAAAAGTGTGAGTGAACTAAGCAAATGGCCAGCTGGGTTCCCAGAGCCCCTGCCTCAGGGCCTGGTCCTATTCACTCAGCCCTTTCCATGTGCCAAGCACTGAGTTAGGCATTGGAGATAGTGGCAAGCATGAGACTCTGCTCTCCAGGAGCTCAGTCTAGTGGAGAATGATTTGCATTGAGGGAATGTGGGTTAGCGAGAGCAGAGAGGAGGGGCTGCTCTAACCAGTATCAGAGATTAGGAGATGCTTCCCAAAGAAGGGAAAATGATTTCTGAAGGACCACTACAAGCTTACCAAAAAAAAAAAAAAAAATGGTGGGAAGAGCATTTCAAAGAGAGGGAACATCATGAGCCAAGTCTGGGAAGAGCAGCATGGCACCTTCAAGTGAGATGAAGACAGTTTAATTTGCCTGGAATTAGAGAGGAAGCCCAGATGCTGGCAGGGACTAGACCAGGGGGTTTATCGTAAATCTGGTTAGAGGCTTGGGCTTGAATCTGCAGGTTAACAGGAAGAAATCACTGCCGTGTTTTGACAAAGGAGCTTCCTAGTCAGAGGCATAATTTTTCTAAACTTTGGCTGTTGCAGGGTGAAGGATAGATTTGGGTTTGGGAAGCAAGATTTGAAAAAAACTTGATGGAAAAGGAAATGAAGATGAGAAAGAAGCTGATGGGTAGGGGAAAAGGCAAAGAGACCGAGACCAAGATCTCCAAGAGGTTAAAGCAGAAAAGGAAACGAGATAGCAAGCAAGCTGGGACGGGAGGTCATGCTCAGAGAATGAAATGCGGGAGTAAGTGATTCCAAAGGGAAGGCACACTGAAGGGTCATCCAAATGGATAGAGGGAGACTGAATCAGGATTCAAAATGTTCCCAACCATGTCACATGAAATGAAGTCCATCTGCCAGGCTGGCACCTGCTATGTGGCACCTGGGGGTGGGGAGAGGGCCTATGGGGAAAAGAACAGAGCTGAGCAGTTCTGTCATGTCAAAGTATAACTGTGGAGTCCCAGTTCTGTCACTGGTTATCAGGCAGACTGTGGACCAGTCTTAAGCCTCACTTTCCTCATGTGTAAATGAGGCTAAGCCCTACCCTGCTTATTTCCCAGGAACATCAGGGCAAAGATAAAGGATAATTAAATCTAAGGCCAACGATGGGGTTGCAATGGGGACAGCCAAGTAGACAATTACTATCATTATGGTGCAATGGCAAATGCCAAGTCCCAATCCTGGGTCTCCCTTTGCTCTTTCCTAAATCAGAAATGACCCCACCTTAGAGTGGAGCTTTGTGTAATTACTATGAGATGCTGAATATATGTCAGGTAGAGGCTTCGATGCCTCTGGCCATACTGCATGGAGAGTTATTCCCCTCCAGACACCCGAGTGGCTTTGGCAGTGAGAGCTTGGGGCAGTGTCTGACAGCCATGGGGCTCCCAAGACCCCAGACTGTCCCACTTAGAAGTTGGGGACTTGGGCTTTTAAACTCCATAAGAAATAACTGAAAATCGTGTTGAAAATAAATCAACATTTCTGTAGAATCTTCTAACTGTAGGGCCAGCCTAGTACTAGGCAAGTCCAAGGCAGAGTGAAACCCACCGACCTGCACAGAGCCTTATCGCCAGGTACCTACTCATGCTCCCGAAGGCCAAGCACCCCAAATGCTCAAAGCCTTTGTAAAACCCTGTTGCAGAGCACCTTTACATTGTTTTACAACAACCCTTAACTCAATGTTAGGATAGAAAACATTAAGGGGAAACAATAGATTTCTTAGTCCAGACAGCCCTTTTTTCTCAATAAGTAAGAACCACACTTATAATAAAGAGATTGTTAGAGACCTTGGTGGGGGAACCACAAGCTTTATTGGCTGAAAGTTCTCCTCAGGAGCCTGGTCTGCTGGGACTGGATGTTCCTGGATGGGTACCCCCAGGCCTAAGCTGGGAATGGGGAGGGGAAAAAAAAGTATTTTAGGTCCATTGCAGGTTTTCTGAAGTTAAGATCTCTTACAGAATTAAAGGTGAAATTGTTATTCTGAAATTGCTTTCAAAAAACATATGTCTGATCTGTAAGTATTTACAAAGCAAAATGACAAAGCGGTCAGAGTGTACTCATTCTGATATTCAAGAAATATTTGTCAAATGCCTACTATATGCCAGGCACTGTTTGCTGTATTTACCACTCATAAAATTAGCATAAACATTTAAAAATTAGAACAATCATTGATGACATGAGCATGAAAATATGAAACTTTCCCTGCACTGCTGACAAAAATATAAGTCTTCGAGGTTTCACCTTCAACTTAATTTTTAAAAAGAAGTCATTTCTGGCTCAGTACGCATCCCCATCCCCCAAATGACTCTGATGAAAGAAACTCAAGGGGTTATTACCTCCAGATTTCCTCTGGCTTTCCGAAGGATTTTGTGGGTTACGGCCACTGAGGAGAGAGTAGAGAATGGGATTAGACCCAAATGCCCAGGACGACAGTGTAAAAGCCAAGTGCAGAGGGAGGAAGAGCCCCCAGTCCCCAACCCCAAAGAGTCCAGACATGTGGGCAACCCTGAAGCATCCAGACCTAAACTGAGAGGTAAAAAGGCCCCACCTGTCCATCACACACCCCAGGACCAAATAATCCATCTGAAGAAGAAAGGATGGGACAGAAAGACTTCTTCAAGTCTATGCTAAGCCACAACCTCACAGTGATACCAGAAGGTAGAGTGTGCTACCTTTATAAAAGACAAAATGAGGTTCTTCATGGCTTCCTGGATCCGATATATCTCTAGGGCTCACCCAGAGGCCTGGTGCCTGACTGAGCTCCCCACATACATTCACTTCCTAGGCCCTCTGGAGAAGCAGCTCTGTGCAGGGGGTGTGCCCCACTCCAAGCAAACCCATATGTGAAGGTCCAAGTTAAGGGTGGAGAGCAGTTCTGTAAAGTCAAAGTTCTTTGAGCAGGCTCCTAACTGCCTAAGAGGAAGAATTCTGGGCATTGCTCTCCTTAGCCTGCCCTTTAGCTGGTAGAAAAGCCCAATTTGGGTTCCCTGGGCAGTTGCCATCTACCTGGGCAGCTTGGGGTTGGATAGGATGATTTCAGAGGTTCCTGCCAATCCTGACACCCTGATCTGTGCAATGGGCAAATCTTCAATGTATCAGAACTCCCGGGGAGGAAAGAGAGTGCAACAGCCTTTCATTATAAAGTGAGGTTGCTTCTTCCCTCAATCTTTTTCTCTTCCAATACAAACTCTAGCAGTGGGAGCAATGCTACCATTAAACAGATTTCTGAGCCTGATCAGGGATCCACCTAGGGGCTTGGCAAAAGCCAGAGAATCCACTTAATCCCTATGTAGAGGGCAGACATAAGGCTTCTGAAACTAGGCCTTTGGTCAAGGGTGCCCAAGGCTGAAATGGACTCACACACACACACCCCTCCCCAAACCCAATTCCCACCAACTCCCCAGTGGCTTATTCAGATTAGGTGCCATGTGGTGGCCTAGAGAAAATATTTACTTCTTGCCTCACAGACATTCTTACCTGAAAGTAACAAAGTCTATTTGTAATCTATGACATGGAGGAAGGGACAGAGGTGTGGGCTTTAAAATGAATTTTAGAGACAGCCAATGTCTCTTTGTGACCCCCTGAGCCCTCATCCCATGCTGCAGGGAAGCAGTTCTTCACCTGGAAACATGGATATGCTTTGGATGTTCCTAAACCATGGAAACTGTCCAAATATTTGTGTATGTTTGAGGAGAGAGACCATTGCTTTTTTGACATTAGTCAAGGGCCTATGACCCAAAAAAAAATAATTATCATGGCTGTGGGGGGTAAAAATAGCTTTTTTAACAATATGAAAGTATCTGAAGAACAAAACTCACAGTAGAAGATCTAAAGCTCACCTGGCCCAAGTTAGGAAGTAAGAAATGCAACATCTAAATTTGATATGAACAGGCCCTTCCTTACATGTGAACAGCACTGACTACATTCTAAAGCACGGAAATCCCAGTGGTGAAGATGAGAAGACTGAGGGTCAGAGAGGTAAAGAACTTTTCTCAGAACAAAACTTGCCCTATCACAAGAGATGTGACTCGAACCCAGGTCTGTCCACCTCAGTCCAATCCTCTTTCCACCTCAGCAGAGTGCTGTCTACCTGAAGACAGGCAGTTTACTGACTGTGACCTCAATGAATGTCCCTCCCCAACTCTAGGGGGTAGGAATTACTGTCCTCATTATGCCAATGTGGACCCAAGGCCCACAAGTGAAGCAGGTGGTCCCAGGGGTCCTCAGGTTACACGGTGATGGCCTTTCCTTACTTCCCCCTACAGTGTCTGGGAGGAGGTGCTGAGTTCAGCTGGGCCCAAGCTCTTCCCTGTAACTGAGTGTAGATGGGGAGGAGGGGACGCTGTGCTGACTTTCACTTTGTCTTTGTAGCCAGTAACAGACCTGTGAAGTGTGAGGCATTGGGAAGTTGTCAAGGACCTGAATCGTCTGCATTAGCTGCAAAGTCGGCCACAGGAGGAGTCACAAGGCCCAGGTCAGCCACCAGCTGTGTGACCTTGGGCAAAGCCCTCACCCTGCTCTAAGCAGAGCCCTTGTGCCAGGCCTTATAGATTTGAAGATGGGTGATAACATTCTAGAGAGACGGTGAATGTTATGGGACGTTTGTTGGTTTTCTGACTATTAATGGTTTGACCCCTCCTCTATACATAGGTTTCCATCTGACCTAATGGAAAGAAAGGCAGAAAACTAACATCTGTCGAGAATCTACTCTGTTCCAGGCACTGTGCTAAGTACAATCAAGTTTAGGTACCATCAGCACCCCCATTTTACAGAAGAAAAAACAGAGGCATTTCTTACAAAATTGTGATTAGAACTCAGGCCCATCTGGCCAGTCTGAGTCCTTTGGAATTACTATCTTCAGTTAGTGATGTCATTTATTTCAGGTCACACAGGAGAGAGGAGATTTGAACTATGCTCATTCAATAATTCCATGCTGCATTGACCTAGAAATGAGGGGGCCTGGGTTCTGCTCTCTGGGTCTGCCCCAGCAAGTTAACCCGTCTGAACCTAATTTTGCCTACTTCTGGAATTTCCTCACCTTTAAGTGGGGTTAACTTCATGTGCCCTATGATTTCAGGGTTGCTGAGGAGAGACACCAGTGAAGTGAGTTCTAACTTCTTCCGGAATTGGAGTCTGTATAAATGCATCACTTCCCTCCTCCTTGCTGCTCCAGGAGCCTAACCCAAATGTTCCACTGCTACCTCAAACAAAACCAAGACTCTTCCCCCATGTCCCCTCCAGTGCTTCCTTTCTCCATGAGTGAATGAATCCCTAGGCCCGAACAGCCCCTGATATCCACCCCTCTTCAGAGTCTACTTCCTTGCCATCTTTCAAAACCATTTCCCCTCCTCTATGGCCCTGCCTTGGCCCCATCAGGCTTTACTGCTGCCCATCTGGAGGACTGCTGCAGCCCCAAAGAGCTTTGCCCACCTCCTGACCCTCCATGCTCAGCCACAAGGATCTTCTAACACACAAACGGACCCATCAGTCCCTGCTGCTCACTCCTAAGTTGTGCTCACAAGGCCCCTTGTGACCAGTTCCCTACTTACCTCTCCCACTTCATCTTTCATAGCAAAAGCCTTGGCATGGCCTAGGTAAGTTCCTGAACACTCAGTTCTCTCTCATCACAGGGAGTGTGCCCATGAGGCCCTGCACCAGGATACTGCTCCTGCCCCTTCACTGTGTGACTAGTTCCTATTCACCCCTCAAGATGCAATCGGTTCAGTGCCCTGAACCACCTCTCAGATTGCCTGGATGTATTCGGCACACTGTCCTGCAGCTAATCTTTGTTTGCCTCCCCCATATTGTTTGTTCATCTCTGGCCTCAGAGCCTGGCAAGAGAGGGCATAAAGCAGAAATTCGGAGCTTGCTCAGTGACTAAGCTTCTCTCTCTATTGCAGTTCAAACTCTGCCAGTCTAACAGAGTTGGTTTTTCAGAAGGTTGTCCAGGGGTAGCTAATGAGAAATCCTACTTGGACCTATTTGGCAATAATCTATGTTCTGTGTATCTCAGAAACACTGGACTTTGATAAGAGCAGCACAAGGCAGGCTCACAGTTCCAGAGAGGAAAGCGCTCCGGTCAGCAGTTCTCCTAAGACTGGAGAAATTGATACACAGACAGCCAAGAGGCTTGGCCAGGGAAACTCGGCTACTGCCAGCTCCTCTAAACACCCAGGGTGAAGGAGTGCTCAGAGTTTAAACCAGAGCTATGGAGCTGCTCCCAAACAATCTCAGAAACACCTAGATTAAACATGGCATTCGAGTTTCTCTATCTATCTCAAGAAATATCTCTCAAATTCACCCCCTGATGACCAACACTGCCTGGCTAAGGCCTTTCCTATCTTCTGCCTGGACTCCTGGATTGGCCTCCTCCTCACTAGTCAAGCAGCCTCCAGCAAACCTTTTTCACATGCAGATGGGAGAGGTCAGTCCTCTGCTCTAAGTGGGAGCTGCCCTGAGCCTGCCACAAAAGGTCTTCCACAATGCAGTTCCTGGCCGGCCCGACTCCTCCCGCCTTAGCTTGCCACTTGCAGCCTTTACTCCACCAACATGAACATTGTTAGTTTCTCACATACGAAGCCTCTCTGCCACTGTCCACGCCATTTCCTCTGCCTTGATGGCCACTCCCCCTTCTATCTAACACTTACTCCTCCTTTCAGACTCAGCTCGTGTCACCTTGGCCATGAAGCCCACCTCCCAAGACAGAGTGGGATCCACCTACTCCGACTCAGTGCTCCCATAGTACCCTATGCATGTTCCTAATGGGATAACAGTCTAAAGCACCAAATGACCCTCCACAAAGGTCTATTAAATGAATACATTTGTCTGATCTGTGAAAAAAAGGATGAAGTATGGAAAGAAACCCATGAGGCATGATTATAAACAACCACAAGCCCTGAAGTGGATAAACCAGGGCTGGGCACGATCCTCAAGCAGCAGGAAGTGGTCAGACATAGTGGCCACCCCTGACCACTCACTCACACTGATCAAAGATGACTTTTTCCTGATGCTTGCTCAGCTGCAAAAGCTTGACAGTGTTTTGCAACTTTTTTTCTTGTTCGAACAATTTCTTGCGCAGTTTGGTGATCTCTGCCTTCATTTCTCTAATCTAAAGAGAAAAAGAATTAGATAAATGAACAAAGAAACCATTATATCAGATAGGAAGAATTACAAAAACATGTGAAAAGATGCTCAACCTCATTTACAAACAATGATATTTGAAGGAATACTAGATACCGTTTTCTGTTGATTAGATTGGCAAAAGTGGACAGAATGCAGCGATAGTAGGAGTGAGGGGAAAGAACTCTCTCCCACATTCTGGTGGGACTTCTGGTTGAATCCCTTTGACCCAGCAATTCTACACTTTGGTATTTACCCGAAGGAATAGTAACACAACCACCAGAAGATGCCTAAGTAAAAGATGTTCATCTCAGCATAGTTCATGATAGCAAAAAGAAAACCACCTGATTTTTTTCAGTAGGGGTCTAGATAAATAAATTATGGTATCTACATACAATGGAGTAATTTTGCAGCTCTTAAAAATTATGCTGTATAGCTGTATTTATTGACCTGGAAAGACAATCATAATGAGTGAGAAAAGGGCCCACAACAACATAAGTTATATACTCTCAGTTTCATAAAACTGAGTAAGTCTTGGGAAGCGGCTGTGGGCTCAATTGGTTGGGTTCCTGTTTACCATATGGGAGGCCCTGGGTTCGTTTCCGGGGGCCTCCTGGTGAAGGCAAGCTGGCCTGTGCAGAGCGGTGAGCTGGCACAGCAAGATGACACAACAAAGGGAGACAAGCAGACACAGAAAAATGCAAAGCAAATGGACACAGTGAGCACAAGCAGCAAGCGGGGGGATAAATAAATAAATAAAAATAAATATTTAAAAAAAAAAAAAAAAAAAACTGAATAAGTCTTATCTATTTCCATGTATTTGTACATCAAGATGTCTAGGAAACGTTGATGACATAGAAATGTCATCAAAATGTTAACAGTGACTGTCTCTCAGAGATTTGATTTGGAATATTTTATTTTTCATTTTGGAAAACTCATCTGAATTATTTGTAATTTTTACAAAAACTATAATGCCAATTTTTTTTTAAAATCAATGTTAAATTTTTAAAAGACAATACTAAAGTATTAAGAGAGTTAAGATACATTAGGAGACTCATTTGGTTTTTCAGAAGTGAGGAGAATGTGGATAAGCAGCAAAATCAGATTCCCTTTCCTCTGAAAAATTTTTAAAATTTTTTTTAAAGATTTATTTTATTTATTTATCCCCTCGCCCTGCCCCCCCCCCACCCCACCCCCCGCCTCATTATTTTTGCGCTCGCTGTCTGCTCTCTGTGTGTTCTTCTGTGTCTGCTTGTCTTCTCTTTAGGTGGGACTGGGAACCAATCTTGAGACCTTCCGGAGTGGGAGAGAGGCGTTAAATCTCTTGCACCACTTCAGTTCCCTGGTCTGCTACAACTTTTATTGTCTCTCCTCTGTGTGTCTTTTTGTTGTGTTATCTTGCTACACCAGCTCTCTGCACAGGCCAGGACTCCTGCGCGGGCCAGCACTCTCCATGTGGGCCAGCACTCCACGAAACCAGCTCTCTGCACAGTCCAGCTTGCTGCACAGGCCAGCTTGCCTTTCACCAGAAGGCTCTAGGAATCGAACCCTGGACCTCCTATGTAGTAGATGGGAGCCCAATAGCTTGAGCCACATCTGTTTCCCTCCTCTGAAATTAAAGACGTAAACAGTAAACAAAGACTCTCTTAATCAGTTTCCACTTAACCAGCTCACAGAGTTAAGGAAACTCCTTTCCTTTCTCTCTGTAAAATATACTGACTGATGCCCTGGCACAGGCCACACTCTGCTGCACCAAAAACACTTCTGTTCCCAAGAGGTGAAATGAATTGTCAGCTTACAAAGAATCATTTTAGTTTGTTGAGAAACGTGTTTATGGCAACCATACTTGTAATTAAATTATGTAATTTAATTACATATTAAGTAAACCCATGAAATATGTGTATGAAAAGGGAGAACTGGTTGTCTGAAAACTAACTTATGCTTCAGGAAAGACTTGACAAAGGCAAGTCACTAAAAAACACATTTCTGGCAAATTAGGTGTGGGTGAGATAACTATAAAAGATGTGAGAGGAACACAGTCTAAAGAATTCTATATTCAAATTGTTTTGCATGTGTCTAACATTTCATCTTAAAGAAAGAGAAATTGGAAATGACAGACATACATTATGGATGTAGTTTATGAAAGAAAGAAGATGTAGAACTACAATCAGCAGACCCATATTCAAAGAAAAGGCCCTGGCCCTACATCAAAAGAATGGCAAATGAAGGTACATTTATCTGTTTTAAGTTAAACTAAAATGTTTAAGGTACATTTTTTTTTTTTTTTTTTTAATTTCTTGCTATAACCTACGGGTAAGATTAACCAGTCATGTCAGGTACAAGGGGTTCAACTGTTCTTCCAAAACAGATTCTAATTTAAACATTAGGTTTTCTCTTCTTCATGATAAGGAGACCACAAAGATTTAAGCTTCGGTCATGGCTCCATAGGCCACACATTCTAGGGCAAAGTCACTCTACATTCATAGCCTCAGGAATAATAATCCCTGACCCATCTATCACCTGCAGTCGAGCACAACTTAAATGAGACAATGCCTGAACAAAGGGGCATGATTATTTCACACCCTGCTGGCCTAACCCCATTTCCTCTTTCTAAAGTCAGCCCAGGCATCACCTCCTCCGGGAAGCTTTCCTTGAGACCCCTTTCCCACCAGGAGTCGAGGTGGATTACTGCTACTTTGGGCTACCATGGTGTCCAGTGCTCCCCTATAACTGCCCATTTCATGCTCTACTATAACTGGCCATTTACTAGTTTGCTTCCTCTACTGGACTATCAGCTCCTTGAGGATAGAGATGACGTCTTTGCTCTTATGGCCAAGTACCTGGCAAAGGGCCTAGCCTAAAGTAGGTGCTGCGAGACTTTGCAAACTGAAGGGCTTTTATCTGCACTCTCCTAACACCCCGTACATATTCTATCCAGCACTTAAAACAAGGGTTTTTAATTATGTGTTTGCTGCTCCACTTGATTAAAACCTTTCATTTTTACATGACAAATATACCATGGTAAAAACAGCAGGGGCTCCAGAGCCCAGCTCAGCTAATTCTTAGCTGAACGACACTGGGACAAGTTACTTAACCTCTTGGAGCCTTGGTTCTTACTTCCGGAAAATGGGAATAATAATACCTAACCCTCTGAAGGATACTGTAAGGGATAAAATGGGATGTTGAGTATATAGCAGAGTGTCTGAAACTTAATGGAGCTCAGGAGAACAACTCTTTCTGAAGGCAACAGCCTAATACAGAAGGGAAAGCTACTCCCCTCCCCCTAGGCTGAGGCCCTCTACTTCTTCATCCTCGTTCAACCCCAACCTGACTTCTGGAGCAGGTTTTTGTTTGTTTTTCCTTTTTATAATGAAAAATCTCAAACACTTACAAAAGGTTTAGAGAAGGAATAATGAGCCTCTAGGTACTCATCCAGCTTCAGTAATTATCAATTCATGGCCAATCTTATTTCATCATATCCATGCCCATCCTTACCCCCAAGATTATTTTGAAATCAATCGTGGAAGCCAACTCTATCATTTCAACTCTAAAATGTTTCAGAGTAGGTGTCTCTAGAAGAAAAGGATCCTTTTGTAAAAAACATAACCACAATCCATTATTACACCCCAAAAATGGCAATAATTTCTTAGTACAACCAAATGTGCAATCAGTGGACACATTTCCCTGATTGCTTCATAACTTTATTTTTATGAAATAACTGGTTTGTTTGATTCAGGATCCAAATAAGCTTCACTTTTTGCATTTGATTGATATGTCTCTTAAGTTTCTTTTAATCCTGTGGTTTTCAAAGACACCTAGAGGGCGTGTAAAAACACACTACAGGGCCCCACTCCCAGAGCTTCTGACTCCTGAGTCTGAGACAAGGCCCCAGATTTTGCACTTCCAACAGGTTTCCAGGCGATGCTGCTGCAGCTGGTCCACCTTCCACACCTTGAGAACCACTGCAAATCTACAGGCACCCCACCTCTCCTCCCCACTTGTTTTCCTTTCTTACTAGGATGAAAAGATGTTCCAAATGCATATTGTACATTTCCTACCCCAGACCTAGAATCAAGCCATTGTTCCAAGGACTCCTAGTTCCTTTTAGTGGGAAAGGTATTTAGAAACCACATCTTGGGTACTGGGAGCTCATTGGTATTTGTTTGGTCATTGTTTCTAAAGCCTTTTATTAAGTGGAGAAAGCTAGTAAATTTTTTTTTTTTTAGGAGGTACTGGGGATTGAACCCAGGGCCTCGTACATGGGAGGCAGGCACTCAATCACTGAGCTACATGTGCTCCCTAAATATTTTAAATAGAAAATAAATCTGACTTCATACTGTTATTTCCAATTTAAATTTATGTTTATATCTATCTTTTCTTAGGCTGAAAATCTCAGTTCCTAATGACATTAATATAATTAGTTATTTATTTTGTCCTATAATATAAATACAATATTTTCAGAAAACCAATACCAATATTATCACTAGCAAAATAATCACTAAAAACTGTTAAGTTTATTTATCTTTTTTTTTTACAGTTCTTTTTTCCCTTACAGTATTTTCCACTAGGAATGTAGAGTCAAATTACAGTGTTTTAGTCATTGAAATATTTCCTTTTTGCATGGTTTGCCTTCCAATACAGTAAGGTTTGTTTGTTTCACATTACTATCAATTTTTAGAAATTGCTTTCTTCCCATTTTGCTTTATTTTTATTTATAATTATGCAAAACACATACATAGTTTATAGTCAAATCTACAAAACAAGTCTATTCAAAGACATCTAGCTTCCATCTTCTTCTCCCCACTTCTATAAGTAATCTATTGTTATTGTTATCCTTCCATTGTTAATATAAGCAAATATGTGTACATATTTATATCCTCCACACACACAGCTTTCTTAGATAAACTGATGCATAAGAAACACACTTTCTAGAGGAGTCCTCTGGCTACTTGGACCACAGGGGGTGGTATAGTAAATGCAAAAGACAAATTAATGACACTCAGAGAAAATGCCAGGCTGGAGAACACCATAAGGCTTGCTGGTGAAAACTTAGAAATCTACTTTACACACTTTTCACAACAAGCAAAAGGCACTGTAAGAAAACATAGGCAGTGCCAGAAAAGTGGCTAGAGGCAATTTAACACCACACGGGGTTCTGTATACCAGCAACCACACTGGAGCATCTCTAAGCTGGCTCTAAAAGTCTATGGTGCTAACGTGTGCACAATCAATTACCCAGAAACATTTGGACAGAAGGGTGAATCATCATGAGCACTGGTCAGTCCCTGGAATGATGTGCAAGTTGGGGAGAAAAATGGCACTACAATGATAAAAGTCAGAAGTGCATTCTACCAATTTAACAAACAGATACTACTATGTGCTGAGGACAAAAACATGATGCAATGTATGTGTTAAAGATCAAACTTGTCTAGTTCAGACATGTGCTTTGAAAATTACATGGGTCAGGTACTAGTTTGGGGGTATTGGAGGAAATCATTCATTCATTCATTCATAAACATGTATTTGATCCTACTATGGGCCAGGCACTGTGTTACACGTAGGGTATATAATGCTGAATGAAATAGACATGGTCCCTCATGGTAAATGTAGGGAGAGAGACATTAAGCAAACAAATATATAATTATAACTTGTGATGAAAATGAGCAGGATGCTATAACTTAGTGATCAAGGAACTCTCTCTGATCTTCAAATAACATTTAAGCTGTAACCTGAAAGGTGAGAAGGAGCCAGCCAGCTGGGGTGTGGGAGGGAGAAAGACCATTCCAAGCAGTCTGTGTGAAAGCCCAAGATGGAAAAGGGATTGGTGGGTTAGAAGAATGGTAAGGTTAGTGTAGGGCTGTGCAACGACTGGTTATGTACTTCCCTGAGCTTAGAGCATCCAAACTTCCTCCCCAGGATTCCAACAAAGAAATCTTAGAACAGGCTCATTAGAACCTCCAGAACAAAGAAGATCGCCTTCCTGGCTACTTCTTTACCATTTTTATAAATCTGAGACCGTCAAAAGAAGTTTAAGTAACTGATGTAATGACACAGAATGCAAATTTCCCCCTGCCTTCCTGCTGGCATCTTGCAAGAACTTTTAGGTAGATAAATAAGGGCAAGTATCTCTATCAGGCCACCAAGCCAAGAGTCCTAACTCTTCCTTTACCTGCATGCTCCTTCTTCCAGGGAGATTTTCTTGTTTAGCCAGAGTGGGCTTTCATGCATCCTACAGACAAAAATCAGGGGAGAGCTTCTGCTCTACCTGACTCTGGATTTGGAGCCTGCCATTCCTAAATATTTAAAACAGATTTTGAGAAAGGCTCACCAAAATATTTTCTCAATAAAGAGAAGTTTCTCTTTTTTCCAGAGAAAGGAATCTAAAATCAAAGGGATTTTGATTAGAAAAGAACGAGCTAGTCCATGAAGATACACTGGGACTTAAAACCTATAAAATGAAAGAATAAACTTTGGGTTCCAGCACTTGTTTTCAAATCAGTTCTGTAACCTTAAGTAAGTGCCTCAACTCCCCAAGTCTCAGTCTCTTCATGTGTAGAAAGCAGATAGGATTCAACTCAACATAGATGTGCCAGGCGTGGGGACACAGTCGGGTCAGGGCTACAGCCCAAGCTCATGGGGATGTAAGGGGATCAAGAACCCGGTGGAGCAGCCAGCACGTTGCCACTCTGGCACGTGACTCTTAACAAAGATGGTGACTTCCCCTCCCTCTGATACATTCCCCAAACTGAGGGCACATCTGCTGTGAGTGAAGGCCCTGAGCTAGGCCTGGCAAAAACTGAGACACAGGCCCCTGTCAGCAACCATAAGCCTCTGAATCCACATTATCACCTACCTGCTCACAGTGCAGGGTACACTGGCCATCAGTGGGGAGTGAGACTCTCCAGAGAAGCTTCAGTAACCTCGAGGCCTCTTCCATGATCACCTTGGCTGTGTTCACACTGGTAACAAACCTGCTCAGAGGTACTGAGTGTGGACCCTACATGGGGCAGGGGGATGAGAAGGTCGTTATTATGCAGTCTTGAACAAGATTATGGGCAAGCCAGCTTTAATGGGCAGCATAAATCTCCACGCTGTAGGGCTTGTGTTTCCATGCTGCCCAAGAGCCTGGTGCCAAATGACACCAATTTACTGTTCTTAAAGACTTAGTGAATTACAGATTATAAGAGAATTTCAAGGGTGATTTTAGCCCAATCAATGACCATGACTGATAACCACCAGTGTTAACCATGTCACTAGGCCAAGAAGAGCAGCCCACGGAGACTCTGACAGGCAATTGGGCCAACAGCAAGTAAAGCAACATAAACGGTTTTTTTCTTTAGCAGTCCCTGTCAATTGGCTCTGCTTAATGCGAATATGGTATAAAGGACTCGTAAAGTCTTGCTTTCCCTTTCTGCTGGCAGAAGCAAACAAGTTGGTGGGACAGAAGGGGCATGAGAAAGGATGTAACTCAGAGAAGGAAAATATAAAAATTTTTATGAGTATTTGTCTTCACAAATAATAAAATAAAACACAAAATAAAAGGACACAACACTTTTTAGTTATCAATTTAGCAAAACTCAGTATAAATAAAAATACTCAGTGAAGGCAAGGGTATAGTGAGACCGACACTCTCAAATGGAGATATAATCTTTCTGGAAATAGTTATCAAAAGCCCTAAAAAATTCAAACCCTTTGAACCAGTAATTCCACTTCCAAGAATTCATCCTAAGGAACAAACCAAAGATGTGATCAAAGATTTATACATAAGGATGCCTATCACAGCTTAATTGTCCAACAGGTAAAAGAGTAAGTAGAGGATGGTACATCCACAGGTTAGCTTATTTTGTAGCTATTAAAAAGTCAAGTTCTAGAAAAATACTGAATGAGATAGGGAAAATGTTTATAATATGATGTTAACTTAAAGTTAAAATATGATAAGCATATATTTATGAGTCAGTATTGTTAAATTTTATAAGCTGAAAATATGTATGTATATACATAAAGACTTTTAATACTATAGGTGGTATGTTTTTATAAATATTTCCTAAGTTTTTCCATCATGCAATAAAGATTATAATAAAAAATAAAGATAATCTTATTAATATTTATTAATTCATTCAACAAATATTTACTGAGCACCTATTCCAAACCAGGCCCTGTGCTAGGTACTAGATATACAATACTGAACAAAATAGACACTATCCCTGCTCTCCTAAAGTTTATTATCTAGTAGAATACAAAATGCCAAATTGTTTTTTATAATTTAGCAAAACTAAAAGGCAACACAGGAATCAGGAAGCAGATGGCTCAAATGTCCTCAGTAAGGACCTGAGAAGAGGGACCAGAAAATGTGGTCCATGGAAGTTCAGAGGTTGAGTGGGGGAAAAAGGAAACTTGACCCAAGCCTTGGAAGCAGTAGATGAGTAAATGTATATCAAGTGCATGAATCCTCAATAAAGGAACCCTTTATAATGAAAATGATTATAGTACAATGAGGCAGGTAGGAGGGGAAGGTAAAAGGGATTTGGGGGATTCCAAGCTAGGGAGATCAAGGGGAGGGAGAGCTGGAGGCAGGATGTGGCTGGCAAGCATGGACAACAGCCTACAACCCAACCTGATCATAGTGGAAAATAAAATGGGGGAAAGCTGGAGATGATGGTGAGGAGGTAGGCAGGAGCCAGAGCTAGAAATTAGAAATCCTTCGATTTCTGGACTCTTCTCGGGGAGGAGTGATGGTTTCTGCACAGGTGAGTGAGATGGCTAGCACTGTCCTTCAGTAAGTAGTGTCATGAAATAGAAAGAGGGCCTTCAAGGACACAGAGAACTGAGTTCAAATCTTGAAAGCTCCAAGTTACTTCACACTCATCTGTAAAATGGGAATGACATCACCTACTTCATAGGATTGTTCTGAGGGTGAAATAAAATATCATATAAAAAGTTCCTCTGTGTGAAGAGATGAAAGTCACTAACAATCTAGAAGTAGAATATCTCCAATTGGGAAGCTCATTACAAAGTTGAGAAAATTATGGTACTGTTATCCATATGCTTCATGGGGCTAAGGACATCTTATCTTGTCCACCACAGTAGTCCCAGAGCCCGAGCACACAGGCTTGAATGGGTCGATGGACAAGAGAACTGGATAGATGAGTGGATGGATATACCAAGGGACAGATAGAGAGAAGGACAGAAAATAAGTGGATGAGTGAATGAGAATGGATAAACAGAGGCAGTTGGTGTAAGCAGCAAATCAGAGCAAAGCAACAACACTAACTCAGGTTACAAACCTCAACAACATATACTCGCCCCACCCCCACCCCCACTGGACCAGACCTCTGAGATTTCATGAGCTACATTTTCTGGTTTCTCTTCTCAGTGCCTTACCCCTCCTTTCACTTTACTTCTCCCAGTGAGCATCTCTCTCCTCCAGCTCTGTTGGTTGGGTTACCTTTGTCCCATTTGTGGTGCTGAGATTTTCTTGGATTTGAATGTCCATTTCAGCAAGGAGCCTCTGGCCCCGGCCAATCTGCTTGCACAGGGCATTGTAGTCCTCAATCAGGCCCAGGATGTGGCAGCCCCTCTTGTTGGCCCAGAGGCGGTGGCCAGGAACCAGACGGGGCATGCATGGGGTGCTAGTAGCTGAGCTGCCACTGTCACAGGAGAGGGAGTCCATTTCATTTCCAGAGAACAGAGGAGTCTCTGAAGCTATAAAACAAGAAGCAAGAGGTCAGATCTATTGGGGGCAGCTCCCCGCAATCAGGGAGGTTCCAATCCTGAAGCTGGCTTAGAGAGACCCAAATGCCACCTGACCCAAGCCCAGAGGGACAAAGAGGCCTGGCTCCTGGACCTCTGTGTGTAGATTACCCAATGTTGGGCTTATTCATCTTGTGAGAGAAGCTCAATTCAATTCAACCAACATTTATTTAGCACCCACTCCATGGAAGACCCCAGAGTCACAGAGATGAATCAAGTTGGGTGCCTGTATTTCAGTAGCCCATAGTCTAGTTAGAAAACAGATACTGTGTGGGAGGTGTGACAGCACAATGATGAAGAACTGATGTTCAGAGGAAAAAAGAATCAATTTCTATGCAGGAGGGGAGAGATCAAGGAAGGCTTCCAAGAAGAAGCAACTGTTGAGCTGGGTTGAACAGGTAGCAAGAATTATGCTAAACAGAGGTAAAAATTTGTTGCTTTTTTCCTCTGGACCAAAACAGAAGTATGTGAGAATAATTGTGACTGAGGATATCAGAAAAGGCATTTCAGAGAAGTTACATACACAATCAGCCTTGAGATGTAGGAAGATTTTTACCTGCAAGTAAGGAATAGAGAGTGGTCTAGAAAAAGGGGGAACTGCTCTACAAAGTCACAGTGAGAGAAGACTGCAGGCCTGGCTGCAGGATGGTGAGTCATCTGGGTGGCTGCATGAAGGCAGAGGGATAAATCTGGAAAGACCCACTGGGGCTGTATCCTGGAGGGTCTTGAAGGCCACACTAAGGGGTCAGGCTTTAATCTAAGGCAATAGAGACTGGATGAAGTTTCTGAGGTAGGGACCATGTAGGAAAGGATTAACTGACTTGGAGGAGGATATCACAATAATACCAACTACAGATGCTGAGAACCTGAAATCCCAAATCTCTTCTACATACCCTTTTGAGATGGAACCAGGGACATCCTTCTCTTCAACTTAATGCCACACCCAACTCTGCCTTAGTTACCCAAAGACTTCAGCTTTGTACCTGATTTTGGTGGCACTGCCAGTGTGGAATCAAACAGATCATATGAGTTATCGTTTGTTATGGGACATTCATTTCTACCTGCAAAAAGCAAAAGAAGAGAAGGAAAATCAACTGTCAAAAGTTTTCGTTTCACTGTCATCAGCATTTGAGTGAAAACTGAATGAAAACAAAGTAAAGTACCATATATATTTATTCAGACACATACATGCATTCATTCAAATCATCACTGGGCATCTGTCCTACAGAGACCAGGCCCAGGTCTTTCCTTAAAAGAATTCTCTTGTCCAGGCAAGTAAACAGTTTCGAGTACATGCGATCAGAGCTAATGGAGAGAAGCACAGGGGCTGTGGGAGCTCAGGTTGAGGGGTGCTAATCCTACCTTGGCTTCCCAAAGATTACCACCTGTGTTATATTTTAAGCCTGATTGTGAGTAGCGTGGTAAAGAGGAGGGAAAGAAATGGCAGGCAGAGAAGAGTGATCTGAAATAGCATGGGGTGAGGGGGAACAGGGCAGGTATGATGAATTTGAAACATGGTAAGGAGGCAAGATCAGTAGGTGCTGTACTAGGTGATTTGAGCAATATTTTATAATTAAGAATACACTTTCACATCTGAAATCTCGACAGTGGGCAGGATGGCATGGTGATTCAGGTTCCAAAGAAGAGACCGAAGGCAGACAGGAAGCGATCTGCCCAGCAGACCCGAGACTGTGCCCAGGTCTCGGGATCCCCCATCAGAGCTCCTCCCCATGTATCCCTCAGTGGGTGGAGCTGACTGCACTTCAGCGCCTCCTGAGAGGGCACTGCAATTCCTGGGACCATGGGACTGGCCCCTGAGAAGAACTGCTTTCTGCCAAAAACATAGCAGCCTTTAGAGCAGAATTTTCAAACAAGTGCACTTAAAAACAGTCCTGGAAAGTCCTTTACAAAGGAAGAAGAGCTGCTGCCTACAGAATAATTCTGATCTTGACTCAAGAAAACTGGAGAACTCCACTCCGGCAGCACCTGTGAATTGTGAACACGCTGTTCTGGAGAGCATTCTAGGATTGACCTTAGACAAATTTCAAAAGCAGACAAATGCTGGTCAACGGCCTTCTCACTTAAGCTGCCCAGAGCCCGTTCCTGGGCAGCCCCTGCAGTGCTGCAATCTCTCCCGTCTACCCCCCACCATCTCCTTGGTCCCAACTCCTCAAGGCCCCTGAAAGGACTAGGAACAGACACATTTAAAATGTTAATGCCCAATGCTGATAAAGTCATGCTAAAACTGCTACCTTTGTACACTGCTGATGTACATACCATGCCAAAGGCAATATGTACCTTTCCAACCTTGAGGGTTTCTCATAGTAGGAATTTATCCTAAGAAAACTGTTAACAGGCTGGCCATTTAAAGTCCCAAATCAGAACCCACTTTAATAATCAATAAAGAATGGTTTGGTGACAGACAATAATCTGCAAACAATAATTAGGAAGCTCATGTAAAAGCAGAGAAAATCATCTATGATGTAATATTGGGCAAAAGCAAAGGAAAGACATAGAATGGTACAAAAAACCAATTTGAACAATATAAATTCCTGCCTGCATTTGATTAACAAATGAAAAGAAATACATAATGTAAAAAATGGTCATTCTGTAGAATAATGAAGGAATATTTTCCCTGCTTTTTTCATTTATTACACCTTTTTGGTTAAAATTCTAAAATCTTTATCAAGAAGAAAGCAATGAACAATCACTACAATTACAAAGCAAGTTTATAGGATGCTCTTTAAAAGAATTTAAAAATTATAGGATAATAGAATAAATTCCCAATACAAACAAAATAAGTCCAAACTTTTGTATAACACTCCTTGTTTATAAAAAGTGCACTGATATTCCTTATCCCACTGGATTTGCACACCCACATTGTGAGCATTAGGGTGACTATCCCCAGACAAGTGAGGCTCCAGAAAGTCGGGTGGTGGTTCAGAAACACCAGTGGACTCGGAGCCAGGAAAGTGATTTCTAGCTCCAGCTCTGCTACCTACTTGCTGTGTCACTTTAGGCAAGTCCCTTCCCCTCTCTGGGCCTCAGCTCCTTTGCCCACAGAGCAAAGAGGATGGCATTGCTGATTGCTTTGAGGCTGGCCATGTGTTGATTTGTTCAAAGCCCTGCACTGGGGAGGTGGCAGAGGTCGGATGAGAACCCCAGTGTTGTCCTCTTCGTGCTACTCTACCCTCTCTAGGGCTAGACATTAAAACATGCAAGCAAACTGCAAAACAGAAGCACTTTTCAAACCTACAATGATGCTTTCCAGATCTTGAAAGACACTGAAAGCCAGGGTAAGAAGCTTAGATTCTGTTTTAAGGGCAATAGGGAGCTAGAAAAGATTTTCAGCAGTGGAGTGATGTGGACAGGACCAAATGGATGGGAGGGAGTAAGACCAGAAGCAAAGGGGGCAGCTGGAAGCCCAAACTCCACTTCCCTGAGAATTAAGAGGCCCCAAACCGAGATTATAGCATTTTGCCAAAGGTGACAGCTAATTAGCAGTCAGGTCCCTTGCCTCTTTGGGTAGAGCATGGCTGCTGTCAATGGAAAAGACACGTCCGTGAGGCAAGAGCATCATTCAGAAGCTCACATGTCACACAGATGCACAGAACTGCATTTTTAAAAAGTGAAGGAGAGGCTGATGCAGTACCATGTTTGTCTAGCTGAAGGGGCTGTTCGGGGATGGATACGGTTTGGACGGTCAGAGTGAGTGCTGCTTCCTGTGCCGCCTTCTCGCCCTTCACCAGCTGCTCCTCAAGCTTGCTCTGCAGAGTGCTGTTGGTTTCGATGCTTCTTTCCAATTGTGCCCGCAGAGCCTGGATCTCTGTCAGGAGGTCATGCAGGTCCCTGAAAGGGTCCTGCCCCTTCCAGCCTTCTCCCGATGCCTCTGCTCTGGCCTCTGTGAATAGGTAAGAGGGAAGCCATAGCACTTTCCATGATCTGAAGGTCAGTCATTAAGGGAAGTCAAGAGTGTTTTAAACCTGCCGCCACCATCACCCTCCCTCTTCCTGAGAATTAGGTACAATTTAAAATAACAACTTGACTTTAAAAACAAAAATATTGGCAGACTTAATTGCTGCTATTCCACAGGCTAAATAAAAGCTGGAAATTAATTTTCGCTTCTGGCCATAAAAGCCTAGCAAATTGCACACCAAACCCCAAAATTATGTCTACTAGTAATAAAATCTATTTGGGCTGGAATTATAGAACGAAAGGGGCTGATTTTAAGAGCCACAGTATATTAAAAAGGCACAACAGCAAGAATAAGAAAGGTAACTTTAGGAGAAAATGAAAGCTGTGAGATGACCCTTTCCTACTTACACATTCAATAAGGAGAAACCACCTGGAAAATCAGTTCAACAACAACAAAACCACCACACCCCTAAATTCATTCTGGAACTCCAGAGCTTAGAGTCGAGTCAGGCTGATCTGGTATCTCTCTCGGGATATACAGGGAACAGGGCCAGCAACCATCCCCAGAGCAATGCCGGCAGGTGGCACACACTCAATAAATATTTGCTGAATAAACGGGCAAAAAGAAATACATACAAGCAGGAAAATGGTAAAAGATATTTCTTGAGTACCTACAGTGCTAGGGCACCTTTATTAAATTATCTCATTTAATTTTTACAAGTCTACACAATAGACAGTAACAGACATATTTTAGAGAGGAGGAAACAGGCCCGAGAGGCAAAGTGACCTGCTAATGGTCACACAGCTGGAAGGAGAGGGATCAGAATCTAGACCCTAGCTGCCCTGACTCCTGAGCCTAAGACCTTCCATGTTTCCTGCTGCTTCTTCAGGAAAAGAGTGGGCCCAAAGAGCCTGCTTCAAAATATACCTACTCTACCCATGCAGCAAGCTCTGCCTGCTACCAGCTGACTAGGTAAGCTTATAGCCTCAAATGCAGCTGCTCCAGGAGGAGAAGGGACTCAGACCAGGGTTCCCAGTACCTTTTGGTCTCCTGTGTTCTTCAGCTAGCTTCTCATACACCTTCAGCTCCACTCGGAGAGACTGGAGCAGATTGTCGTTCTGTGAGAGCAGTTGCTGCCTCAACTTCACCTCCTCCTGTGCCCTGAAGAGGCCCCACCATCATAGAGAAGAGAGGTTAATGCTGACTTAGGTTGACTTACTCAAACCCCCCAGGGTAGGCCAATTGCACCTTCAGCCAGAACAAAAGTGTGGACAAAAGTGACAAGTGAGGGTATGAATTCCAGTCACAGCCACCATTTCTCAAATGCCCCTCTGTGCCCCAGTCCTTGGCATACATTCCCATGTAATTTTCACAAACAACCTAATAGGTAGGTTCTAACTAATCCCCAATTCACAGAGGATATGAAGAAGTGAGGCTCAAAAAAATTATGTCTCTTACCCAAGGTTGTATAACACAGAAGAGGAACCAGGACTTAAACCCAGAACTGTATAACTGCAAAGGCGCTGAGCTTGCTAAATCACCATACCACCCTGGGTAACTGAGGGTGAGGTTAGTAACTAAATGAGTTGAGCATTCACAGGTGCTGACAGAACAACCAAAAACAGGTGTGCCAAGACAGATGCTAGGGAAGCGGCTGTGGCTCAATCAGTAGGGCTCCCGTTTACCATATGGGAGGCCCCGGGTTCGGTTCCCGGGGCCTCCTGGTGGGGGCGGGCCTGCCCGCACGGCGTGGTTGGCTGACCCAGCAAGCACGAGCAGCAAGGGGGGGATAAATGAATAAATAAATAAAATCTTTAAAAAAATAATAATAATAAAATAAAATAAAATAAAATGGATAAAGTAAATAAATAAGTCTTTAAAAATAAATAAATAAATAAAAATAAAAGAACAACTGGCAAGCTATGACTATTCAGACTTGCATTATGGGCAGAAATGTCTTTGAAAATGAACAAAGTCAGCCTGTCACGTCAAGGAAAACAATTAACAGTATTTATGGCCAGTGATAAAAAAAAAAAAAAAAAAAGACAGATGCTAATCATCCAGCCCCCTCTTTGTCCTCATTCCCCCTCTCTTCTCCAGATGCAATGGCCTCCCACCTCAGAGCCCTTGCCCTTCTGCCAAAAATGGTCCTCCCCTAGTTATCTGCAGAGCTCACTCCCTCACTGCTTTTAGGTGTAAAAGACGGCATCTTTTCAGAGAAGACTTCCCTGACCCATCCTAGATTAAAAAAATCAACCCCCAGTCTTGGCCCCCTTACTAACATTGTTTTTCTCCATATATTGTATTGCCACCCAGCATGTGATTTGTTTGTTTGTTTATTGTCTGTGCCTTACACTAGGCAGGGGCTAGTGGGTTTTGTTTCATGATTGCATCCCCAGCACCTGGATGAGTAGGAGGGCCGGTAAGGCATGGAAGATTCAAGACTATTACCTGCTCAGTTCACTGCGGCTGTTGCAGATCTTCCGGATCAGCTGCTGATTGTGTGTCTCCTTCTCATTGACTTCCTTCTGCAGCCTTTCATTTGCTCCTTTCACACAGGCGTACTCTTGCTGAAGATGCTCAAGGCTTGCCGTCTTCCTAGAGAGGGATTCTCGTAATTTTTCATTCTCCTTCTGTTTATCTTCAAACACAAAAAAAATGCCACTGAGAAGGGAAACCATTTGTTTTTTCTAACCTTATTACACAAATACAGCACTTCAGCTCAAGCACTCCAAGAATACAAAAGAGAATGAGATTTAATCTGGCATTTATGATTTTGGCATCCAATTATCTTATGCATTTTGGGCAGATAAATCTGTCAACATCAAGGCTGCAGATTAAAAGTCACTGGGATGAAATGGACTGTTTAATTTTCTATTAAATAATGGGGAACGCAAACCTAGTTACTTTGCTTTCACAGAGCAAACAATGAGTAGAAAGTATAGACAGAGGGAAGAAACAGCACCCAAACCTCTGGCAATGGGTGTTGGGAAAGTTTGTAAACCTCAGCCAACGATGCCAGTAGGGCTGGGCAAATGCAACTTGGGGCCCATCCACTCTTCAGGCCACGAAGACAGTACCTTTCCTGAGGAATGAAATACGCTCAGAGGCACAGGGCAGCAAAGTGATCACAAGCACAGCTCTGCAGGCAAAGCAGCTGTGTTCAAGTGTGGCTCTTCCATTTACATAACTCTATAACCTTGAGCAAGTTTCTTCTCCTCTCTGTGCCTCAGTTTCCTCACATGTGAAATGGGATAACAGTACCTACCTCACTGGGTTGCTGGGAGGATTAAAGGAGTTACCACATGTAAAGAGCTTAGCAGAGGGTTCACAAGCACTTTGAGGGGGTCAGCATTCCACAGGGCTGGCTGTTAGTGCTGCTGCTAGTGGTGACAGCTGACCTGTAGAAAGCACCTACTGTGCAGGCATTATAGTAAGGCCTTCACATGGATTAGCCTAGTCAATCTTCGCAGCAAACATTGGAGGTAGGTACTATTATTATCCTCATTTTTCAACTAGGAAACTGAGGATAGAAGAGGTTAAAACTTTCCTTTCCCAAGATCACATAGCAAATAAGTAGTACAGCCAGGGTATGTATCCAGGTTTTCTTACTCTACAACATGATAATTTCTGAGCAAGCTGTTTCCTTCCTCTCTCAGATTCCAGCCACAAAGCCTCATATAATATCTGATTGGTCTAAACTCTCCCCAGCTCTACTCCTAGGCTTTTTCTGTTCTCTGCCTTCTATTTAAAAGGCCCTGGGTCCTCTAAACCCTAATTACCTTGGCTAATCTTTGTTCATCCTTCAAGACTCAGCTGAGGTAGACTTGCCTGGGTTTGGATGCCTTCTCCAGGGTCCTGCAGCTCCTCAAGCCTGCCTTTATGATGACTAATCATCATGCTGGCCTGCCGTGGGTTGCCTTGCTGTCTCTCCCATCAGACCATGAGACCCCCGAGGGAAGGGACCAGGTCTTACTCATTTCTTACTCACAGTCTACACAAGACTTGACATAAAAGAGAAGCCAGGAAACGTTTGCTGAGTGAATGAAAGACCTGAAGAACCCCCAATATTGTCTCAAGCCAAAATTGGCATCAATATTCTCTAGGGAATGTGGGATAAGTTGGTCCAAGTTCCAGCTCTACTGACTTCTAGCTCTGTGACTAATTACCTATAAAATAGGGCTAATAACACTTTATTCCAGAAATGTTTTAAGTATTGAAAAATAATATAAGTGAAAGCTCTTTGAAGGCTGCTAAGCTCCAAACAGAAGGAACCAGGGAAAGGATTTTTATAATAAATACTGGATCAACTTTGATGATGGTAGGAAATCTCTGGTTGAGGTTATGGGAGCATATTCCTAAACCCTTCTCCGGGATGAATGAGAGATGTCTGTAAAAAGGGAATGGGTGGCAGGGAAAGTAACATTTCCTGAGCCCCTATTATGTTACAGACACCATCACATAATAGGGTGTCTTGAGTGCTGAGTGCTTTACATCATTTAGTTGTCACAACAACCCTGTGAAGTATTCCTAATTTACAGCTGAGAAAACAGAAGCTTAGAGAAGTTAAATGACCTGCTCAAAGTCACAGAGCCACAGGAGTTGAACTTAGGTCAGTTGGACTCCAACATCTGAACTCTTTACCTTATGCCACACAAAGAAAGCTCTGGGACTCCCGACTGCAGGTAGCTCCTTTAATTCTTACCTCTGGATCCTTTAGCGAGCATAGTATTAAGGGCCTGGTTCTGCTTCCTCAGGAAATGAATTTCTGATGTCAGAGAATTATGCAGCTCTGAACCATAAGCAAAAATGTTTGCAGAACCTAAAAAAATTAAAAAAATAGTGATTTACAGACAGTTTCCAGGTCAGTATGGATAGAACTTTCTAGATAAAAACAGTTTTAAACAATGAGGAAACACATATAATGAAAGTCACTTCTCAGAAATATCTATCACCAGAGTTGAAAGGGAAATGAGAGTGAGCATGAAAAGGAGGCAAGAGGAGGCCTCCCACCCCCACCTCTTACCTGTCCTAAGGATGACAAAGCAGGAGGCATGGATCAGGGGCGGGTGGGGGGAGTGACCGTCCTAACTGCTGGACCTCTCCACCAAGGGAGTTCACAAAGTCAAAGCTGGCCTCTGCTCCTTTCCTCTCCCTTCCACACCTGCCCTCCCTCCTGGTTCCTGCCTCACTAGATGGTATCATCACTATCCCTAAACCAAACTAGAAACTTGGGAATCCTCAACTCTTCTCTCTTCTAATGTCCAACCAGGCAATCACAACTGTTGACTCTTCCTCCCAAATGCCTCATACACTGGCCCACTCTTTCCTGTTCAGGCCTTATCACCTTGCTCTAACCTCGCCTTCTTGCGAAATGGTCCATGTGGTTAACATCATAAAACAGTTCATTCATGTTATTTTCTGGTCAAAAACATTTGATGGTCCACCACTGCAAAAGACAAACAATCAAGCAAAACACAAAGTCTAAAATTCTCAACCTGGAATCCAAGGATCTCCACTACTTAGCTTCAATCTCTCACTCCCCTCGCCACCCAAGATCCCAGGGCCCTCAAATGCAGCAAAACCGAGCCACTTTTATGCCCCAAACATGCCATGTTGTCACATACCTCACTAACTTTACAGAATGAGATATCCTTTAGCCTAGAATGCTCACCACACTCTTATCTACTTGTCAAAATCATACTCATCTTTCAACTCGTAGCTCAAATACACTGCCTCCTGGTGTACATTAAAAAGACCAGGGCCTAAAGCTAGACAGACTGGATCTGAGGTCACTTATAAACTTTGAAAAGTTTCCTCATCTGTAAATACTTCACCAGGTTGTTGCCTACTATTCAACGCCTACCTACCCCTTCCTCTAAATCCAGATTAGATGACACCTCTCCCCAGACACATTCTTTGACACACCACCTCAGCATTCCCCATCCTCTGAACTTTCTGCACCTGAATCATATATAATGTTCCTATTCACAGCTACACCCTAAAAAGCACCTATTGTGTGCCAGGCACTTTTCATTGGTGGTGAGCAGACACTTCCCCTCCCCATCTTCCTTACTGAGTCCACTACACCACACATACCTGCTTTCCAGCTTGAAGCTACAACATGGTCATGTGCCAGTTCCAGCCAATAAGACACAATGGGAAGTTTGTTGTGGGCTTCTGGGAAAGATTTTCTGCTCTGACAAAAAGAGAAAGGCAGGGAGAAGCCCCACCCTTGTCCTTCCCATGCTATTGGACAAAGTCCTGAGAGTAATCACTGCTTATAGTTACTGCAGTCATCACAGATACAATCCCCAACACCCTGACATCACTGAGCCATCAAACCTGCATTGGCTCTGGATTTCTTGTTCTGTAAAAAAATACAAACCCCTGTTGTTTATATCAGTTTTTTTTTTTTTGTTTTGTTTTTTTTTTTTTTTTTAAGATTTTATTTATTTATTCATTTATCCCCCCCTTGCTGCTTGTGCTCGCTGGGTCAGCTAACCACGCCGTGCGGGTGGGCTTGCCTTCACCAGGAGGCCCCGGGAACCGAACCCGGGGCCTCCCATATGGTAAACGGGAGCCCCACCGAGTGAGCCACAGCCGCTTCCCTTTATATCAGTTTTTAATCATATTCTGTTATCTGCAGTTGAAAGCATCCTAGTACATTATCCATTCCCTGTAAGGAAGGCATCATATCAGGTCTCCCAGAAGCCAGAGTTGATACTTTTTCCACTCTACAGCACTACCTCTTTCTCATGCTAATGATTTCCTTGTCACAATGTCATATAACTCTTCACACAAATCTCTCCCCACCATCTTCCTCTACCCTCCCCTATGAAGACCTGGGTTTGAACTATAGCTCTGGCTTCTTAATAGCTGGCTTCAGGCAAGTCGCTTAATTTCCCTAGACTTCTAATAGCTCAATAAAAATGATTGTCATTGTTACTAATATTATTGCTATTATCATTATTGATGATAGGCTAAAGCCAAAATAGGACCAAAGAGCAATCTGAGGGGGCGGATGTGGCTCAAATGGTTGGGAGTCCGTCTGCCATATGGAGGGACCTGGGTTCGATCCCCGGGACCTCCCGGTAAAATATATATATATATATACACACATATATATAGAAGACGCATGGGCTCCCAGGCTTTGTGTGCCGGTGAGCCGCCAGGCCCCGGGAGCCATGCAGCAAGATGATGACGTAACAGGAGAGAGACGCAGGGGAAAGACAAGACGAGATGCTCCCAAAGCTCCAAAAACCAGGAACCGAGGTGGTGCAGGTGGCAGAACACCTCTCTCCTACATCAGAGGTCTCCAGGATCGAATCCTGGTGAAGACTGGAGGAGGAGGATGAGAAGAAATGGCAGGAAACAGACACAGAGAATTGCCCAACGAATGGACACAAAACAGCAAATGGGGAAGGGGGGGTGTTTAAAATGGATAAAGTCAATAAATAAACCTTTTAAAAAAAAGAGCAATCTGAATGAAGATAAAAAATTCTAAAGAGAAAGGCTACTATGACCAAAAGTTAAAGCAGTCACTTTTCAAAGGTGTTATTAGGCCAAAGAACAGTTTCTGACAGTCTAATCCTGAGCAGCCCAACCTGAGCCAGCACTGGGCCCACTCTGGATGCTGAGGCCAGTCTTTCCTCTGAACCCTATCACTATCAGCTCGTATAACCGGTGACAAGCAGGAAGCGCTAGCACATGAGATTACAGTTTCTAACAATATTCCACCTCAACTTTACAAGGAGTCATGCCTTCTTCAAACCTGCTCCCAAGATGTACATTTCACAGCAGGGGGGAGGTGGAGCCACTCTTACTTCTTTGTCTTTTCAGAGATTCGGACAACATGGTGAGAACAACATGTCTTTCCACCCGTGTAAATACTTTATGAATGCCTTTTTGGAAACCTTCCCATCAAAGTGGATTATTCTCCAGAGCAACTGCCTGCTCCATTGTAGTTGGTGGCCATTTGAGCCCCCAAATAATTATATAATTGGATTTTCCAGGTAAAATGTAAAACAGAATGAATATAATTCAGGTATTACCAAGAGTGAATTGAAGGGCCCAGGTGTGTATTTCTTTCCTGTGTTTGATATGATTAATAACACAGATTAATCAATTTACCTGAGGATAAGAATGAGAGAATGCAGGGTGAGGGAAGGGAGGAAGGTAGGGAGAAAGTAATGGCAACATTCTGTTTACCTTGCAAACTACAGATGTATAGTACTTGGCAAAGATGTCTTTCTAGGCAGATGGCTATGATGGGCCAGAGACAAATGAGAACTGGACAAAGGGGTCCCAAGGACTCAAGTGCTGCCACTGAGTAGCTGAGTGACTCCAGGAAGTTTTTTCATCTTTCTAGAACTCAGTTATCTCATCTCTAAAAATGGGAATAGCATTAGAGTTCCTGCCCATTGTAGAGCTTTGCAATGTTATTCAAAAATAAAATAGTAAAATAAAATTGATAATGGTGATGAAAGCTATCTTTTATTGAGTAAGACCCTGAGGTAGACCCTAACCATAACACTGCCTCATTTCATCTCACAATGCCCTGTTTTATGAGACAATTAAGACCTGGAGAAGTGGGTGACTTGCCCAAAGTCACAAAGTTAATAAATGGAGGAAGTAGGATCTATAGCCAGGTCAGTCCAACTCCCAAACTCAGGCTTTCCTCACTGCACCAAGCTGCTTTCAAGATACATCCTTCATGGAATGAGGACAGTCTCTCTGGAGCAATAGGAAACATGTCCAGGATATACTGTTCAGTGAAAAGAGGTACAGAAGAATGAATATAGAGTATGCTACCTTTTGGGTGAGGGAATAATAAGAACATATACTCATATTTGTATAAAGAATCACTGTAAGGATACACAAGAAAACTGACAAAAGGGGGAGGAAGGAAGGGAGAACAGGGTTAACGGGTCCAGAAGGGAGGGTGACTTCTTAATGTATTCCATTTTATATCATTTTAATTTTTGAACCATGTGAATGTCTTATGCAAAAAGAAAAAAAAAAAAAAAAAAAAGAAAAATTTAATTTCTTCATCAAAAAACATCCCATTCAGAGCTGACTGTGCTTATGTAGGAATGTCACTAACGTTTTCATTGGCAGGTAATATTTACCAGATCACTAAAATGCTGCTAAAACTTTTATAAACCATTATTGATGAAAAGACAAACTACTGTTTTGTTTTATTTTAAAATACCCATCTATTTCTCTACAGCTTCCACTGTCAAATAAGGAACCAACCACAATTCAGGATGCCAGTGGCTGGCAGAGTTTTCCAGTGATTGAGGAAATTAACATTTGTCAAGGACCTGCTTTGTACTAGACACTGTGGGGGGCACTCTAGAGAAGTTAATTCACTTAATTCTCATGACAATCTGATAAAATGGGAATTAATAGCCCCAGTTTACAAATAAGATACTGTAATTGAGGGTCAGCAGGTTAAATGACTTTCCCAAGATCACAGTGGATTTGAACTGAGGTCTCTATGGCCACAAGTTTGATGCTTTCTCCAACACACAGATTGCTCATCCAGGCAAATGTGTTACAAACAAAACATTCACAGGCTTGTATCACCCTATGGGAAGGTCCTTTCTTACCTTGGTCAAATTCAGACCCTTGCCATTCCAGCTGTTTCCGCAGCTTCTCATTTGTTTTAATAGATTCTTCTAAACGTTTTCTCAAAGTCCGAATTTCTTGTATATGTTCCATTAGTAAGTCTACAGGAAGGAAGGACATTTTTAAATTTAAAGTCCGAAGCCCCCAACAAATTGAATAATTTATAGATTATGCAGTAAGCTTGAAATTCCAAAAAGTATTGCCATGTATTAAGAGAGTCAGCAACTGGCGATTCTTTCCTAGACATA
Organism: Tolypeutes matacus; assembly: GCA_026826555.1. Lineage (NCBI taxonomy): Eukaryota > Metazoa > Chordata > Mammalia > Cingulata > Chlamyphoridae > Tolypeutes > Tolypeutes matacus. The sequence goes on along the minus strand of JAKSZT010017719.1, from coordinate 12,575,267 downwards.
AGGAAGCTGAGCTATTTCCCACAGCCCAGACACCGTTCTGTAATGATTCTTTGCAGCCCTCCATGAGGAAGATATTTCATATCCCGTGGAAAAATTATATTCAATACAATTTTAATGCCAACTCTAATGTAGCCTTTTAGTCTTCTAAATATCAAATATTTATTCAAGTCTTCCTTATGGTGAAACTAACAGATCACTTTCAAGTCTGCTTGAATTGCCTGAGAGTTGATAAACCACTTTCATAATGAATCCAGATAATTTTTAAGACTAATTATTTGAAAAGAATATGTTATCCACATATCACTAATTTAAGACTTAAAAAAAAAAAATCCCAGTGCCAGTGAGAATGGTAAGAAATGGTAAGAAGGGTACTCTTAAGAATATAACCTGTTAGTGAGTATAAATGTGTATGCTCTTTTAGGACTACTTTTATCATTAGTCTTAAAAAGGTTCTTTTCCAATGCTATTTACCAAATAATTTTAATTCTAGGAATCTATATAAAAAGATCACCAGAGATGTTGACAACCATTTACCAGAGTGCATGAAAATATTCATCTCAGCATTATACATAAGGGTAAAAACTGCAAATAACTCCAACTGTAAAATAAATTGTAGTACATCCATTATGATACAGTACACAATTATTGAAATTATGTTATGCAGAACACATAATATCATGGAGAAATTATGTTATTATTTTAAATTTTAAAATAGATACAAAATTGGTTATTCAGCATAAACACAATTCTACTTAAAAATCTGTACAGACAGGAAAGACACATACACCCAGAAGATGGATATAGACCAAAAGACTGACAGCACTTGCTTATGGGCAGTAGATTTTTTTTTTTTTTTTTTTAAGTTCTATATTACATCTCAATGCATTTTTCTGAATTTTCTAAAGTGAGCATGTATTATTTTTTCAGTCCCTACCACATCTCTCTGTAACAAAGAAAGAAGCACAATTCCGATCTAAAGGTAAGGTTTCTAGAGTCAGTGTTTACAGCATAATCACATTAAGTATCCAAAGGCAAAACCAATGTCTTTAATTCATCAATTAGGGTATATTCAGTATGTCTTAGTAATGTTTTAAAACATTATACTAATTTTATGACCCAGTTTTAATTCCTCGAAAACTACTTTCATTTAAAAGTAGCACAATGTTACAGATCTTCTCCTAATTAAATAGTAATTTTGCCATGAATTTGAATGTTTATGAGATTACTTAATTCCCAGACCTTCAGCTATCTCCTTTTAATGCTAGAAGTGTGGCAAGCAATTTGGTGAAATGTCTGAGGATCCTGCTGCAGCACAGCACTGAAGGACTCTGTCTACAATAAACTCTTGCACATCACAGCACTGTACCTCCCTGTTCCTGCCTTGCTGCCCTGCAAATCTTCCAGTGGCCATTCGGGTCGGCAAGAGTCAGAGGCTTATCTGTTTTTACTTCAACTTTCCTTCCTGGGTTATCCAAGCCACACACGGCTGGCTTCTGGAGTAATAAGTGCTTAATAGCCATCAAGATATGTCATCTTCCTCTGAGTTTTGGTCAGGAGATGGCATCATCACTTGAGCTTGAGAAAACGTTCCCAGTTGAACTGGACACCACTTATTAATTATGCAGCCATAACCAAGGAGAAAGAAATACTATACTATACTAGCCTTTACAAAATGGGAGAGAAAGAGCTGTTCCTTTTACAATAATATCCTCCTGACAAATGCTAAGTCTTTAAAATCATAAATCTTACAAGAAACAACCACAGAAAAAATGTGCCCATCTTTTGCCTAGTAGTTCCAATTTATAAAATCCATGTAAAGGAAATGCCCCTAAATAAGGGAAAAGCTTAATGTTCAAAGATATTCCCTGCAGCATTGTTTACAATTGTGAAATTTTAGAAATGACTTAAATACCCAGCAATAAGGGAACATAAGGAAAACTGCAGTTCTGCCATTCAACGGACTATTCTAAAGCCAATAAAAAATGATGGTATATAACAGTATGTCAGAAAGCTTATGAAATAATGTTAAGTGAAAAGAAAAAAAACTACGAAATTATCTCCATTTAGATTATAAATATGACAAAATGAAAAACAGATGCAGAGACTAAATGGATAGAGAAACAAACCAAAAAAGCTAACAGTAGATATATTAGATTGCAGAGAACACTGTCCCTGTTCAGGAAACTGCCTTGGTAATCCACTAGGAGGACATGAAGAGATGAGGGCATGGGTCCCCAGAGGACTAGGAAACAAAGGAGATGCCTAAAAGGGTCTACATTAGAAATAAACCAAGATTGGGGGGAGTGGGGGGTGGAGAGGGTAGAGGGTAGAAAGAAGAGGGACAGGCAATAGGAAGTAAAAGGGAGAATTCCCCAGTACCAGAGGCAGAGTAGGAGGATTTTGAACAACAGTAATCTCTAATATTGCAATTTAAATTATTTGTGTTGCCGCACTGTAACTACCGCTCTCCCCTCACCAGCTTCCTAGTTCTTCAAACCCTCAATCTAGTCTGCTACACAAGGTTCTTGTGGGTGTGGTTTATGGGGGAACTCTTGGAAAGAGACTGAGTTCTCTCCTGGGTTAATACAGACCAGAACAGAGGTGGCACCAGGGACAAGGAAACAATTCATGGTCTGACCTAAATTAGGAGAAGGCAGAATACAGAGCCAGAAGTAACGGGAAAAAGCAACTACTCAGAAACTCACAGAAATCACCAGAGGGATACAGCCAGAAAGACAAAGGAATCAAACTGTGCTCCTCTGGGTCCTGAGTGGCTTAGAGATGCTTCAGAGGCCACCAAGGGGGATGAAGGTTCAACTGGTATCTCTTTTACATAGGGAGCTTCCATGCAGATTTCATTTAAAAAAGGATTTAGACATTTCGAAAACCACTGATCTTTGTGATCAAGTACCAACACACAGCTTTTAGCAAGGTGCCAGTATCTGATTTGTGCTTTACAAAGTCCATTCAGGGTGCATCGCAAACGACCCACTGGAAGAAGGAAGAGACCAGAGACAGTCACTTAAGGTCCAGAGTCTATACCAGGGGTTGGAAACCTACAGCCCATGGGCCAAATATGGCCCACCATCTTTTTTGGTAAATAAAGTTTTCTTGAAACATAGCCACGCCCATTCAACTACATATTATCTATGGCTGCTTTTATGCTCTAACAGCAGAGTTGAATAATTGCAACAAAGACCGTTTCCCTACAAAGTCTAAAATATTTACTCTCTGGCCCTTTACAAGAAAAGTTTGATGACCTCTGGCTTATATAAGCCCCTGAACCTCTAAAATATATTGAATTACAAACACCAAACCCCATCTATTACCCAAACAGGAGGCAATCAAGTCTGCAAATACAGAAAAGATGAAGGGGAACTAAGGGAAAGGCCTTGGGAGGCTGATTTTGCCAACTTGTCCAGCTCCAAGGTCAGAGTTGGACAAGGCCTGACCCAACAGAACAAGGGTCAGACTAAAAGGAAATACAGCAGAGTTACAGAATCACAAAATATCGGAAGAGGGAGTTAGGTATCCTTAAGCATCGATACAACTCAAAGCAGAAGAATCTTCAAAGTGACTCTGCTTCAGGATGATTTCAAAAGAAACAAGTAAATAGGAAATTAACCAGACTTGGAATTGACTCAAGCTTAAACCTTAGTGCTTTTCAGCCTGCCCCTGTTAGAATAGCAAGCAAATGGCAAGTCATATATTAAGTCATCATTTAAAACATAAAACTGACTTTTCCCCAAACATCTAAACCATAGGTTTCCCCAGTGATAAAAGGTATTCTGAAGGGCCAGCTTTGGCCCTTACAAGATCTCCTTTCACAGAGAAACATTTAAACGTCACCACACTCTGTTTACTAAGGCAAGATAACAATACTTAAGAAATATATGCCAGGGCCTTTTTCAGATTAACCCTCAGTGAGTTCCATAAGCATTCCAGTCAAATAAGGTTTGTCATTACTTAAAAAAGAAGGGAGGAAAACTAGGAAAGCTTGGCCACATTTAAAATGCTTAGTAAAGCTTAGCTTACCTTGAGAAAAATTGTTAGCTATAACTGAAGTCTTCTCGGTCTCACTGTCTGGCTTGGGGTCTTGTGAGAAGGAGGACTTTTCAGACATTTCATAATCAGACAATGCATGAGAAGCTGAAGGCTCAGGAGATTCAGGCAGACTATGTTGATAGGTTGGGTTGTCTTCCTCAATCCTTAACCTTTAGGATGGAAAAATAAATGATTTCCCATACCAAGCCAGGACCATGACTTAAGAACATCAAAAATTACTTTGCCCTTTGTAATTTCTCTATATCTGCATTTCAGTCAGTCTTTTTGTTTCCCTAGAGCATTTATCAAGGAAATTCTAAAAAACGAAAAGGGCCCAGGAGGCTTGAGTTTGGAGTCAAGGAAGAAGAGGGAGTAAGGGGATTGTGCTCCTTCCATAATTTGGCTTGTAAGGGAGTGACCACCAGGGAGATCATGGGTCAGTGGCAACAGTTTATTAAATGAATGCCTGCACTGTGCTGGGAGTTTTAGATGCATTATCTTACTTGTCCTAATACAACTGTGAAAGTTTTAATTTGGTGAATCCCAAAAAGAAAAAGATCATGTTCTAATTCAAGAATTGATCCTTGTGGGTATGGTGCCCTTTGATTGCATTAAATTCAGTTAAAGGGCCTTTGATTAGATTACTTGATAAGACTGCTTTAAGGCTTTTGACTGGACTACATCAGTGAAGCATGAGCTAGCTTGGATCTCTGCCCTTTGGCTGGGTCTGATATAAATGGAGACACAGAGAGAAACACAAACACAGAGAAAGTAAGCTGCCATTTTTGATCCTGCCATGTGAGAGAAAGGGGAAAGTGGAGAAAGAAAGGACTCCAGGTTCACCTACAGCTGCAGAAAAGGAGAGAAGCCCGAGAGGCTGAACGAGGTCCTGGAGTCTATAGAGGTATGGAAAGAGGTCCCCAAGGGGCTGGGCTCAAGGAGAACCTCAAGGCTGAAGAGATGAGGAAAGGAGCTAGCATGAACTGGTTATCGCTGTTTGCCAGCTATTGCCCTTTGTATTCATATACATTACTTTTACTCTTACAAGGTAAGTATTACTGTCCCCATTTTAGGACGAGGAGCCTGTGGGTCAGAGTTGCATGCTTGCCATTAAGAGACAAAATTGGGATTCAACTTGAATCTGTTGAACTCAAATGCCTGTGCTCTTATTGTTATTCTATATTGCCTTTTAAGGGCTAAGACTGTATATGGATGTCTCTATACTTGTTCTAGCTCCAAGTATCTGGCATGTAGGTGGGTTTCAGAAAATGTTCATGGAATAAGTGAACTATACACTTTTCTTGGTTTGCTTCCATGTGCCCAACTGAAAATGTCAAGGTCCTGCCCTTCTCTGCTTATTTGTTACAGTATCTGAATGCTGATAGTGCTACAAGGTACTTTACTCTTCTTAGAAGCTGTGGCTTGCCCTTTGGGCTTCTGGGATTAAAATGAAGTGAAAAGACAAATGCAGAAAGTATTACAATAAGATGTGGTTAGTTCTATAAATGTAGCGCTACATCAGAGATAACTGATTCTCAGATGTGGTGGAAAGATAAGGGTATTGGGGAGAACCAGGTTCATCTTCATGTGATCTGACCCTAAGGAATGATTTTCAAACTACAAAGAAGAAGAGGGTAGAGTATAAATCTTGTACAAAAGCACAGTTTGAAAGAGCAGGGATCTACAGAAGAATAAAAAACCAGATGAGGTTGAAACACGAAGTAGGTGTCAGAAAGGAAAGGTAGGATAAGTCAGTCTGAGAAGGGCCTCAAATGCTAAGGCTAAGCAGCCTAGAATTCATCTGCAGGTACCTGGGAGCCAACAAAAGGAATGTGTTATCTGAGTCAAATCACCTGACAGAGAAGCATCACAAGTAACTTGAAACGAATGAATGAAAGCTGCAGGACACACAAGCATGAACTCTTGGTTTTGCATAGCCATTGCCAGTTCCATAGGTGTTTATACCTTATTTACAAAAGGTAGGAAACTCATGGGAACCAGAATACTCAAAAAGCAGGCAAATCAAACCCACCAAGTTCCAGAAAGTCTTCTTAACAAGTGTCATACACTTACCCCTCTATCAGTTCATTCTGGGTGCTCGTTTCCACTCCAGCTGATTTTCCTGGAATTAGAAATAACATGAAGAAAGAGGGAAAACATTTTTTTAAAAGTGTTCTCTATTAATTTCTTGTCCATGCATTTGCAGAGGCACTGTCCTTTTTGTTTCAGCACTCTATACAACAATCCCAGATATTTAAAGTAGGATCACCAGGATCCTACTATAGTCTGAATTACACCAAGAGTATAACTCAGACTGTAAGACTCCTCCTTTATCACTGTGCGGGCATTAGTTCTAGTAAGGAGGTAACAGCAGTGAATCTAAAAAGCAATCACCAAAGTAGTTTCTTTTTTCCTTCCCTAAATCTCTGCTGTCAATGGAATACATGTTTACCATCAGAAACAGGTAATGCTATCAATTAGAAGATACCTATCCGCCAGGTTGTCACCATAGGCACAGTAAGTTTCCAGGCATTTTAGCAGACTTGATACTGTATTGTGACAATTTTTTTGCTTAGTAATTTATTATAAGCATCTCTCTTACTAAATTTTCTTTAGAAACATCACTTTTAATGAATGCATTAACACTCCATTATAGATAAGGATATAGGTTTTAGTCCATTTGGGCCATATCCAAATAGTCACTTTGATAAATAAATGAAAAAAGCATCTTTGTGCATACAGCTTTATCTTCATTTAAATTATTTCCTTAGGAACAATTTTCAGAAGTGGGATTACTAGGGAAAGGAGTACCTGAATACAGGTGAAAAAGCCACTGTGTGCAGCAAGGGAAATGACTAAAGGAAATGACAATAGAAAACAAAACAAAGCTCAAAATGCAGCTGGGCAAAACATGTTCTTGCTCTCTTCTTACATGTCATCATTTGCCATTTGAAAGGAAGTACATGAGCCCAGATTTCAAAGAGACTAATAACTTTATTTTTAAAATACTTCAGAATACTTCAGAACTCTGGAAATTGCAGATTGAGATGAGCTCTTTGAAGAAACTAATGTGTGGCTAAAGTGAAAAAAAAAAAAAAAAACCCTTCTAATGGCTGTTCTTGAAAAGTGAGACTATAATTAAACTGCACCCACACATCAATTTTCAAAACTACTCCTAAAAGGAAAAGTTCTCAAACACCACAGTGCGGAGGAAAAGATCACTGGAGACTTGCACATTTGCTTTATGCCTCGTGGTTCCTGCCTACAAACTCGCAAGGCTGGCTAGACTGCCGTCTGGGCTACCTGTCCACCCACTAGGCAGCCACCTAGGCGCCATAAGTTAGTGTAATGTAAGGAGTTCTTGAAATTGACCTACCACTTCGGGTACTGTCAGGCCTCAGGAATGAGTTAGACAGGTCTGCCTGACCAGGTGTCAGACTCTGAATACACTTCTTTAATATGCCCTATCTCCTTTAGGCCTCACAACAATCCTACGAGCACAGGGTTAGAATCTCCATCTTATAGCAAAGAAGTGAAAACCCAGGAGGCTTACTGTTTCAACTCTCTCACACACACTTTTCCCAATTCACACTCTCATCTATTTTACTGCATTTCAAGTTAAGCAAGGGAAATGGAGATATTGTTTTAATTAGTTCAATCACAAATCTATATCTTGATCCTCTGAGTTATATCCTGGCCAAAAATGGTGTGATATTTTGGCTCCCTGAAAGGTCAGTAGAGGTTGACAAACCTCTATTACAGTGGATGTTCTCAATGGCTCCACCTTTCTGTCCTTCACATTCCTCCACAAGGGAGGGAAAAAAACATATCTGACTGGGTCAGATTCCAAGATACTGATTAGAAGACCCAGACCATCTTCCAATCAGACCATCAAAAATGGGCAGGGTCAACTGTACATGAAAAAAAAAACAGCTCAGTCAGCATTTTTCATCTCAAGCCTACTCTAGGGCTGCTTACCAACATTCAGCTGATGATAAGACTTTGCCCTAAAGACCCTGAGGGTGGGCCTGATGCCCCAGCCTAGCTTTCCAAAGAGCTTTAGGAGCTATCCAAGTACTAGCCAGGCAAACAGGATCATGGCATCCTGCTTCATACTTGCCACTCTTCTTAAGGAGTATATCTCCTGCAGGAACTTCACGTGATATGGTACCCTTGGTTTGGGGCAGGGTTTAAGCATTCTTGGTCTCCTGACCATAAAACCATCTTAAAACCATCAAAAACATCTCAATTCCTAAAAAATCTATGACCACAGAAGGAAATGCCTTAATACCACCAGCAGCATAGGTTTCCTCATTTTCAAATAAGTCCCTTTGGGGAGCTTGCAATAACGCAACAATTGTATCCCACCCATTCCCCTATCACAATAGAGCTCTTTAAAACTAAATGACAAATTGTTATTGTGGGATTCATAGGGAGATAATTACAACTGATGCACTGAATTTCTTGGTGGGAACTGCTTTCACACAAGTGACAGGGTACCATCTGTCAGGCAATTCCAGAAGCTCAGGCTGCACATCATGAAAATGCTGCTCCCATTTCTCAACCAAATCTTATTGCTTTACCTAAAAGCTGTGTAGTATGTGACAGTGGGGTGGGGTGGGGTGGGGTACTTCATCTGTAAAAAAACAACAACAGATATCTAGTTCTCCAATCAGTATTTGGGATAAGCAAGAATACTATTAAGCAGGCTGGATAGAAATATAACTAGTCGACCCATCTTCAGTTTCCTTTCCCCACTGATTCATCCTGTATACAGCTACCATTAAAGAAGCCTCTTTTGAAAAAGTACTCCTTTACTCCAAATCCATCAATCTTACAGAATTAAGTTCAAATCTTGTAGCCTAGCATCTCCTACGTGACCCAAATATTTCTTCCTTTCTTCCTTACTAGTAATTTTTCTTAAATATTTATAGTGCCCCTTCTAGGTGCCTATGAAAAACACTGAGGATACAGAGACAAATGAGTAGTCACCCTGATCTCAACGAGTTCACATCTGAGCAGGAAAGATGGACCCAATAGACAATTATACTACAGTTCTATGAAAAAAGGCAGCACAGAATACTGTGGGAGGGTATACAGAAGAAACAAGCATAATCCACCCTGGACCTATCAGGAAATACAGAGCAGGTGACAAAAGAGCTATATTGTTAAGACAGGGGGAAAAAAAAAAAGCTTTATAAAGGCAAGAAGTTGAGGGGTTGTGGGAAGGGCTGATCCCAGGGATACTTTAGGAGAAATCCTTTATGTATCTGACAATGTGGTTCACTATGCTAACCATAACTTGCACACCCCAATAAAAGCAAAAGGGACCCCAGAACTTGCCTAAGACCTATATCACATAAAACTATCATTACTATTATTGAATCCTGACTAAGCAATACATGGCCAGCACCTTCCTAGATTGGGAGGCCAATACAAGACAAGGTCCCCATCTTTCAAAAGTATATGCTCTGAAGAATAAAATATGCCCATGAGAAAAAATTGCTACCATCTCCTGAGCTCCTACTATTTGCCAGGTAGCACACCAGATCCTTTAAACAAGCTCATGTAATTCTCACAAACAACTCTGAAAGACAGGTATTGCTATCCTCAGAGAAGAAATCTAAGCCTGAAAGGGTAAGTGAGCTGTAAAACTGGGATTCGAACTCAAGTCTGTCTGGCTCCAAAGTTGTTCCTTCCAACCCAGCACACAGCCCCCATTACAAAGCCAGACAACTATTATATGTGAGCAAGAAATAAAAACTGAATTAAAGAAAAGGAATAGATTTGCTTCTACTTGGGATGAACAAAGAAAACTTCCTGGACAATAGGCAGAATTTCTATGAGTAGAGAGGGTATAAAACCCTTTCAGAAGGTGTGGGAGGTGGGGAACATGAGAATCCCTGTAATTTCTGTGTAATATTTAGGTAATCTAAGCACCTTTTAAAAAAAATATATATATATAAAATAACATTTATATAAGCAAATGCACATATATGCATATATATTTATATATCATTTTACAAATATTGGTTTGTATTGTGAAAAATTTGATTTTTTTACCCACAATAAAAAAAAAAAAGTATTAACAAATAAAAAGAAAGAAAGAAGCTATTGAAGAGTCACAGAAGTGGGAAATGGAGGACTTGGCCCACTGAAACGTTTGACCAGATTATTCAATTTGATAGAAGTGATAAAAGCATGGTGGGAAAAGCATGGTATCATGGTGACTAAGAGCTCACACTCTGGAAGCAAATTGCCTGGGCTCAAACCCAGACTCTGCCACCTCCTGTGTGGCCTTGGGAAAGTGACCAAACCTCTCTGTTCATCTATTAAGTGAACAAAATAAATAGTACCTTCTCATAGGCTGAAAATAGTGCCTGTCATATAGTAAGCACTTGATAGAAACCAGCCTTCCTCATTGTTGTTGTTGTTAAGAGAGTAGTGGGGTGGAAAAGCCAGGCTGTGGAAGCCCTTGAAAAGAAATTAATGCTTTCAGGTTCATCCTATAGGCAAAAGAGAGCCAAAGGAAGGGATCTCAGCAGCTGTCTTCAGTTTGTGTGTTTAATCCCTGATATACGTGGTAAGCTCACTGAGGAAAGGGATTGTCTTGTAATCATCTTTGTACTTTCCCTAGTGCCTAAAACATGTTACACAAAATACCTGAAATCAAAACACTGCCCTCCTTATTTATGCTACTGGTCTTGGGAGGCACCATGAACAGGGCTTTCCTTGGACTACCACACTAGTTCTTGATCTTTGGGTTCCACTCTCATTGGGAATCTAAAAGTTATAGACCCTTGCCCCAGAAAAATGAAAATATCCACAAAATCTTCCAGGATTCTCGATCCTTAGAAGAAATCTCTAGCCTATGGAGCTAGGAAAGCATCCCAAGTTTACCCCCTATGAGCATTAAGAAACCAACTATCCTACTTTATGGATTCTATCAAATATTATTAAAGAAATAGTAAAGATATCACAAAGATTCCAATACAGTTTTTTTTATAATAGTCTAAACATGGAAATAACATAAACGTCCATTTCCTGGGGAGTGATTAAATACATTTTAGTATATTCATACAAAAAAATGCACTGCAGCCACTAAAACTTATGATATAGATTAATATTTATTAACTACAACTGAACAAAAGGAGAGGATGCAAACCACCTCATTTCCATTAAAAAAATACACATATGTATAAAAAAGGGCAGGAAGAATAAACTCCAGGGTATTCATGCTTTGCTATGTGAATGATGCAATTATAGGAGTATCTGACTATAATTCTACAATAGAAATGCATTGTTTTGTATTAATAAAAAGAGGGGGCTATATTTAAATTTTTAAGAACTCATGCCATATAACTATCTCATATACAAAACTACTTTATGATAAAGCTCATTTCATAAATCAGGAGCCAGACCCCTTAGATAACATCCAAGAAGGACCCACCTCTACATTATATTTTATTCTCTACCAAAAAAGAGCTGAAGTGAGGTTCCTGGGACTTTCACCCTTTTATAGAAAAAAATAAAGTTCTATGTTTGTGTTGTCTGCTTAGCCTGATACACTTCCTACTTCAGAACCTACAGGAAACAAGAAGTAGGATCTCCTTGGGTTTGTCAAGGTAAATAAATCAAGAGAGGCGGTTGGATAAGTGAGGGAGGGCAGCTGGTGCCAGAGGCACTCACTCTCAGCCACCCACGTCCTAGGCTGAGGGCTTGTAGGAAGAAAGAGACAGATGGAAAATGCCTCAGGCCTGGAAGATACAGCTCTATCTTGCAGACTGAGTTATTTCTCCACTAATAAAAATGAAAACTAGCTTATATGGAAAAAGCCAAAAGAAGTGGATTTTTCCATAGCTGGGAAATGTCAAGTGATCCTAAGTCCTGGCCCTCAAAAGTTCTAGGGAAGTTGTAAGAGGAAAATCAGCCTGCAGTTGCTTTCTGTCTTAGTGACCAAGCAACACTCACAGACTAAACTACTGGGCCATTTGGAAAAATCAGGGGGAAAATAGTCCCTGGGTCTAGAAGTCCAAACTATCCCACATTCTATCTTGGAATTTCACTGAACATATGTGGACCCTCATGAGCCATCTGTTTTGTATATTTGAAGTCAGAAAGCTGAGACTAAATTTTGGTTCCACCAAGACTTTGTGACTTTGAGCAACTTTACTTTGCTGAGATTAAGTGCCTTTGCCTATGTGGCAGTTTGATATTATTTATGAATTCCAAAAACAGATATTGGTTATGTTTTAAACTGGTGTTTTCCCCTGGGCATGATACCCTTTGATTGATTTAAATTCAAAGGCTTTACATTTACTTGATTAAATCAAGATTAGGGCTTTGATTAGACCATGTCATTAGGGCACACAGGGTTGATTCCCTGCCCCCTTGGTGGTTTATATAAACAATCAAAAAGATGGAAGAAATATACAGGAGAAGAACACAGAAGAATAGAAAGTCCACAGGCATGGAAGAGGAGAGAAGTTGTCAGCTTTGATCATGCGGGCCCCAGAGAGAGATAAGCCATTTGCCTGATAGTTTGCAGCTGAAGAAACCAGAGCCCTGAGCAGCTAAGAAGGCCCAGAAAGAATCAAGCCCTCCAGCCTACAGCTGAGATAGGAAGAAGCTGGGTCCACGGAGCCTTAAGAGAGAGAGGAAGGCTGAACCCTCACAGACATGGTCCGCCATCTTGCTCCAAGATGTGGCAACAGAATTTGCTGAGGAAGTACCTCTTATGGTACCTTGAGCTGGACTCTTTAGGGCCTGGTAACTACGCTTTTACCCCAAATAAATACCCTTTATAAAAGCCAACAGATTTCTGGTATTTTGCATTAGCACCCCTTTGGCTGACTAATAGAGCCTGTAAGCCATGTTGTTCTGAGGATTAAACTGGTATGTGTGAAAGCCCCCAAGACACAACAAGCACAAGTACAAATACTGGTTAGGACTCAATACATAAGAGCCATACACCAAGCACTAAACCAAAATGTCATGTGCATTATTTAATTTAACCCTTACAATGACTATGAAAGAGGTAGAAGAAACTAAGGCAAAGAGTCAGGTTAATTTCCCAAGGTGCACAGCTGGTGAAGGAGCCAGAGCTCTAACTTGGTCAGTCCAGTTCCAAAGACTGCACTCTTAACTGCAAGGTTCACTTATTTAGATAAGTAAGGTAAGCTAATATTTCTGTACCTGATTCATCATCTGTAAAATGTAGGTAATACCACGCACTTCAAAGGTCATTGTGAGTTTTAAATCAAGTCATATTTATAATACCAAGTAGATTTAGCGGAAAGAGATTTTTTTTTTTACAGAGACCTGATTTGAAATCCCAACTCTACCACTTGATATATGCCCACAGATTAACTGTTTAATCTTACTGAGCCACATTCTTCTGAGATATAAAACTGAAATGGATTCATTCATTCCTTCATTCCCTCAAAAAATATGTATTGAGTATCTAATACATGCCAGAAATTGTCTGTGTCCTAAGGCTATAGCAACTAACACAACCAGTATGGCCCATGTACCTTTATAGGGCTTACTTTCTAGCAGAGGAGGCAGAAAAACAAGTAAATATATAATATACAAGATGGGGATAAGTAGAATAGAGAAAAATAAAGCAAAATAAGGGGAAAAGAGAAGGCCAGTGATAGGGCAGGACTACCTTGCTATTTTATAGACAATTGTCAAAGAGGAGCTCACTAATAAGATGATATTTGAGGAAAGAGCTGAAGGAATGAGGGATATCAGAGAGATGAGAATATGCAAAGGTCCTGAAGAAAGAGCATGCTTGGGCATGATCAAGAAATCCCAAGTTCAGTGTAGGTTCTGGCGAGGAGTGGCAAAAGATGAGATCAGAGAGGTGGCTGGGAGTTCTGGAAAGATGGCAATGGAGTAAGTCGGCAGGGCTCACTTCTCTTATAAAACCAGTGGAGGAAGGGCAGATGCTGTCCGAAGGAGCTGCTTTGGGAATCTGCAGACCAGGAGAGTGCCACATGTATCATCCAGGATGGGATAGGGACAGAAAGATGAAGAGATCGAAACAAAAACAATGAAGTTACTCGCTACTGTGACTGGGAATGGCACCCATACCCAATCCTCAAGGTGAACAGCCTCAGTAAAACCAATGGCTGACGGCAACCAACTGAGAGGGGAATGGACGCCTTCCTCCCTGGAAGAGGGAGGGTACAGCTGAGGGCTAAGAGAAGTTTCTCTTCAGCAAGTTTAAACAGCAGGGGGCTGCTGTGAATCATGGCTCTAACTGGCCCAGAAACACCAGCCAGCGGAAGGTGAAAGAGCTACCTCCAAGGAATGGTTCACCAAAGAGAGTCCTCTGTTAGCAGGTGGGAAAGTCAAGGAAGAAAAAGGCTTTTTGGAGCTTCTCATTTCCCTATTCCCAAGTCCCCTTGGATGTAGTCTGCGCCCCATTATTGGATCCTTGGCCCTGTTTTTAAAATGTAAACAGCAATTTTAAAGATTTAGAAAAAGTTGAACCAAAACCCAAAAAAAAGGCTGTGAAACAAATCCACTAGACACGAGAGAGTAACGGGCCATCAAAGTAAACTCACCAACATAATCAGATGTATAGACATCAGCAAAAAACACAAAGATATGGTCCAGCCAAAGGCATGAATTAAAAATCCTGACAAGGCACAGAATATAAGATGACTAATCAAAAGTGTTCACACAAGTCTAAATCAATTCAAGGAATTGAAGGGAAATATGGTTAAAGAGATAAAGGCTATTAAGACACTGTGAGCATAAAGAAGAATTTCAAAGCTTGCAAAGAAAACAGGGCTTTAGGGAATTGAATGACAGTGAGAAATGCACATGTTATGGGTGTCCCAGAAGAGAACATAAAAGGGGCAGAAAGAATATTTGAGGAAATAAAAGCAAAAAATTTCCCAACCTTTATGAAAGACATAAATATCAATATCCAAGAAGGACAATGTACTCCAAACATAATAAATACAAATAGACCTACTCTGAGAAGTCTACTATTCAGAATGTTAAAAGCCAGAGATAAAAAGAGAATTCTGAGAGCAGCAAGAGAAAGCAAGTCATCACATACAAGGGATGCTCAATAAGACTAAGTGTCCATTTCTCATTAGAAACATGGAGACAAGAAAGCAATGGTGTGATATATTCAAGATAATGAAAGAGAAAAAAATGCCAGCCAAGAATTTTTTATACAGCAAAACTGCCCTTCAAAAATGAGGGTGAGTTTAAAATTTCCACAAATAAACAGAAACTGAGAGAGTTTGTCACCAAGGGACCAGACTTACAAGAAATACTAAAGGAAGTGTTACAGTCTGAAAGGAAAAGACAGGAGAGAAAGGCTTGAAGAAGAGTGTAAAAATGAAGTATATTAGTGAGGGTAAAAAGACAATAGTAAGATATGACAATGGAAAGCCAACAGAAAAAATGGATGAAGTAAGCAATGCCTTTAGAGTAATAACATTGAATGTTAATGGATTTAACTTCCCAATCAAAAGACACAGACTAGCAGAACAGAAAAAGAAAAAGAAAAAAAAAGAGTCATCTATATGCTGTCTACAAAAGACTCACCTTAGACACAAGGACACAAATAGGCTAAAAGTGAAAGGTTGGAAAAAGATATTCCAGGCAAATAGTAACCAACAAAGAGCTGAAGTAGCTATATAAATATCAGACAAAATAGATTTTAAGTGCACAACTGTTATAGGAGACGAAGAAAGGCATTCTATATTAATAAAAGGAGCAATTCACCAAGAAGAAATAACAATATTTATGCACTCAACATGGGTGCCCCAAAATACATGAGGCAAACACTGACAAAACTGAAGGAAAGATGTCTCTGCAGTAATAGTTGGAGACTTCAAAACACCACTCCCAGTATTGAAAAGAGCATTTCTTGAAAAGGAATGAGATCTTGAAACTTGGAATGTGGATATATGGATTGATAATGATGGCAGTGGGGAAATTGAAACCCTAAATTCAACTGAGCCTTTGATAGATAAACCTGCAATTACCTGCCCTGAGGAAGCAGCCACCCTGACACAGGATCAAAAAGGAAACAGAGAACTTGAATAAGATGCTAAATGAGCTAGACCTAATACATATATAGAACATTGTACCCCAAAACAACAGGATATAGATACTTCTCAAGTGCTCCCGGATCCTTTTCCAGGATAGACCCTATGCTGGGTCATAAGGCAGGCCTCAATAAATTTAAAAGAATGAAATTATACAAAGTACTTTCTATGATCACAATAGAATGAAGCTGGAAATAATAACTGAAGGAAACAGGGAAAATTTAAAAATATATGGAGATTAAAGAACATACTCTTCTTACACAAGCAGTGGGTCAAAGAAGAAATTGCAAGAGAAATCAGTAAATATCTCTAGAGGAATGAAAACGAGAACACAACTTATCAAAACCAATGGGATGCAGCAAAGGCAGTGCTGAATCGGAAATTTATAGCCCTCAATGCTTACATTAGGAAAGAAGAAAGATCTAAAATCAAAGACCCAACTGCACATCTGGAGGAACTAGAAAACAGCAAACTAATCCCAAAGCAAGCAGAAGGAAAGAAATAACAAAGATTAGAGCAGAAATAAGTGAAACTGAGAACAAAATAATGAATAAAAACACAATAGAGAGAAGCAACAAAACCGAAAAGTTGGTTCTTCAAGAAGATCAACAAAATTGACAAACTATTAGCTAAACTGGCAAAGGAAAAAAGAGAGAAGATGCAAATAAACAAAACCATAAATGAGAGGGGGGACATTACTACTGACCACACAGAAATAAAAGAGATCATAAAAGGATACTATGAACAATTGTATACCAACAAACTAGACAACATATTTGATATGGACAGATTCCTAGAAACACATGAACTACCTACACTGAATCTAGAAGAAAGAGAAGACCTCAGCAAACCAGTTACAAGTAATGAGATTGAAACAGTCATCAAAAATATCCCCAAGAAAGCTGGGGGGACCTGCACCAGCCTCTCCGGGAAACTACAGGCCACACTGCAGAAGCGGAGGCCGGTGATAATCCTACATTGGCAGTGCAAGCCGTCCCAGGAGCTATTCTGTGGCTAGAATTGTAAGCTACATTTACCAAAACCAGGGGAGGAAGAGGCACTTGGCCACCAATTTCAGCTACTGATTAGTAAATTCAGCTGGCTAAAGTATAACTCTAAGCTGAAGTTTAAACCCGTCCAAGTTAGAAAGAGGCTGGTAGCCGTCATTTTGACTCCACCCCCATTATGAAGGGAAGCTGGGCTGACTGAAAATCACAGTGATGGTAGAGACTGGTTTCATTCACCCAGATCAACCTGCAGCCCTAGCCGAGGCTTCAGCCCCACCTCTAGCAGGGAGGAAGTAGGGGCAAATGCACGCATTGTGGACTCACATGGCATAGCTTGCTATCCACAGCTGCAGCTCCATCCCAGCCCCAGACAGGGGAGAAAGGGGCGTGAAGCTTCATATGTCTTTCTGGGCAACTACAATCTAGGCCTGCACCACTTGGATTATTACACACAGGTGTGGCTCTGTCCCTACCTCTGGCAAAGGAGAAAGTTGGGAGAAGCTTCATCAGTCCCTGGGGCAATAAGGGCAGCTTGAGTCTCCACAGCTTATAGCATCAACTACATCCTTGGCTCCTACTACACAACCAGCAAGGGAGAAAGGGCAAGCAAGAAAGCCCTAAACTAAAGAGAGAAATTGCACCCAGAATAAATACTCTAGTAAGCCAGATGCCAAGACACCAACAAAAAATTACAATCCACATCAAGAAACAGGAACAAGATAACCCTGCAGATGACATAAAGGAGTTGAGACAACTAATCATAGATGTTCAAATAAATCTCCTTAATAAAATCAATGAGATGGCTAAAGAGATTAAGGATATTAAGAAGACATTGGATGAGCACAAAGAAGAATTTGAAAGCATACATAGAAAAATAGATGTTATGGGAGTGAAAGGTGCAATATATGAAATTAAAAATACACTGGAATCATATAATAGCAGATTTGAGGAGGCAGAAGAAAGGATTGGTGAGCTTGAAGAAATGGCCTCTGAAAGCAAACATACAAAAGAACAGATGAAAAATGGAAAACATTGAACAAGGTCTCAGGGAACTAAACGACAGCAAGAGACATGCAAACATACGTGTCATGGGTGTCCCAGAAAGAGAAGAGAAGGGAAAAGAGGCAGAAGGAATATTTGAAGAAAGAATGCTAGAAAATTTCCCAGCCCTATTGAAGAACATAGATATCCACGTCCAAGAAGCACAACGTATACCCATCTGAATAAATCCAAATAGACCAACTCCAAGACACATAGTAATCAGAATGTCAAATGCCAAAGACAAAGAGAATTCTGAGAGCAGCAAGAGAAAAGCAATGCATAACATGTAGGGGATATCCAATAATATTAAGTGCTGATTTCTCATCAGAAACCATGGAGGCAAGAAGACAGTCATATGATATATTTAAGATACTGCAAGAGAAAAACTGCCAGCCAAGAATTTTATATCTGGCAAGACTGTCTTTCAAAAATGAGGGTGAGTTTAGAATATTCACAGATAAACAGAAACTGAGAGAGTTTGTAACCAAGAAACTGGCTTTGCAGGAAATACTAAAGGGTGTGCTACAGGCTGAAAAGAAAAGACAGGACAGAGAGGCCTCGCATAGAACCTAGAAATAAAGATTATATCAATAAAAGTAACTACAAGTGTCAAAAGAGTGGTAAAAATAAAATATGACAGATAAAACCCAAATATAAACTTAACCAACGATGTAAAGCACTTACATTCAGAAAACTACAACTCATTATAAAAGAAATTTAAAAAGACCTAAATAATTGGAAGAACATTCCATGCTCACAGATTGGAAGAGTAAGTATCATTAAGATGTCAATTCTACTCAAATTGATATACAGATCCAATGAAATCCCGATAAAAAATTCCACCAGCATTTTTAAAGTGGAAAACACAATTATCAAATTTATTTGGAAGATTAAGGGGTCCTGAATAGCCAGAAACATCTTAAAAAGGAAAAATGAAGTTGGAGGACTCTCATTTCAGACTTTAAATCATATTACCTAGCTACAGTGATTAAAAACAGCATGATACTGGCATAAAGACAGATACATAGACCTATGGAACCAAATTGATGGTTCAGAAACTGACCCTCACATCTGGGGTCAAGTGATTTTTGACTAGCCTGTCTAACCCACCCAGCTCAAGCAGAACAGTCCATTCAACAAATGGTGCTGAGAGAACTGGATATCCATAGCCAAAAGAAGGAAGGAGGACCTCTATCTCATACCTTCAAAATGGATCAAAAACCTAAATATAAAAGCAAGAACCATAAAGCTTCCAGAATAAAATATAGGAAAATATCTTCAAGACCTGGTGGTAGATGGTGGATTCTTAAAGGAAATAAGAAGAGGAGTGAGATGGACCATTGATGTTTAATGTATGTAGAAGTTTTAATTAGCTTTACTGTAAAAGTGTGGAAATGTACAGAGTTGATGGCAACTCATTATAGTGAATAAAAGCTTGTTTATAAATGGGGATGCGGTTGAAAATGATAGTCTAGGGATATAAATGCCAATTGACAGAAAGCTAGAGAATAATCTAGGGACTGAATAGCACAGTAAACCCAGAGGTGGATGAGAATTGTGGTTGATAGTACAGATTCAAGAGTTTCCTTTGTGAGCAAGAACTATTGCAGGGACGTGGGAATGTGGAGAAGCATGGGAAAAATATAACTGGAGTGACCTATGGACTGTGATTAACAGTAATAATGTAATCTTCTTGCATCTATGCCAAAGATGTACTGTGCTAATAATGGGGGAGTATGGAAAAAGTGTGCAAAATATATGCTATGGACCTGGTAATAATCGGATGATATTATCTCATAATCTGTAACAAATGTTCCACCATAGTGTGATGTGTTGATAGAGGTGTGTTGTTTAGGAATTCTGCACATGTGCATGATTGTTTTATAAGTTTACAACTTCTATCATAAAAATATATTTAAATAATAGCAGGGTGGGTTGGGGGGAAAATATATCAAACGTAAGATAAGGACTATAATTAGTAGTAAGATTTTGATAATATTCTTTCATAATGATGTTATGTATGTTTTGTAAGTTCACAACTATTACTATATACTTATTGTTTATGTATGAGTGATATACTTCAATATATTTCTTAAAAAATAAAAAAAAATAGGGTGGGGGGTTTGGGGGGAAAAAACACCAAATGTAAGATAGGGACTTATAGTTAGTAGTAATATTTTGACAATGCTCTTGCATAATTTTTAACAAATACTTCCCAACAGTACAGGGTGTTGATGGAGGGGTGATATGGAATCTCTGTATGATGTTATGCATATTTATTTTGTAAGTTCACACCCTTTACTATACACGTATTGTTTATGCATATTCATGTATGAATGACATACCTCAATAAAAAATATATTAAAAAAAAATAAAAACCTCCCCAAAATAAAAGTCCCCAGACAAATTCTACCAATCATTCCAAGATTTAATACCAATCTTGATCAAACTTTTCAAAAAAATTGAACAGGAAGGAATGCTACCTAACTCATTTTATGAAGCCAACATCACTCTAATACCAAAACCAGGTAAAAGATACTATAAAGAAAGACAATTACAGAACAATATCTCTAATGAATTTAGATGCAAAAATCCTCAGCAAAATACTTGCTTATTGAGTCCAAAAGCACATTAAAAGAATTATACAAGGGAGCAGGTGTAGCTCAGTGGTTGAGTGCCTGCCTCTCATGTTTGAGATCCTGGATTCAATCCCTGGTACCTCCAAAAAAAAAGGTATACATCATGATCACGTGGGTTTTATCCCAGGTATGGAAAGGTAGTTCAACACAAGAAAATCAATCAGTGTAATTCACCACATTAACAAATCAAAGAAGAAAAATCACATGATCATCTTGCTTGATTCAGAAAAGGCATTTGACAAAATACAGCACCTTTTCTTGATAAAACTACTCTGAAAGACAGGAATAGAAGGAAACTTTCTCAACATGATGAAGTACATATATGAAAACCCCACAGTTAACATTGTACTCAATGGTAAAAGACTGAAAGCTTTCCCGCTGAGATCAGGAACAAGACAAGGATGCCCAGTGTCAACACTGTTATTCAATATTATGCTTGAAGTTCTAGCTAGAGAAATTAGGCAAGAAAAAGAAATAAAAGGCACCCATAGAGAAGAAGAAAAAGTAAAACTTTCGCTATTCGCTGCTGAGATGATCTTATACCTAGAAAATCCACAACAAAACTACTAGGGCCAATAAATAAGTTCAGCGAAGTGTCAGGATACAAGATTAATATGCAAAAATCAGTGACATTTCTATACACTACTAACAAGCAATCTGAGGAAGAAGTCAGGGAAAAAATCCCCTTTACAACAGTGACCAAAAGAATCAAATATTTAGGTATAAACTTTAACCAAGGACATAAAGGACCTGTATTTCAAAGAGGTGGCCAGCTGGACCACATGGCTGAAAACTTTGCAAACATTTATATGGACTTATGCTTTTACATTGAGTGGAAAGGAAAGCCTTTGATTTTTTAGCAAAGAAGGAACATGATCTAACCATTTTAAAAAGAGCACTCTGATTACTGTGTGGAGAATGGACTATAGTGGGACAAGGGTAGAAGCACTAAGTTAAGGGGTGACTGCAATAATCCAAGTGAGGTGATAGCAACGAGGTAGTGAAAATTAGTCAGATTTGAAATATATTTTGAAGGTGGAGCTTCAAAGGAGCATGTACTGAGACAGGTGGAAGACTAAAATGAATGCTAAGTAGTGTCCTAGAAGCCAAGTGAGGATGGGATTTTCACAAGGAGGGCAGGAGCAACCATGTCAAATACTGCTGTGGGTTTTATTAAGATGAAGACTGAAACATGACTAGTGAATTGAGCAAAATGGAAGTTATCAGAGACTCAGGCAAATGCCACATCAGTGGAGCAGCTTTGGAATGACTGAAAGCCCAGTTCCAATGGATATAAAAGAGAAAGGGATACAAGGTCCTGTAGATGCTTCCCTACATTATCTTTCAAGGTCTTTATGGTCTTGGCTCTTATATTTAGATCTTTGATCCATCTTGAGTTGATTTTTGTATAAGTGTGAGATGATTTTCTTCTCTCATTCTTTCGGAAATGGATATCCAGTTGTCCAAGCACCATTTGTTGAAGAGGCCATTCTCTCCCACTTGAGTGGGCTTGGTGGCCGCGTTGAATATCAGATGACTGTATATGAGAGGATCTATATCAGAACTCTCAATTCAGTTCCATTGGTCGGTATGTCTATCCTTGTGCCAATACCATGCACTTTTGACCACTGTAGCTTTGTAGTATGTTTTAAAGTCAGGTAGTGTGATACCTCCAATTTCATTTTTCTTTTTCAATATGTCTTTGGCTACTCAGGTCCTCTTATACTTCCAAATAAATTTTGTAATTAGTTTTTCCAATTCGTTAAAAAATGCTGTGTTGATTTTTACTGGGATTGCATTAAATCTGTAGACTACTTTGGGTAGGATAGACATCTTAATGATGTTTAATCTTCCTATCCATGAACAGGGAATATTCTTCCATTTATTTAAGTCTTCTTTGATTTCCTTTAAAAGTGTTGTATAGTTTTCTGTATATAAGACCTTTACATCTTTAGTTAAATTTATTCCTAGGTATCTGATTCTTTCAGTTACTACTGCAAATAGTACTTTTTTCTTAATTTCCTCCTCAGATTGCTCATTATTGGTGTACAGAAATGCTACTGATTTTTGCACATTGATCTTATAACCTGCGACTTTACTGAACTCATTTATAAGTTCTAGAAACTTTGTTGTAGATTTCTCAGGGCTTTCTATGTATAGGATCATGTTGTCTGCAAATAGTGTAATTTTTACTTCTTCCTTTCCAATTTGGATGCCTTTTATATCTTTTTCTTGCCTTAGTGCTCAAGCAAGTACTTTTAACACAATGTTAATAGGAGCGGTGATAGTGGGCATCCTTGTCTTGTTCCTGATTTTAGAGAGAAAGTTTTAGGATTTCACCATTGTATATGATGTTAGCTGTGGGTTTTTAAGATATGCCCTTTATCATGTTCAGAAAGTTTCCTTCTATTCCTATCTTTTGCAGTGTTTTTATCGGGAAAGTGTGCTGTATTTTGTTGAATGCTTTTTCTGCATCTATAGAGGTGATCATGTGATTTTTTTCTCTCGACCTGTTTATGTGGTGCATTACATTGATTGATTTTCTTATGCTGAACAATCCTTGCATACCGGGGATGAGACCAGTGGCTACTGCAGACTCTGGGGGCAGGGAAAGGGAAAAACATTTGTAATACAGGGACTTTTTTGGGACTGGGGAATCATCCTGAATGACACTGCAACAACAGATATAGGCCATTTTATATCATCACATAACATGCAGAACTGTGTGGGACAGAGTGTAGACTACAGTGTGAACTATGGTCCATGCTTAATTTCAAAGCCCCAGGATGCGTTTATCAATTGCAGTGAATGTGCCACAATAATGAAGGATGCTTATGTGGCAGGGTGTGGGAGGCGTGAAGAGTGGGGCATATGGGAACCCCTATATTTTTTGTGTAACATTTATGTAATCTAAGTATCTTTCAAAAAATAAAAAATAATATTATTGAAACAAACAAACAAAAAAAAAACCACCACAACCCTCAATATAAGAGGTGTTGTGACATTATCAGGGTAAAATGTAAGGGATACTCTGCTCTGCTTGTGTTTACAGCAGTTCCCTGGAATACTTGTGGAGAAAATTTTCAGGTAAACTTTCTATTTGATCATGACCACACCATAATCTCTGTTTTGATGTAATTTAACTCCAAATAAAACAAAAATGGATGCACAAAAAAAAAAAAAGAGAGAGAGAGAGAGAAAGGGTTGCAGTAATGAACACACAACTCTGTGATTATACCAAAAGCCACTGAATGTACATTTTAGAAGGATTGTATGGTATGTGACTATAATTCAATAAAATTGCTTTAAAAAAAAAAAAAAGAGAAAAGGAAACTAGAAACTAATAATAATGGATATAAAGGAGAAGGGCAAAAATAATGATTTCATTGAGACAACTGAAAGGCTAAAAGTTCTGACTTTGGAACCACGTTAATGTTTTTCATTCAAAAGATAAAATTAAATCAACAAAGATGAGTGGAAACCCTTAAAATTGAATACAAAAGAAACAAATGAATCTAATTGTATTTCAAATGAATAACATAACAACATGTGGAAAGAACTAAATTGAGTAACTTTCAAATTCAGTACCTGACTATATACCTTCAGTCTAAAAATAAAAAGAACTGTAAATAAATCTTGAACTCTTCTGGTAGGTTTGTTTTTCACAGTGGTACTATTTAAGTGTATTACAGAATTGAGCAAGTGAAAGCCAGGGTTATCACTGTTGGAGAAGGGATATACAAATATAGAATGAAGATAGGCAAGAAAGAATTCAGTGGGTTTAGATTGGACTTGAAGGTACCAATGGGAAGTGGTGATTTTTAAAAATAAATAAATGAAATATATAAAAATATATATCTCCTAACTCTGTCTACAAAAAGACCTAGAAACAATAATACCCCAGTAGCATGAACACACTCAGCACCAAATTTTGGTTTCTAAATACCATTCCCGGGAAACAGACGTGGCTCAAGAGGTTCGGCGTCCGTCTACCATATAGAGAGACCAGGGTTCGATCCCCAGTACCTCCCGGTAAAAAAAATAAAATTAAATAAATAAATAAATAAATAAATAAATACCATTCCCCACTAATAGGAACCAGATCTTGGGGAAATGGCTGATTCAGGACTGGGAAAGGGAGAGTATAAGATGAGCATGGGACATCTCTTCGTGCTAGAAAGTAAGGACGTGCTCAAAAAAATGTGAAGACATGTCAAAAGGTCCTACAACTTGCCAAATCTCGGACAATTTGAGCATCAGTCTGAATAATGATAGTAATGGATGATAGCCCATTGACTAAAATAAGAATCTACAAGTCCATACCGATGATAAACAAACAACAAATATATAAATAAAGGTAATGAGAGAGCTTGTCCTTATGGCACATACCACTAACAAATGAAGAAGGAATGATGGTGTTAGAAAAAAATTACCATGTTGCCACAATTATAGTAATAATTGACTCAAGTGTAAGACTAATCAATGGATGGCAAAATTTATGAGTAAAAGTTCAATGAGGAATGGGATATTTGCATAGATGCAAAGTTTCACCCACTAAATATTTATTTATTACAAAATTAAATGTAGTAATTTATAGTTGAGAAATCTAATAGACATCACCTAAACCAAATGATCAAAGTTATTATCAGCACAATGTGCCACTGATATCATATGCCACCTTAATATGACACAATGAGAACCCAACATCACTTATTCTTGTCAAACTACATAATCTAAATCTACTCATGAGGAAATACCAGATAATCACAAATTGAGGTACTGACCTGAACTCTTCAAATAAGTCCTAAAAGACATAGAAAGGGTTAGGAACAGTGTGGAAGTATGAGACTATTATGCACCCAAGAAAATCAAGTTCTTGAAACTAATCCATTCCTGTGGGTGTGAACCTATTATAGACAGGACCTTTTGATTAGACCACTTTGATTAAAGGCCTTTGATTAGATTACCCTAGAAGTGCATGACCCAGGGTGGGTCTTGATCCTCTTACTGGAGTCGTTTATATACAGGAAAAATATAGGGAGAGGGAGCCACAGAGACAGAGAGAAAAGACAAAGCTCAGGCAGAAACCCACAGAAGCTGAGAGAAAAAGCCACGGAAGCAAGAAGCTGAAATCAATGGAACCTGGGAGAAAGAAAGCCACAGGAGGAGCAGCCAGGAGCTGAAAGAAATGGAGTCTAGAGGAGAAAGCAGAGACTGGCAGATGCTGCCATGTGCCTTCCCTTGTGACAGGGAAGTCCAGAATCACCCCTAACCAGTAATCTTTGGAGAGAGACCATCTCCTGATGCCCTGATTTGGAAATTTTTCCCAGTCTGGGAACTGTAAGTATATAATGCAATAAATCCTCATTGTAAAAGTCAACCCATTTCTAACATATTGTGTTGCAGCTCTTAGCAAACTACAATAGTACTGTTCCCAATTAAAGGAGACCAAAGACCAAACTAAATGTAATGTGGGGACTAGATCTGGATTCCCAGTCAGAATCAGGAATAAAATTTTCATAGAAGACATTATTGAAACAATTAGTGAAATTTAAATATTATACTATATATTGAATATAGACTGAGATAATAGTATATTAAGCCAAAAAAAAGGAAAAAGAAAAAGAATTAGAATTAGATAATACTGTTCTTCCTGGTTTTGATTATCATAGTGTGGTTATGTAAGACTATGTCCTTGCCTTAAGGAACTACATGCTGAAGTATCTAGGGGAAAAGGGGAATTATATCATCAACCCACTCTCACAGGGTTCAGAAAGATAATGAAAGGTGTGTGTGTGTGTGTGTGTGTGTGAGAGAGAGAGAGAGAGAGAGAGCAAGAGAATGATAAAGAAAATGTGGTAAAATGCTAACTGATGAAGCTGAGTGATGGGAATATGGCAGTTCTTTGCTGTAGTCTCAAAAGTTGCAAATTATTTTAAAATTTAATGCAATAGCTTGTATTAAAGTACCTGGCACATAGCAGATGTTCAGCAAAGGTCTTCTTTCACTCTTCTTCTTAAAGATCATGAGCCACCTACTACCCCCAGATACATTTTTTATCTGTATGCTTTTTTTCTTTTTTTAATTTAAACATCATTTAAAGCTTATACATTTCCACCAAAAAGGAAAAAATCTGATTTTCAGCTTCTCTTGAAAATTCAGTAGAAGTATGGGATTCACTTGCACACCTCACCAACCTGGCCTTTGAGACATCTAAACTGGACCCTTGGTTTAGAACACTGCAGAACACAAACCACAAGGAAGTAATCACTATTAGGAAGAAGCAGCCCATGTAGCTCTGGTGTTACCTAATCAGGGCAGAGGCGAGGAAGGTAAATAAGACCACGGAGTCAGTTCCTTTTCTATTCCACCAAGAAGTCCTGAACCAATTACTGATGTGTCTCAGAACTCTCAGTACCTTGCCCCACTTACCGCTGAGAAAAAGTGCTTCCAATTTCTCGAGCAGTTCAGCACACTGATTCAGTTGCTCCTGGAAACCCTCGGCCACACAGTAATCCACATCACTGGCCTGCAGCAACTCCTCAAATGCCTTAATCATGGTGTTCATATGTTGCCGATAAATGACACAGATGCCATGACTATCCTTAATCTGCTGTCGTTGAAGGGAGAGCTCCCTGGCTTGGGATTGGACTAATGAATCATACCTGATAAAAGAGGGGAAAGAAAATGCTTGTACCATTTTAAAATTGAATTTTTGTGACTTTAACACTAATTGGAAAAATGACAGAGCACAATTTTTAAAAGCCTGAAGCTGTACAAGTATGTATCTTTTGAAAAATTGAAACTGTACAAGGTCATTCTTTTTTATATTTAAAAATAGCCAACAAATGCTGGGACAAAGGTTTTTCTGCAATATTTTTAATCTTATAAAGTCCCCAATTAAAATACAGATTGGGAAGCACTCAGGAAAGCAAATGGTTTTCATATAGTCTTCAAAAATAGTATTCTGAATTGTAGAAACAAGTGTCCTAAGGATCAAGGGACTACCACAAATTCTCATGGAGTACAAAAGAGAAACTGTAAGGCAGGAAAACACAGACAGGACTTTGTCCCCTCAACTGTAAGGGTAGGGAATAATCATAATCCTAACTACCATTTGTTGAGGGTATACAATCTGCCAGGCACTCAGTTAGGTGTTTTATGTAAGTTATCCGATACTCCCAACCTGAAAACAAATGTATGATGAGGAAAATGACTCTCAGAGATCACAAAGTTTTAAGTGGTGAAGATTCTCAACTCAAATACAATTCTGACTTCAAAGCCCATGCTCTATTATGCAATACCACCTCCTGGCCACCATATGCTACCTTTTCCTATATGAGCCCACAAATACCAGTAGGTATTGTGGAAAACACAAGTTAAGGAAAACATGGCTCGTAGAAATTGTGGCCACAGTAACCTGGCCCCAGACAGTGGTTTGGCAAAATACACTAACCCTTCCATGCAATATGTTACTCCTTCCCTGAAATGAGGACGATGTAAGCACCTAGTGACCACTGTTAACACCAGTGTGCACACCCAAATCATGTGACACCAGTATTAGAGGTGGTGGTCAGTTTCATGGAAGAAAATGTCCCTGGGTACTAGAGAGGAATAATGTGGGCTTGAACCTGGCAACGGCTCTGACCAGTTCTGTGAATGATCTCAGGTAAACAGAGTAATCCCTTTGAAGCTAGCTGGGACCTGACACAACAGACTTTCAGTAAATACAACCTTCTTTCAACTTCACTGCTTGGGAAGTCTTGAAAAATTTACTCTGGCTGCTAATAATTCAGAACAGCATGTTTGTCTCAAATTGGTGACAAATGAAGGTCAACTTTACAAATGATCCCATTTTTGCCATATCTCACAGTGTATAACTGTATATATCTATGCTCATAAAACATATCTTCATGACCTAAGAATTCTAGTCTTTCAACATAGGTTTTTTTCTCTAAGATGACCTTAGAGGGTAAAGATATGGAAAATATTTATATTCCTCCCCAACTTCTCTAGGACATCAATTTCAGTTTCACAGCCCAGCAAAAGCCAATAATGGAGTCTAGGAATAAACACTGCAGTTCAGCAAATGCACTATAACTCACCAAGGGCCTAGTATAAAAACCTATATACTTTACCCTCAGCCCTCGCCCTGAAGAGAACAAAATCTGCCCTCCCAACTTCAGAGAACACAAGACTAGCAACTGACGTTCATGTGCACAGCCACTATTCTTTGTGGCTTCACATTTCCCTTCTTTGCAGGGCCTAGCTGTCTTAACCCTACCCTAAAGCCTTTCCCTGTATACATCCCACAACCATGATGTAGCAGCATTCCCTTTCAGCTCATGGGCTCCTACCTAGTAGGAACACAGCAGAACAGCAGGGTTACACAATGGGAGAAGGAAGTCATGGAAAGTACCTTGATGGGGAAAGATCTCTGAACTTATTCTGCAGGTTATGGATTTCACCGAAAAGTTCCATATTCAAATCCTGCTCTTTCTGCAGCTCACATTCCTGTTCCACCAGCTGCTGTTTGAGGCTCTCTAGCTTCCCATCATCAATCATCTCTGGGACCATTGGATGGAGGATTTTCATGTGTTTCACAAAATGTACTTGGTGCAAACTTGAGAAGGTCATTTCTTCATCGTCAGTATTGCTTTTGGGCTTGTTCAAGCCTTCCTGGGCTCCTTCTGTTCCACACAAAACAGTGATAATGGCTTCACTGCACTGGGAGTGCTTCCCTGAGTGAAGCTGAAATATGAAATTCCGGCAGCCCTCAAGCTCAGTTTCCAAGTCATGGATTTTCTGTTTTAAGTATTCCGTATCATTTGCGTTATTGATGTTCTCAGACTGATCAGTCCCAATCATGCTGACTTTAATGGAAAGCTGACTCTTAGAACTCAAGTGAGAAGCTACTGAATTTGTGCCCAGAAAATCTTCAGCAGGATTCTCTTTGCATTTTGGCAAGATGGCAAGGTCATCAGGCTGGTACATTTCTGAGTCTGAAAATCAAATGCATCTATGTCAGGATTTCCTATGCTGGAACCCACTGCCTTTCTCCTTCCTCACAGCCACAGCCACTCTGGGGCCACCACCATAGCCACCTAATCAGTCTTCCTGCCTCTAGTCTGTCCCTCTGTCATTTCAATCCATCCTCTTTCTCAGGGTGACTGTTCTAAAAAGTGAATTTAGGGAAATGGCTGTGGCTCAAGCAATTGAGCTCCTATTTACCATATGGAGGACCCAGCTCGATCCCGGGACCACCTGGTAAAAAAAGAAAAAAGGCGTCCCAGACCTGCGCAGCATGGAGAGGCGCAGGCCACCACCCGGAGAAGCAACACACCGAAAAAGAAAAGATGATGATGCAACCAGATAGAGAGAGAGAGAAAAAAAGTGAATGTTCAATTCACGACACACCCCCATCTAAATCTCATCATTAGTTCCCCACAGTCTTGAAGATCAAATGCAAACTCTCTATCACAGCACACGAGACCCTCCAGGAACTAGTTCCAGGAAACCTTTCCAGGAACAAATCCTGGCAATACCTATGGAGATTCTGTACTAAATTACCCACAAATCTCTGCATATCATGTTGTTTCATGCCTCCATGCTTTTGCAAGGAATGTTTTTTCTGCCTGGAATACTCTTTGTCCTCTTCTCTACTTGAACTTCTACTAATCCCAACACCTAGATATATTTTTCCTTCTTCTGCAAGGCCAATGCCAAACTATGCGAAACAGTCACTACCCACTGTGCTTCCACAGCCCCTTATATATATTACCTGCAACAAACATACATGCCAGGTGCTAATGTAGGGATTACACTTGGCTTAGTTATTTATTTACATAACAATTAGTTATTTGGATGCCTTTCTCCCTCAGTGACTGCAAGTCCCTTCATGGCTGGGACTTAAACTTTCATCTTCACATTCTTAGTAACTAGTACAATCCTTAGTTCAGACCAGAAGACAGTGAAGGTCTGATAATTTTTGAGAGACTGACTGAAGTAACCTTAAAGAGAAGTACTTCTAAACATTACAACAGGTGAGAGTCATCTTCTCATTTTCCTGTCTTTCCAGAAGATCCATGATGTTCCCTTTAATGAGCTGCTTCATGGACTCACAATCCTGCCAAGAAATATCTCCTTAGAGCTAGCTTAAATTTCCAGAGATGCAGCCAGAATTGTCTGAGAGGTAGAGTGTTATCGCAGAAAGAGTATATGGCTTTGAGGCCAAAGAGAAGTAAGATCATACCCATCTTTGCCACTTGCTGATTGCATAGACTGAGGCAAGGAGCTTACTATCTCGGAGTCTCGGTTTCCCCTGTATGTAAAATGAGGAAAGAGATGCCTAATATGGTTCCTGTGAGGCCTCAGGTTCATGCCTGACCCCAGAGCTTCTGTCCTTAACCCCTACACCCTGAAACTTGCAGTCCAGATAGAGAAAGCTAAGTGTAAGGAGTTGTTTGACTACATCAGAGGCAGCAGAATATAGTAGAAAAAGCCATCTTTGAAATCCAACAGACCTGTTTTCAAACTCCAGTTCTGCAACTTATTAAAAATATGGCCTTGACCAAGTTACTTAAACTCTCTGAGCCTCAGTAGCCTAATCTGTAAAATGAAGAGAACATCATCACTGTGAAGAGTTGTCTATGTGTTTTATTTTTAGGATTAAACAGGATAATACCTGTGAAAAAGCTAACACAGTGTCTGGCACAACTAATATTAACATCCTTTTATTCCCTAGAACTGTTCAAAAGATGGAAGGGGATGCCTGTCACTAGAAGCCTGCAAGCAAAGGCTGTGGACCTGAGCAAATGCTGCAAAAGCAAATGTGGTTGGACTAGATGACCTAGGCAATCTATCAGTAAGAAAATCACACAAAAATCCTATGCCAGACTGTATGCTACCATTTTTGGTCTGCAATGTGTTCATGGTTTAAGGTCCACTCGTACTCCTGTCTCTGTGCTCATTATGCACATACCATAAAATAAAACTTTTTGTTTTAGAAAGCAGCTGATATAAAACCTAAAGAAAGCTTTCCTAATATAGCAATTTTTTGCCATTTTTTCTCTTTTTTATTTTATTTTTTTGTTGTTTTAGTATAGCATTTTTACTATACAAAATTTTTATAATCACAAGCCTATGAGGTCCTTGTGGGTGGAGACCATGGCATTCATGTCTGTTTCCAATGCCTAGGATCCTCCATGGCCTAGGACAGAGAAGACACTCATTATGTACTTCTGGCTGAATGAATATCAAAGAGCACAACCAACAAGGCTTTTCTTTTTTTTTTTTTTTTTTTTCCCAGTGAATCACCCTCCAAAACAAGGAAATATCTTTGCTATCACAAACCCCATGACAATGGAATTTGGTCTGTATTTTATGGCAAGCATCAATATTCACTCATGGGAATAAAGAACGGTTCTGAATATTTTTGTTAAGTAATCACAAGGCAAAGAAAAATGTAACTCCCATACAAATGTCCCTCTCTGATATAGACTGTTGCCAGCTGTGATGTTTAGCTACACACACACAGATACCTCAGAATATGTGGAAGGATATGCACACTTAAGCCCCCACTTTAAATTTTGCTCCTTGAAATGCAACAAATATAACATTTGGATACATGATACTTACGGTTGTGACTTCAGGAGTGCCCCTCAAAAGTTCATAATCTATAGTGATTCGTGATATGGCAGAGGTAAGAACTTGATTTCTAAACTCCAAGGTCAGTATCCAACAAGTCTCATAGCCCAGCATCATCATGGCAATGTGGTTTTGCCATTCTCTGCTCATTAGACCCCAATAAAGGCCCAAAGGAGCTGCTTGCATTTTTCAGTTAACTATCACTGCATGGAGGGTATGGGGGAGGGGAAGATTATAAATTGTAGTGTAAATGTGAACCTGGAGATTCACCAATCCTCAGGGCATATGACTATGAACCAGGACCTGGGCTAGGCCTCAAGCACCTCACCTGTTTTATCCATTTAATCCTCAAAACAACCCTATGAGGCATCCCCAAGCTACAGAAGAGGAAATAGAGGCTTAGAGAGGTTAAGAAGTTGCACAAGGTTTAGGGTTAATAAATAGCACAGTCCCTTGTCAAAATCTGGAAACAATGAAGGCTGCCTCCTGATGTATCCGTCCTACAATTGGGGTCTCCTGTATCAGGGGTCTATGAGCAAGAAGAGAGACTCCCTTAACCCGCAATAAAAAGGCCAATAATATCTGTGGAATCCCTTCATTCATTTGTCAAGCATCTGTCAAGGGCTCCTGAAGAAACAGCAGTGAAGGTGTCACAGTCAGAACCTAGCCTTGCAGAGAGCAGTGACTGAGCAAGTCGATTCAAATCAATTAGTGTTGGGAAAGGGAGAGCATGGGGCACTAATGGAAGTACCTAAATAACTGGGGAATTCTGGAAGGTCTCTCCTGAAAAATGACATTTACATGGAGATCTATAGAATGAGGCATCAGCTGGGAACTATCGGGGGTGGGGCGGGGAGGAGTCAGAAAGATGCACCAGCATGTGCCAAGTTCTCAAAGCTCATTCAGAAGAATGAAAGAACCTCAGTTATGATGGGGAATTGATAAGGAAAAGGAAATAATCAATCTACAAGCCTTTATCACTAACTATGTACAAGAAATTTTTAAAATGCTCCTAAAACCATTTATTTGCATTATAAGAAATATTGCAGTTCTGGAACTTTCCACAATTTGCTAAGGGGCGCCATAGTACCTGGTAATGGCTTTTTCCTCAAAGCGCAGAACATTCCCGAAGGATGTGACCATCCTTGGGAAAGTATGGCCCAATGGGAAAAGGGCTCACAACTATTTCCCCAGAGACTGATAGTCTCGTGGCCATCCCATGACAAATTTAGGATTTGTGAGGACATTTATTGTGTACAGAGTGAATTAGGTCCAGGTTAATGGTGATTTTATTTTATTTTTTGAATGAGAGAATAAAAAGATCTAAGGTGAAAAGAAGAAATGTAAGCATTTATTCATTCTGGTATGGGAACTGGAGTATTTGTTACATAATACTTTGTGCTTATATACATGCTTATAATACTCCATAATTAAAAAAAAAAAAAATGTGGCTTTACTCACACCTCTGTACCTCTGCCATTGGCCTACCTGGCAAACCCCCACAAACCAAGTCTCACAGCTGCAGGCTCTCTTCTAACCTACTCCTCCCGGGCAGAGTGAGGCCTACTTTGTGCACACCTCAACAACAGCCAGCACCATGCTGAATAGTGACTGACCATGGGGATGACTGTCTCCCCCCGATCCGTGAGATCCTTTAAGAGCAGAGTCTGTTTCATGTGGAACCACCAGAACCCAGCCCACTGCCTGGTAGAAAAGCATTTGACAAATGGACTGGTGGGCTCAGACAGACATCCTATTGTACCTTGAATCCCACCTACTTACCTGCTGAATGATCCCAAGTTAATTATTTTTAAAAACTTTAACTTCCTCGTGTGTTAAATAGGGATAAAGATGAAGACCTGAGAGGGTTTTTGTGAGGCTTAGTAATAATTTTTATACAAAACATCCCAAAGGGTGCCTGGTATACAGCAGCTGTTCAATACACAGAGGGGTTGAATTCTGACCAGTCTCGTAGCTTGTCTGCTGATCATTGTCCATTTCCTTGTTTCTCCAGACACAGGGTGTGGTTTTAATTTCTTTTTGCTCTCCCGGGCTGCCCTGGTCGGCTGCTCCCAGAAGGGGATGGGCTACAGACATTCACAAAGAGAAAGAAAAATAAATAAAACCATAAACTTGAAACTTAGCCAAGCAACTGAGAAGAACATGAAAATACAGGAGGGAAAATAAAAACACTAGGGAGGCAAAATGCAATTTATAAGATAAAATTAATCTATCGGGCTGCCATAACAGGACATAAAAAGCATAAATATACTGCAGCTTGTCTGAAATGGTTTAAGTCCAGACTCAAAAAACTCAGAGAGAAAATGAATGCCACAGACCCACACCCACTTTTCCCAAGAAGAGAAAAAGTCTTCTGGACCAGGCAACTGAGGAACTGGCCCTGGCTGAGGCACCATGATCTCAGCAAGAAATAACAACATTAAAAGCAAATGGCAGGGGAAGCGAATGTGGTTCAAATGGCTGGGCTCCCGTTTACCATATTGGTGGCCCCGGGTTCGATTCCCAGGGCCTCCCCTGGTGAAGGCAAGCCGGCCCGTGCAGCTCAGTGAGCTGACGCAGCAAGATGATGCAACAAAGAGAGACAAGTAGACACAGAAAAACGCACAGCAAATGGACACAGAGAGCACAAGCAGCAAGGGGGGACAAGTAAATATATAAAATAAAATTTCATTTATAAAAGCAAATGGCAAAGTGGCAGGACCTCTGTTGGCTTGATTCACCTTTGCCATAAAATCTTTCCTCTCTGAAACCCCTCACCACCACCCCCAGCACTGATTTGCTTAATTATCGGCCCTCACCAACATCAGTACCACTAGATAAGGAGCTCTCAAAAGTCAGAGACTATACCTTGATTCATCTCTCTATCTCTCCTACACCCAGTACAAGAGACTAGAGAAACAGCAGGGGCTCAGGGAATGTTCACAGAATGCATGAATAGATGCCTGGAGGGATGAATGGATTAATGGAAGGTGGGAAAGGAGGGAGGAAAGAATGAAGAGCAATCCTGCCAAAGGCCACCTTATCCTGAAACCTCAACTGTGTAAAACTAAAAAAGAACTTAAAATTTTAATACCTTTGGCTATAAATCATCATAAAATCCATAC
Source organism: Tolypeutes matacus (assembly GCA_026826555.1). NCBI lineage: Eukaryota > Metazoa > Chordata > Mammalia > Cingulata > Chlamyphoridae > Tolypeutes > Tolypeutes matacus. The sequence continues at coordinate 12,539,685 of JAKSZT010017719.1, read as the reverse complement.
GCAAAGCATCATATATTAGACCTTATTAAACAGTAAAGAGGCTCAGGCTTTGAAATCAGACAAGCTGGCTCAACTCTAGCTCAGGACAGTATGACCAGAGCCAAGTCCCTTTATCTCTAAAACCACTATTTCAACTGTAAAATAGGGATAATTACTGTACCTGCCTTTAAGGACTGTTGGGAGGATTTAATTAGATCATGTTTTTAAAGTGTGTGGAATATAGTAGTACTCAATAAATAATAGCTGTCCCTTTTATTATTACCAGAGGAAGTCCAAGGCTCCCAAGTCATCTCCCATCCCTGAATCACTCCGGATGTCCCCTAATATGATGCAATCTCCCACCCCTGTACTCATAATCCTCATTAGCAAAATTCCAAATAACTTCACTCTCCTCTCAAACATTCATCTTACCCTCTCATTCTAAGTAAGCCTGGGCTGTCCCCTGAGGACACTGCTTCTCCAGTAGCCTTCAGAGCTGTGGTTGTTTCTTTTCCATATTCCTTATATCATGGGCCGGGAAGTATGTAGCGTCCTTCCTCCTCACTGCCACTTCCGGATAATTCCTTAAAATTTTCAGCTTTGAGGCACACGCTGTGAAACGATACCACCAACTACTCCACCTTATGGCAGTCATCTACAGTCATCTGATTCATGGAATCTCCACAGATTCACTGACAATTTAGCTCCTGACTGCTCTGCTTCTCTGTATCTCTTTACAGTAAAATTTCTCCAAGTGGTCTCTCCTTGCTATCCTCCAATTCCTCTCTTCCATTCTCTCTCAAACCCATGCCAATCAGGCCCAGGCCACTCCACTGAAACAGCTCCCTTCAAGGTCACCAAGGACTTCCACATTACTAAATCTAAATCCTTAGTCCTTGTCTTACTTTTCCTATTAGCAATATTTGACACAGCTGATCAGTCCCTGATCACTTTCTTTACTCAGCTTCTCTGGGTTTGCCTCCTACTGGTTTCTCCTTGTCAGTACACCCTCTCACTGGCAAGCCCTCAGTTTTGGTGCCTGGGTCTTATCTCTTATCTACCTATACCCACTCCCTAAGTCTCCAAGTCTCACAGTTTTAAATACCAGCTATATGGTGATATTTCCCAAGTTTCTATCTCTACCCCAGACCTCTCCCCTCGACTCCAGACTCATCTATTTGCAACTGCCTACCTGATATCTCCACTGGGGTGGTCAAGAGGCATCTCAAAGAGTCCAAAACCAGATATCTAACACCTACCCCCCAAGTTTGTCTCTCCTGCAGTCTTTCCCATCCTTCTAACTGTTCACATTAAAAGAGGTCCTTTAAAACAGGGGTCAATATTCTTCTTCTTAAAGAGCCAGGTGATAAATATTTTAGGTTTTGTGGGCTATAGGGGCCCTACCACAACTATTCAATTTTGCCATCATAGCACAAAAGCAATCAAAGACAATATGTAAATGAATGGGCATCACCATGTTCCAATAAAACTTTATTTACAAAAACAAGCAGGAAGCTGGATTTGGCCCATGGGCTGGGCTAAAGTTGGCCAACCCCGCTGTAAAGCAAAAGTCAATTCATGTCACTCCTCTGTGCAAAACCCTCCAACAATTTCCACTCTCACTTAGAATAAACAACAAAGCCCTAGAAACATCCTATGAGAGCCTATATGAACTGCTACCTCCCTGAGCTCATCTTCTACAAGTGGTCCCTCTCTCACTTCACTCTAGCCACATAATTGGACTCCTTACTATCCATCCAACTTCCCAAGTTCAAAACACACATCTCAAGATGACTAGGTTCGCTCACTTCCCCCAATCTCTGTTCAAATGTCATCTTGTAGGAAAGGCTCTGACACTTCACATACTTTAGCAAACCTACCCCCATTCTACATTACCATGTCCTTAACCCTGCTTTATTTTTCTACACAGCACTCATCATCATCATCTATAATGTTATATATTTGCTTATCAGCTGACTGAATTTCTCCTGCCACAAGAATATAAGCTAGACACAGACTTCATCTGTTTTTTCATATCCCTAGTACCTAGAATGGTGCTTGGCACACAGGCAGTATTTAATAAACATTTTTGGAATAAATAAATAAAAGATTACTATTGTTCTTGTGTTGAGTGCTGCTATCATTTGCTTACAGCAGGAGTTCAAAATCTGAAGTCAATGTACTTTTGTGGATTCATGAACTCTCTGAAAATTATGTGAAATATTAGATATGTGCATACCTGCCTTATTCTGTAAGAGGGCCCTCAGCTTTTTTCAGATTATTAAAAGGATGATGGTCAAAAAATCTCTAAGAACCACTGTTCTAGACTAGAGAACACTACTTGAAGCTCTCTCTCCAGTCTATATATTCTGACTAGACACATTTTAACCTAGAGGCAGCAGATTCAAAGTGGGTGGGAGAGTCACTCCTAGAGAACATAAAGTCAACAGGGTTTGAAATTAGCCCTAAGGAACCTGAACAAGTATGGTCTAGACATTCCAGAAAACTCTGCAAAGAGGACTCCACTTACATACCCCTGATGCCAAGTGCCTGAGGCTCACACAGACTAAGAGAGGAAAAAAAACAAAAACAAAACCAGACTCAAGTCCTCCCACCCGTAGACAATCCCAAATCAGGGAAGCAGTGACCCCCTCAAGACCCCCTTATCCAGACTCTGCAATACAATTAAAACAATAGATTCGTTGTACCTATTGTATTCCCTCTGTTGTGCATTTGTCAAGAATCAAGATTAATCACTGCAATTTATGAAATTTATACTCAAACTTATTGCAATTCCAAACAACAATGTTGACATTTCAAGCAGTTTTTATCAGTTCACGAAGGATACGTTTTCTTTGTGCTTACCATTCGATAATGTTTTGTCCAGTGTTGGCCTCACCTCCAGCATTGCTTCAGTCAGGATTAACTTTTGGTGAAGTTGTTTGTTGTGAGCTTTAAACTCCTTCAGCTCCCCTTGCAGCTCCATGATTTGGCCCTGCAGCTGGGCCACCATCTCCTGGGTGGCAGGGAGTCGATACACACTTCCTAATGACCGGGATGGTTTTATTAGGATTGGCAAACGTGATTTCTTAGTATCCTGAAAACATATACACATGCAACAATGAATATACTTCCTTTGATTGCACAGTGAACATTCTTATGTAAAACTCATAAAACAGGATGTGAACTGGCTGCCAGGCTTCTGAGTTCCTATAACTGCATTGTTTAGGCCCCAACCTACAGAGTTTGTACCTTGGCAGGTCCCTCCATTTATTGACAACTGCCAAGCTTCTTCTCCTCAACACCCTATTGGCCCTGGCCCAATGACTCTCTGGCCATTCCAGGTGCTTAATATACAGCAATCCTTTGTCCAACACAATCTTGCAGGGAACATTTTCTTGCTCTGTACCTATTTCCTCACATTCCTATCCATTCCTCAACTTAAGCCAGGGGTTTTTAACCAGGGGTCCATGGAAAGATTTCAGAGGGTCCTTGAACTGAATTGAAAAAAATCAACTCAATTAGACGTCCAACATGATATACTACACCACAGTTTAATGTTCTTATTCAAGATAAACAACAGTCTGTACACTGACATGTCTTTAAAAAATAAAATTTTACTTTAACTTTCCTATATTTTTGATGTATTGAATTATTATTTAATGTTTTAAGAAAGAAGCACATAGGTATAGTATTATATGTTTTTATTTTAGTAACTATATTTCAATATATGTAACTGATTTCCTTTGTAATTTTATTTTATACATTTAAAAACATTCTTGTGGGGATGTGTTGGTGTGGGTGTGATATATTTATTAAATAAGACACAGTATAGTATGATTTTCATTTTAATGTAGCATGTTCTGAGTGCAGTGGATAACTGTCTACAAAAAGGTTGGTAAAGATGGCAGAGATGGTTTTATGACACTGTGGAAAACTCGAATTTCTAAGTGTTTGCTAAAAATGCCATTCAAACAGATGTTGAATTGTGATAGCTTATCAGGTATTGAAATTATGGGAAAATTATAAAATGTAATTTTGAATAATCGTAAAATTTAATTTAAAGACATGCCGATGTTGAGTGTCATAAAACTATCTGCCACTACATTTTGAGAAGGGGTCCATGGTTTTCACCTGACTGATAAAAGGGGTCCATGGCACAAAAAAGGTTAAGGACCCCTGATATAAGCAAATCTGCCTCCCACTTGTGCTAGCCCACAGAACCACCCCTTACTAAAGTCTTCAGTGGCTACTGCATCATTAAGCCTACTTCCCAGGCTCAGAATGTTCTACTTGTCTATGTCAGACATCTTAATTTGTTATGGCTCACAGACAAAGTTAACCTCAAAGTCAAGTGAGGGGAGAAGATATAGCTAAAGTGGTTGAGTACCTTAAAAGGCCATTCATCTCAGGGCCTTGGCATATACGGTCTCCTCTACCTAGAATTCTCTTTCTTGCCCACTCTCACTTCCCCAGCTAACTCCAAATCTCTCATTAGAACTCAGCTGAAATGTGCCTTCCTCAAGAAAATGGTCCTTGATTTCCAAGACCAGAACAAGTCTCCCTGTTATACACATTCACTTGCCCTATGATTCTTCTCAGAGAACATTAGTACCATTATAATTAAATGGCTGTACAATTACTTGTTCATTATCTATCTTCCGCACCAGCCTAAGTTCTAGAGTTCAGGGAGTTTACATTTCTTGGTCATGCTGTATATCCACAGCTTCCAGCACAAGGACTAGCACATAACAGGTGCGCAACAACTATTTGTTGAATGAACATACAAACAATAACTTAAGAGGCCAAATGGAAGATCATTTCAAGTGGGAAATTGTAAATATATTCAAAAGCTGAGGAGAGGGACCTGAAGTTAGAATATATAAAGAATTATTACAACTTTACCATTTAAACGCAAATAACCCAATTGAAAAATAGGCAAAGGACCTGAACAGACATTTTTCCAAAGAAGAAGTATGAATGGCCAATAAGCACATGAAAAGATGTTTAACATCATTGGCCATGGAAATGCAAATCAAACCACAATTAAATACTACTTCACACCACTAGGATGGCTAGACTCAAAAGGACAGCTAATAACAGTGTTGGCCAGTGTGGAGAAATTAGAGCCTTAATTTGGTAGAAATGTAAAAAGGTGCAGCCTCTTAGGGAAACCAGTCCTGCAGTTCCTCAAATGGTTTAACAAAGTTACCATTTAACCCAGCAATCCCACACCTACCCAAGAGAAATGAAAATGCATGTCCACACAAAAACTTGTACACAAATGTTCATAGCAACATCACTTACAATAGCCAAAAAGTGGAAACAGCCCAAATCATCATCAACTGATAAATGGATAAAATGTGGTATATCCATACAATGGAATATTATTCAGCAATAAAAAGAAATGAAATACCGATACATGCTACAACATGCTAAATGAAAGCTAGATATAAAAGACCACATATTACATAATTCCATTTATATGAAATAAGCATAACAGACAAACCTATAGAAACAGAAAATATATGAGTGTTGCCAAGTGGGGGTTGGAGAGGGGTGTGAATGAGGAGTGACTGCTAATGGGTACAAGGTTTCTTTTTAGAGTGACAAGAATGCTCTGAAACTGACTATAGTAACAGTTGCACAACTTTGTGACTATACAAAAAACCCCTAAATTGTATATTTTAAATGAGTGAATTGTTATAATATATGAATTGTATTTCAATAAAGTTGTTGTTAAAAAGAAAAAGAAAGGAAGATAAAAGCAGAGAAGGAAACTGAAAGGAAAATAGGAAATATCTGGGACCCAGGGAATGATAAAATCTCAAAAAGGAAAAATGAGTAAAAACCCCTATTTGCATGTTCTAGAATATAAAATGTTTCCAAGCACATCTCCCACAATCCTCAGCTAAACTCTGCATATCTAGAGCTTACAGCATAATAGAAATTATCACTCTTATTTTCTAAATGAAACCAATATGTTAAATAACTAATTCCATGCCATACAATAAGACTATCCAGACAGACCTCAAACTAGTTCTTCTGGCTCCAGTTAAGTAAAGCTGAGATACCTTTTGCTCTGAAATTCTGGGGACAATAGGGGAACAGGTTCAGGGACAAGAAGAGTTTGAGGTGGTGAATGGTGAAGGGGAACAACTGTTGGGGGGGCAGGCGATGGATAACCCATCAAAGAAAGTTGCAAAACAACAGTCAATACTTGGTCCTCAGTCTCCACCAATCTTTATTCTTGTATCCAAATCAGTGTGTCATATGGCAGCAGAAAAGATATCTACACATGTATAAATGCCAAAGTCAATTTCAGGCTGGAAGACAGCCATCAGTCAAGCTAATGCCAGTTCTAAAATAACACCATGCAAAATGCTGCCTTATGGACACTGAACAGAGTCCCACCTACCACTTCATTAAAGATGCCACAAAGGAACTTCTAATGTGGGAGGAGAAGGGAGCAGGAACTCACATACACTGAGCACCTACCATGTAGAAAGTTCTGTGAGACACACGTCACACATCATCTCATTTCATCATCATTCCAGCTTCTCATTTTAGGTCATACTGATCCCATTCCAGACACTGAGAAAGGTCAGGTGAGTTACTCAAGAACTCACAGCAGCTAAGTAGCCAGGCCGGATGCAAACACAGTCATACCTGTAAAGTCAATTCTCTTGCCTCTATAACTTAAACAACCAGAAGTATATCCCATCTCCTCATCTCACCCTTGGGCTTCAATAACGTTCCTTTTAAGTGGATACCAGAGTTCTGGCTTAAGCCCTAGGGTTACTGATTCTTTCCCTGACCAAAGACCGCAAAGGAAATCATTAAATGTTCTTCTACTTTGCATAGACTGGAAGTCATGTTGGTGATACAAGGGCTCCTCCCTTACTGAAAACAGTAGGTTTATAGTATTCCTATCTGCCTCTAAAGTTCAGTTTGTATCCCAACTACTCCATTTACCTGCTAAGTCACCCTAGACCATTTTATGAGGCCTTCAGAACCTCCATTTCTTCATGTGTAAATACTAATAGTACCCATCTATAATTCATACAATTAAGAAGATTAAATTAGATGATACATGTGTAGTGCATCTAGCACAATGCCTGGCACATAGACCAAACGCTTTTAAAAAGTCATAATTTCCTTTCTTCTGAAGGCACAAAGAGGATGCTTCAAAACAAAAAGGAAAATTTCTCAACATATTGGGGAAAATTAAGTTCATTTAATTATCCTATTTTCCTGAACATAGAATAACATTCCCCATATAAATAGAGGGGGGGAAACAACTAGCTTTCTTAATTCACAGGTACAAATTAAAGAGCTGGGGCAGATGACAGCATTCTTATTCTAGCCAAATTGCACACATTTGCATCAAAAGTACCATTAATATAATGGCAGAGTCTTTTTTTTTTCTCCCTCTACTGATATCTTTAGAAAACCCTTTTCTAGAAATTACAGTTTTGGTGCATAATTTAAAACAATCAAAAGCAATTTTGCTAATGATATATCTAACTCTCTTTTGTATGCACAAAAGCAGTAATTTTGTGGTCAGAAAATAAACTTAGCTCTCCATTCTGATGCTATGAAGCAGTGTGTACAGTTGAATTCTCAGACACAAAACACCCATCAGAAACAAGAATATCAACAGCCATCACTGAAATTCTATCACAAACATGACCTATTTCCCTCTCTACCAGAACACTCACATCTCCCTGCTTTGGGGATTCTCAACCCCAACACCTCCTCGCAGAAAGATATTAATAAAAGGTCCAATCAAACACCCAAGAGATTCTGACTTTTAGCAATCTGGAATATTTGACGGTATCTGAGAAGAAGCTTAGACAGCACCCTTGACTGAAGCAAAAGCCAGGAAGGATACAAACCTCCAGGTGGAGGGCATGGATAAATGCAGGCAGAGACATACCCTGGAATTTCCCTTCTTCACATCAGTCAAAGAAAGTGGATGGATTAGAGGTGATTTTTTTTTTTTTAAGTTTGTCTAGTTGGTTGGTTTTTTTTGTTTAAAATAAGTATGTTTTTATACCAACATATCTTTATATGTACATGTCTTTAAACATACACACACACATATATAAAGATGGAAAAACTTACTTTCTCGGTCCCCCTCCCACTTGGGAAAGGAAGGGGAGTGCCCTGTCGCCCTGGCATTCTGGGCAAGTTCTCTGGCTGATGCTCAGTGCTGAATATAGCTTGTGTTGGTCTGTCTTCCCAAACCTCTCTCATGCCATCATGTTTGAATCTGAGAGTGTTGCCCTCTATTGCCATGGTCTGCACAGAAGCATCTTTCAGCTCCAACTTGGACACTTCACCAACCTTTTCTGGTTGGGCTCCCCAAGGCAACTTCAGCTCATCATGTGATTTGGGTAATGAGTTGGTTTGGACAAAATGTCTGAGTTCACCTCTTAGCTGAATGGCCATTTGCTTAAGTGTTTTCTCAGTTTTACCATCAAGGTATTTTCTAGAAACTTCATGCTCTGTTAAGCATATTCGTTCCAGAAGCAGTTCACGTAGCACTTTCAGAAAGTCTGGCCTATTTTTGGAAAAAGAAACAGAGTGGGAAAGCTAAGCTTTTGGGTACAGACTTATTCCCTGCCCAGCTTCCCAAGTTCTCCCCACCAACCCTTCCCCAGATTCTGTCTCAACTAAATACACTGATCACCTACCATGTGCCAAAAAGCATGTCAAGTATTTTATCCCATATAACTTCACAACAATCACGTAAGGTAGGTACTACCATGCTTATCTGAGAGCTAAGAAGGTACATGGTACAAAGCAAGCGAGTGGGCCCCGTGAGTATATAAATTCATGCTGGGCCTAGGTAGGAGCATACAGGGGTCACAAAGTGTTTGTGACAATTGCCAAGTTCCCTCCCTTCCCGCATCCAAGAGCAAGTATAGCTTGTGAATGAATGTGGCCAACCTGGCTGGTCTATCAGTCACATTCTGCATCATCATGGAGCACAATCATATTCAATAAATAAGATGCTAAATGAAAAATGCTTATAAAAAGGCATAATAGAAATAAAAGAGCACTGACTTTGAGGTCAGACAAAAATGGCTTCAAATTCTAACTCTGTGATTTTATGAAAGGAAGAGAACAAGTCTTCCTCCACAGGGCAGCTGTAAGGATTAAACAAGATAGTGTATGGGTAACAAATGCTTTGCACACCCCTCACTGCGTACCCTTAGTCTACCTCTGGTATCTGCTGTAGCTGCATGGACAGTTTCCATAGACACTGACACCTCAAGCATACTCTATATCTCTCTGCTGCCTTGGGTCATTTTCCAAAGCTCTCTGAGTCAACTAGTAGGGCAGCATAGGAGTGTGAACTAGTTTATACCTCTGGGGGAACCCTCAACCAGTGGGGGTAGAGAGCTGGTGGCAAACTGCCCCAGTCTCCCATTCTTTGAAGAGAGAACACTAAGGCACAGTCTATACAGTCCCTCAGAGTACAAAATGGGATTGAGCTCCAGTTGCCCATAGCAATAACCAGCTCAATAATGTACCAAATTGGATTTTCCTCCAATCCTATCTTACTTTTCCTGATCCTTCAATTCTTCTGCTTTCTGGTGTCACATCCCAAATAAACTACTTGTGCCTGAGTCCTTATCTCAGGCTCTGCTTTCTAGGGAACCCACACTAAGCCAGGATGTCAAGCATTTGATATGGTGCCCAGGATGGAGCAGTTCAAGAAGAGTAAGAATCCTTGCTGGGTATGTTCCTTGTGCTGGGCTCTGTAGTGGATACTGGGGATACAAAACTTCCCACAAGGACTTAGAATTGTGTTGAAGATGGATACATAAATAAATCGCTACACCACAGGTTAAAAACAGCTCTAGTAAAGGGAAACACAGGCACCATGGAAGTTTGGGAGGGTTATGGAACAGATATCCCAGAGTATGCAGAATGGAGATGGCAGGGAAAATAACAGGAAAAGGCTTCTAAAGGCAATGAGGGGTCAGCTTGGGAAAAGGGGGTTGGAACATTCTAAGCATGGAAAGCAATATAAAGAGAGGTAAGGCACAGTGTGGAGAATAAGGACGTAAGGCTGGAAAGTTAGGCAGGGTTGAAGTCACAAAGAGTCTTACAAGCCATGTTAAGGAAAGGATTGCTGCTAAAAGGCTCTGTACAATGGAGTGCCACAGTTACACATGTGCTTTGAAAAGATGACTCTGGCTGTTGTGTAAAGAATGAATGGAGAGATTTCCTAACAAGATGGTGGGTGAGAACACACACAAGAGCCATGCCCACCCTGCTCTAATCTCATATGACTGCAAAAAATACACAACAAAAAATATTTTAAAATGGAATACAGAACTCAAAATCAAGATAAAATAATCCAAAGATCAGAAACAGAGAAAGAAACCCATATTAGCGAGAAAGGGCTATAATGGCGTGGCGGTGGGGGTGGGGGGTTGTCACAGGAGACAGAGCATTTGCAGAAAGTAGTGGGGGCCAGAAATTCAACTCCCATGGTAGAAGACAGACCATATGAACTTCATAACAGTAACTCTCTCCCTCCCTGCCCAGGATAAGCTAATAAAGCAGAGACTATGATAATTGCCCATAGAGGAGGCAGGAAGCAAAGGTACATGTTGGGAACTGGGCAGTCTATGCTGGTACAAAAACTAATTCAGGAACTAGAATCATCATTTCCCTTGGTAAAATCTCTGAGCCCTAAAGTAAGAACCTAAGGGGCCCAAGTTAAGAGAACTTAAAGCCACCATTCAGGGAGGAATAAAGGGGGAAGGGATGGGCAATTCAGGGTTGTTAACACAGACAAACAAGAACTTGTAAACAAATGCTGCCATTTTGGAAGACAATCAACAAATGGGAGAATTCACACCCAAGAAAACAGAAACAATAAAGCAACCTGAAAAGATTTTAGAATAAGTATGTTTAAGTCACCCAAAAAATAAGGGAGGTATGCAGACTCATAAAAAAAGGAAGAAGACGTTATGAAATTAAGATGGAAAATTATGGCAAAAAGGGACTGGAGGAGGGCAAGCACAGAGAGAGAGACCAGTTAGAAGGCTGTTGCTATCTTCCAGGAGGAAGAAAATGCAGGTTTAGATGAGGTAGTGACAGTCAGTAGAAAGAAGGGGACAGAATAGGCCTTCATCAATGTTAGTTCTTTTATTCTTCTCCTTTCAGTTTCTTGTGTCTCTTAGTTCAAGAAACCTTGTGATATAGTCAGAATGGGCTCTACCAAGTCCTTTAACATACGCTAACCTTCTTCCTCTGTATCTGTGCTACCACTGTTCCACTTGAACATTTCTGAACATCCCTATCTTTGTATATTTGCTACCACTATAAATGATATGTACCTTTGTTTTATCTTTTCCACTTATCCCTCTGAGGGCAGGGATAAAGCCTTATATATATCTAGATCCTTAACATCAAGCTGAAGGGCAGAGCCAATTAAATTGAAATTGAACAACTAAAGTACACTGGAATAGGATAAAAAACAAAAGTATGGAAACCAAAATTTAAATGTATAATGCATTTTTCACTTCTAATATGGAACCATCTAGACTATACAAACCATCTTAAACTATATTAAACACAGACTTTAAAAAGATTTCTGGTATTTCAAGCATTAGGATATGTTAACTAAATTTTCCTTTCCTCTCCTTCCCTTAATATAGATTAAAAATAATGACAATTGTTATTCAGCTAGCCAAAGGAGCATCATTATTTACCACCAAACAACGTACAATAAAACCCAGGAAAAGACTTTAGAAATGAATAGTAAAAGGTAGTGAAAGTGGCCATTATAATATAGTAAATAGTAGCTGTGTTAAAAAAAACATTTCAAGTGTTACTTTGCTAGAGAGCTGAACAGCAGATTCATTAAGTTGTCACTATAATCAGGACCTTTTTTAATGGGTTAATCCAAGGGTCTTGTCAAAAATCCAAACATTGTTTATAGACCCTTCCTGAGCATTTCTGCCATGTAGAAGGCGTAAGGGGAAAGGAACTGACATTTACTAAGCACTTACAATGTGCCAAATCTTTTAAACACACTAAATACATTTAATTCTCACAATAAGACTGTGAGATGGTAAATACTATTAACCCCAGTTTATAGATGATGAAAATGGCAGAAGATTGGAACCCAGACATTTCTAACTCCAAAGAAAGCACTCTTTCACATTTCTAAACTTATTTTCTGCTATAATGTTGAGCTTTTTAATCATTTGTGTATTCATTCAAATATTTATTGAGAAACTCCCTGCCCTTATGGAGCGTTAAGTTGATTAAAGAGAAGACAAGACAGACAGACATTCATACATGGATACATAACTAAATAAGACAACTTAAAGTAGTAATAAATACTATGATTTTAAAAAGAAAAGAGGAAGCAGAAAGCTAAATATAGAACTGCCATATGATCTAGCAATTCCTCTACTAGGAATATATCCAAAGAACTAAAAACTATGACATGAACAGACATCTGCACACCCATGTTCATAGTGGCATTGTTCACAATTGCCAAAAGATGGAAACAACCAAAGTGTCCATCAACCAATGAATGGATAAACAAAATGTGGTATATACATATGATGGAATACTATGCTGCAGTAAGAAGAAATGAAATTGGGACACATATGATAACATGGATGTATCTTGAAGACATTATACTAAGTGAAGTAAGCCAGACATAAAAGGACAAATATTGCATGGTCTCATTAATATGAACTAAATACAAAGAATGCATGGAGTTAAAACCTAAAGTACAGGTTATTAGGAGATAAGAGGAGGGTTGAGAAGAACTTAACCTTAATGCTTAATAATGATGCTTAATTAATTTGACTGTAAAAGTGTGGAAATGGATAGAGTTGATGGTAACACATTATAGTGAGTAGTAGCTGGTTTATAAATGGGATTGCGGCTGAAAAGGATAGACTGAGGAAGTAAATGTCATCTGAAAGAAGGATAAAGGATAATCTAGGGACTGAATAATTCAGTGAACCCAGAGGTGGATGAGTTGTGGTTGAGAGTACAATTGCAAGAGAGTCCTTCTGTGAGCTAGAGCAGATGTATATCACTACTGCAGGGAATTGGGAATGTAGAGAAGCATGGGAAAACTACAATTGGTGTGTCCTATAGACTGTGGTTAACAGCAATACTATAATATTCTTGCATCAATGCCAAAGATGCGCTGTGTTGATAATGGAGGTATACAGAAAAAGTGTGCCAAATGTACACTATGGACCATGATTGGTAGTAATAGTCTGATGATATTATCTCATAATCTGTAACAACTGTTTCACCATGGTGTGGTATGTTGGTGAAGGGGTGTTGTATGGGAACTCTATACATGTGTATGAATGTTTTGTAAGTTCACACCTCTGTAAAAAAAATACATTTAAAAAATAGAGTGGGTTGGGGGGAAATACACCAAATATAAGATAGGGACTATAATTAGTAGTAATATTTTGACAATGCTCTTGCATAGTTTGTAACAAATGTTTCACAACAATGCAAAGTGTTAGTGGAGGGGTGATGTATGAGACTCCTGTATGATGTTATACATGTTTATTTTGTAAGTTCACAATCTTTACTATACATTTATTGTTTATACATGTTCATGTATGAATGATATACTTCAATAAAAAATATATTTAAAAAAGAAAAGGGGAAGAAGGCCTAGGACAAAGTGTAGAGATACTGGGATTTCCTTTAGTTAGTGACCATGAAAGACTGTAGAGCTGAGAACCAGCTGAGAATCCAGCCACATATACATCTAGGAAAAGAAAATGCAGGTAGGGAAACTACAAAGGCCCTGAGGTGAAAACAAGACTAGATGATGGATCAGAAAGAAGACCAGTGTGGTCTTCTTGTTAAGAGGCTGGAGTCCATTGAACAAGAGTGGCAGGCAAGGAAGGCAGAGAAAAGGGTAGGGGCCAGGTCAAGAAGTTCTGATTTTACTCTAAGGGTAATAGAAATCCACTGAAGATATAGAAGGGACATGATCTGATTTTAGCTTTAAAAAGATCACTCAGACTACTCTGCGGAGAACAGACTGTAGAGGGGCAGAAATGGAAGCAGGGTGACCAGTTAGGAAGCTGTGCTATGAGAGGAGTCCAGGAGAAAGGGGAGGCAGCTTGAACTAAGAGAGTAGTAGTGGAGGTGTGAAATAGTTGGATTAGGGATTTATTTTGGAGGTGAGTCAACAGGACTTGCTGATGGATATGGAGATCGAGGAAATGTGTGTAAAAAGGGTTAACTCCTAGACTTTTGGCCACAGTAACTATGTAGATAGTAGTGTCGTTAACTGGCATGCTTAGAATAGGGAAGCAGCAGATTGGAACAGGTAGTTCAGTTTTGGACAGATTAATTTTGAGGTTGTCCAGGTGGAGATGTTAAGTAAACAGCTGGCTGTATGATCTGGAGAGAGTCTGGGCCATGGGTATAAACCAGAAAGTCATTTAGCATACTCTAAAGTTATGGAAGACTGAAGAGATAGAGAAAAGAAAGGGGCTGAGAACACAGCTCTGGGACACCCCAAATTTGATGACTGGCAAAGGAAGAGGAGCCAGCAAAGGAGGCTGGGAGAGACCAGTAAGGTAGAAGGAAAACAGGGAGAAGGTGGTGAACAGAAGGCAAGAAAGAAGAGAGTGGTCAGGGGCTGCTGAAAGACTAAGACACTGATCACTCCAACAGTAGGACAGATAGAGTTTGTAGGTTCAAAGCAGGTAACACTGGTGGGAAAAATGAATCATTTGAGTTTGACTGCTTCTGTTTTCTCAGTGAGGTATAAAGTAAGGTCATTAGCCAGGGAGGGACAGGAGTAGGAAAAATAAAAGAAGCTACAAAACAGTCTTGTGCTGGACAATGCTGAATGCTTATTTTGAAATTAGTGATACTAAATTTAAAGTATGGCCTGCCCTATGAAAGCATGTAATATGAATATGAGCCAAGGCCTTAAGGAAGGACTGAGATTCAACAGTTGAACAGGGGTTAATTAGGCCTGGGGAGGTGGGGAATTGAGTAGGCAATCAGGACTGTTGGTTCAGAAGAAGCAGCGTGTGCAAAAGCCCAAAAACTTTGGCCCATTCTAGGCACTCAAAGGAAAGTGTGGCCAAAGCACAAAAAGCAAGGCAAGAATGGTATGAGTGGAGCTGAAGGAAAAGGTCTCCAGATCACACAAGGCCTAGTAAGCCATATTAAAGATTTGATCCTAAGAAAAGAAGAGAGTCTCTGAAGGGCTTTAAGTAGAAGGATGACATAATCACATTTTCAAACAATCATTCTGGAAGCAGTGTGAAAAACAGATTGGAAGGGGCAAGGATGGCTGCAGGAGACTGGTTAGGAGGCTATTGCAGTGACCCAGGAGAAATGTGATAGAAGCTACAACTGGGGAGAGGGCAATAGGAAAGAGAGAAGTAGATATTTAAGTTATGAAGGAGATAGAATGTTCAGGACTTAGAGGCACCCTAAATTTGGAAGGTGAAGGAAAGGAAAAAAAGGTGAAGCAAGGAGAGAATCAAAGGACCCTGGGTTTCTGGAGAGAACCCCCACAGTTCCTCTATAATATGGAACTTACCTTCAAAAGCACTTGTGATGTCTTCTCTCCAGTTTAAACTCACTGAAGTTCTTCAGCTGTTTCTCTCCTGACCTCTTTGGACTCACTTTGGATTCCTTTTCAGTTCTGGTGGTACCTTACTTGTCCCTCTTTCTCTAAGAGTATTCTAACCATGCCCAGAAGAGCTGACTTAGATTTCCTAGGAGTTGTCCTCTCTACCACTGTTAGTTGGAGCTCAAGATTGTATTGGCTTTTTTTTTTTTTTTTTTTCCCCCCAATTCTTAATCTAAATTCATTTAACAAAATGAGTTTGTTTTCCCCTCAAACTAGACACAAAGCAATGTCTGGGCCCCATGTCTACCTGGATTCCAGTAACAATGTGGCCTTCTCATTGAAGAGAGGGGTGAGCAGGTTGATGAGTTCACTTTCTTCTTGACTCTGGTCTCCAGGACAGCCAGGTTTGTGGGCTCCATCATAGTCTAAAATATTGGAATCCATGTGCCATAAACATCTATTTTTGAAGCCCTCTTTGGAACAGTCCTCCATAATCTGCAAATAAAAGTATTTGGTCAAACAATGCTATATGGTGGAGGGGAAGGGAATACATGGAGGGGATCAAAGGATGAAGATGAAGAGTGAATGAGTGAGCATAAGTGAACCAGAGACAAAAAGACAAGGAAAATGAAAGAGGGAGGGGGAAGTAAGAGCGGCACAAGCACACAGTCTATACACACTAACTTTAGGGTAGGGAGGTATTCTGGAAGGAAGAAAGAGATGTTTACATCACTTCTCCTTAAGCTCAGTTTTCTCATCTATAAAGTGGGGAAAGTAATGTCCACCTCCTGAGGTGGTTATGAGAACAAAATGAGATAAATGACTCATGTTAACTGCCTGGAACCATGTGTTACACACTACAGGTGCATGCTAGATGTGAGTTCCCCCACCCCATGGTCTACTCCTTGTAAGTTCTTCTTAAGAAAGGTACCAAACCCATGTCATTAAAAATGCTTTATTTGGACATTATATATATCCTGCAATTTATCCTACTTATATATGAGAAAGCAGATGTACTCTTTGCAGGCACATACTAAATTAACAGGACTTTGATTTGTCTCATTAGGATGGTGGAGAGTTCCTAATGCCCACTGAGATGTTATTTATGGAATTACCTTTTTGGATCACTAAAGGTCTCAGAGGAGTGGCACCAAGGATGCATCTAGTTAAAGCCTATGCTGGTTAAGTCTTAAGCTTGCAATAAACATTCTTTTCCCCCTTTCCAAAGCTGTAAATTTCTTCCACCAGTCTATAAACAACTCCTCTTGACTTCATTACTGCTGGTGATATATACACCAGCTATCACACCGCTCTCTCCACACTTGTAAAATGATTAAGATTTTTAAATGAAAGAAAAGACCCAAACAAATGAGCTGTTATTTATAGGGTCTTGTTTGCCACCAATCTAGTTATTACTAAATCCATCAAATAAGCAATCTCCAAAGAATGAAAAGTCCAGAATATAACAATAAAAATAGTAATTGCTATCATTTTCCTGAGTATTTATTACATGTCTTTCTATTTAAATCACACAATCCTAACAAGGAGGTATTATTATTCTCATTGATGGGGTAACAGGGATAGCAGTTAAGCAACCTGCCCACAGTCACAGAGATAGTAGTGGCAAAGGCAAGACTCAAAATCAGATCTATCTGACTCCAAAGCCCCACTTTTAATTGCTTTGCTCTCCAAAACTACCTATCTTTTAATGGTTTCCTATTCATAATTCCACAAACTTAAACAACTTAAAAAATCACTAACATCAAAACTGTAACAGACTCTTTGTCCCACCATATCCCAATCTTTACAATCCATTTAACCCTGGACAATGTTTACTCCAAATGTTTAGTATCAGTGGTAAATGGAGAAGGGTTCTACATGAATGGGGGTGGGGGGTGGGCGGCAGTCGGGGAATTCAGTGACTAAGCTAGTACAAGAACTCTTGTCTTTGGACTGCTGTGAACTTCCATTTCAACTGCAGTGTAAAGAGGCAGTATGGAACTGATCTCCCCTTCTCAGGGGTCCTCTACAACCTCCTGCTCTGGAACCTAACTTAGTGTCATCTGGGCATTTGCAGTCCAAGGACAAGGCTTCTTGTCCCAGCTCTGTCACTGATTTATTATTTGTCCTGGGTATATCATCTCCCCTCAGAGTCCTCAGTTTCCAATGCATAAAATGAATGGTCCAGGTTCAACATCCAATACATGTTATTTTCCTATTACCACCCTGTTTGTATTTGCTCCATAGCATTTATCACAATTTGCAACCATATGTTTGCGTACATGTTTCATGACTGCTCTCTAAGCAGCTTTGTATCTTCTGAGAAGGAAGGGACCTAGTCTCTGTGTTCTCTATTGGCACACATCAGGCACTCAATATGAGTAGAATAAATAGAAAACCCATCAGACATATTCTAGATTGGAAGACTGGCCTGGGCTTGGAGTGGGATGAATGGAATAAATAGTTAACTGCCATGTTCCTACCTGGTTACTCTGATCCAAATGCTGGCCACCCAGGAAATCATTCCGGTCATCCTCTCCAATTTTGATCATGTCCTCACCCTCCTTGCTAGCCAGAAGCTACATGGAGCATGGAATGGTAAAAAATGCAACCCAAAAAAGTGTGCAGCATGAATATTGTATGAATAAATCAACGATGTCTTTTTTTTTAAGTGCAAAACAAACAAAAAGAGGGAGAAACAAACGCCAAAGCCATGAAATAAAAATTAACCAAAGTTAGAGTTGTTAATATCAGAAAATGACATACAGCTGCCTGGGATAAGGCATAATTTAAGGACAAATTCCCCAAGAAATAACCAAAGCCATTTGCCTCCTGCCCTTGCATGGTCTTCCCTAAACTGTTTTAAATTGAATATGCTGTCTGTTGTGCCACTGCCATCCCTGCCTTTGCTAAAATTCACTTTCAGATTATATAAAAGTAACAAGATTTGGGAAAATAGCTATTGATGGAATTGAAAATATCAAAGAGCTAGAAAGCAAAAAATAAAATTTATGGTGTACACAATTTATGCATTACTTCTCCTATTTAGAACAGGGCATAAATCTCTTTTCTGACTGTCACACATCTGAGATGCACAGTACCAACAACAATGACATTTTGCTGATAAAAGTCCTCATCTCTAATGAGTAGAGTATCAAGTTTGCCTGGTGATAACTTTGGGAAATGAAAGATAATTATTTATAAAGACTGCATAAATTCATAATAGCTTGAAAGAAGTGTAAGTCTCAAAACTTCTGCATTCTGCATTCTACAGAATGGACAGTACAAAGTTTTCAAAAGAGCAAGATAGCTCAGTTCTGTGAAACAGTGAAATTCTAGTCTTGGACCACCTGAATTAATGAAATAAAAAATGAGGGGAAAAGTAGCCACCTGTTTAGTCAGCCAAAGGGATGCTGACGCAAAATACCAGTAATCTGTTGGCTTTTATAAAGGGTATTTGTTTGGGGTAGACGCTTACCCTTACCAGGCCATAAAGCGTAAGTTACTTCCCTCACCAAAGTCTACTGCCACATGTTGGGGCAAGATGGCTGCCAACATCTGCCAAGAGTTCAGGCTTCTTGGGTTCCTCTCTTCCCGGGGCTCCGTTTTTCTCCAGGCTCAGCTGCGGTGCTCTCTCCACAAGGCTAGCTGTCTATCAGGCTAACTGATCTGTCTCTCTCCCCGGAGCTTCTGCCATGTCTAAGGAGATGTCTCTATTCCTCTGTGTTCTTCTCCTGTGTGTTCACTTCCCGGGCTCCGGCTCAAAAACTCCAACCTCCCTTTTCTGCAATGCAGTTTTTCTGCAATTCCCCACCCACCAAGGTCCTACTGATGTAGCCCAGTCAATGCCTTAATCACTATTTAATCAAGTAAACCTCTGAATCCAATATAATCCAATATACACAGAGGAAAAGACCAGTTTACAAACATAATCTAATACTGATTTTGGTATTCATAAATAATGCCGAACTGCTACACTCTACCCACTGAATTCCAAAAAGACATTACAATACTTTAAAAACCATATTTCAATAACAATACTAAGTACAAAATCATTTCATAATCAGTTTAAAGAAATGTAGTTTGTCTTGGGGCAAAGTCCTGTCTGCTGTAGACCTCTAAAATTTACAAAACCATTTATCTGTTTACAATACACAAATGGACAAAGGAAAACATTTTCATTACCATAAGAAGAAACTAGGAGGGAAACATGAGTCATGGGTCCTCTACAGTTCAGTAAACCTACAGGGCAGCCTTCATTAGATGTTAAAATCTGAGAGTCATTCTTAAGAAGATGGTTTCTTCTCCCTGGAGCCTTCTGGGAACCTACCCTTTCCACAGGCTTGCCCAACAGCCATTTTCTTGGTTCCACCCTCATCAAGCATCTGGTGTGTACCAAGCCCTAGATCTCACCCTTAGGGTGACTGTCATACTATACCTAATCTTTCGGTTAGAGTCTTAACCCCCCTAGTACAGTGAAGTGAAGAACACATCCTCCCTAACCTTTGGCATACAGGCTCAACCCTTTCAGAACAATGAGTTGACTACCTGGCCATCCCTAATCCATGGGGGACAGGTTCACCCCTTTCAGATCTTAATCACCCTAATCCTTGAGGAATGTGCTCCACCCTCTCTGTACCCTGGGGCGGCAAACTCTCCCCAAACATCGGGTGGGACCATCCACCCTCTTCAACTGCTCGAGCAAACTCATCCTCTCTGTATACATGGGTGGAGTTCCTCTCTTGGCCCAAGGTGATGTCTTAATTCCAGATCTCAGCTTCCATGGTTTCCTCTTAAAGCTGTTTCTCCTTCAATCTCTCCTTTCCATGTCTGTTTTAGTACAAGCTGACAGTAGTTTTGCTCATACAGCTCTCTCAAAAAGCTTGTTGGTTTAGCATGCAAGAAGCAGGGGTCCAAGCCATCAGACAGTAAGACTTTCCACAAGTCCTTCCTGGATAACTGCATTTCCAAAACTGATTTACAAGTTCTGAGTCTATTTAATTCCTCAAATGGGGCACTATCATCTGGGGTCTTGATTTCCAGAGGCTTGGAATTTCCATAATCAGTTTCTGTTTTCTTTGTGCCCAACAGTTTAGTCCTCAGCTTATCTCTCTCATCTAGCATTTTGCTGTAAGCTACAAAGAGAAGCCAAGCCACATTCATCGAATTTACTTTGTAAAGTTCTTCAGCTAAATGCCCAGGATCACCACTTTCAAATTCTACCTTCCATAAAACACCAGGAGTAAATCTTGCTAAGTTCTCTGTGACTTTAAACACGGATTGCCTTTCCTCCAGGTTCCAATAATAACTTCATCCTTTATTCTAAGGCCTCATAAAAAGTCCCTTTAGAGTCATATTATTATCAATAGTTTCTTGGCCTTTGCCATCAAGCATCTCATAATTCCTCCCCAAAATACCCCTTACCCATTTATAAAACCGTTTCAATATTTTAGTAATTGCAAAATATAAAAGCACTTGTCCACTCCTCAGTACCAAATTCTGTATTAGTCAGCCGAAAGGGGTGCTGATGCAAAATACCAGAAATACCAGAAAATTTTGCTGATGCAAAATACCAGAAAATCTGTTGGCTTTTATAAAGGATATTTATTTACAGTAGAAGCTTACAGTTACCAAGCCATAAAGCATATGTTACTTCCCTCACCAAAGTCTATGGCCACGTGTTGGAGCAAGTGGCTGCCTACGTCTGCCAGGGTTCAGGCTTCCTGGGTTCCTTTGTTCCCAGGGATTGCCTCTCTCTGGGCTCAGGCTTGCTTCTCTCCACAAGGCCAGCTGTGAATTGTCAGGCAAATGGCTCGTCTCTTTTCCCGGGGCCTTCTATTCTTCCTCACGACCAAGCTCTTCTGTGTGCTTACTTCCCTGGGCTCCAACATTAAAACTCCAACCTCCCTCCTCTGTGGTGCAGTTTTTCTGTGAGTCCCCTCCCACCAAGGCAGGGACTCAACGTCCTACTGATGTGGCCCAATCAAAGCCTTAATCATTATTTAATCAAGTAAAAGTAAAATCTCGGAATCCAATACACTCTAATACACCCAGAGGAAAAGACCAGTTTACTTACATAATCCAATATTTCTTCTTTTTTTTTTTTTTTTTTTTAAAGATTTTATTTATTTATTCATTTATCCCCCCCTTGCTGCTTGTGCTCGCTGGGTCAGCTAACCACGCCGCGCGGGCGGGCCCACCCCCACCAGGAGGCCCCGGGAACCAAACCCAGGGCCTCCCACATGGTAAACGGGAGCCCCACCGATTGAGCCACAGCCGCTTCCCATATTTCTTCTTGTAATTCATCAATAATATCAAACTGCTACACTACCCATACTCTTTTTTGGTTACTATTTGTGTGGGATATCTTTTTCTAACTTTCACTTTCAGCAGGTTTCTATCCTTAGGTCTAAGGTGAGTTTCTTGTAAGCAGCATATGGATGACTCACGTTTTTTTATCCATTCTTTCAACCTGTATCTTTTTTTTGTTTTTTAATTTTTTATTTATTGAAGTATATCTCTCATAAATAAACATACATAAACAATAAGTGTATAGTAATTGTTGTGAACTTTCAAAAAAAACATACATAACATGATACAAGACTCTCATATCTCAACTTACCATCAATACCTTGCATTGTTGTGAAACATTTTTAACTAAAGATTAAACAGCACTCTCAAAATATTACTGCTAACTAAAGTATTTTTCCCCCAACCCACCCTATTATGATTATTTTTATATCATTTTCACATGAACATAAACAATAAGTGTATAGTAAAAGTTGTGAACTTACAAAGCACACATGCATAACATGATACAAAGGTCCTATACATCAACCCACTACCAACACCTTGCATTGTGGTGAGATATTTGTTACAAATTATGAAAGAATATTGTCAAAATCTTACTACTAACTAGAATCCTTATCTTACATTTGGTGTATATTTCCCCCAAGCCACCCTATTAATATTATTTAAAAAGATTTTTATGACAAAAGTTGTAAACTTACAAAACAATCATGCACATGTGCAGAATTCCCAAACAACACCCCTCTATCAACACACCACACCATGGTGGAACATTTGTTACAGATTATATGAGATAATATCATCTGATTATTACAAGGTCCATAGCGTATATTTGGCACACTTTTTCGATACTCCCCCATTATTAGCACAGTACATCTTTGGCATAGATGCAAGAATATTACATTATTACTGTTAACCACACTCCATAGGTCACTCCAGTTGTAATTTTCCCTTGCTTTTCCACATTCACACCATCCTGCAATAGTCATGTACATCTGCTCTAGCTCACAAAGGACACTCTTGCATTCGTATCATCAATCACAATTCTCATCCACCTCTGGGTTTACTGTGCTATTCAGTTCCTAGACTATTCTCTAGCTTTCTGTCAATTGGTATTTACATCCCTAGACTATGATTTTCAGCCACATTCCCATTTATAAACCAGCTGTTACTCTCACTATAATGTGTTCCCATCAACTCCGTACATTTCCACACTTTTACATTAAAGTTAATTAAAACTTCTACATACATTAAACATCAGTCCCCCCTCTTATCTTCTTTAAGAATCTACCACCTACCACCAGGTTTTGAAGATGTTTTCCTACATTTTCTTCTAGAAGCTTTATGGTTCTTGCTTTTATATTTAGGTTTTTGATCCATTTTGGGTTAATTTTTTTATAAGGTGTGAGATAGGAGTCCTCCTTCCTTCTTTTGGCTATGGATATCCAGTTCTCTCAGCACCATTTGTTGAATGGACTGTTCTGCCCAAGCTGGGTGAGTTTGACTGGCTAGTCAAAATTCACTTGACCAATGAGGGTCTGTTTCTCAACCACAAACTCAGTTTCAATGCTGTTTTTACTACTGTAGCTAGATAATATGATTTAAAGTCCAGAAATGAGAGCCCTCCAACTTTGTTTTTCCTTTTTAAGATGTTTCTGGCTATTCAGGACCTCTTACCCTTCCAAATAAATTTGATAATTGTGTTTTAAATTTATTTTTAAAATGCTCGTGGAATTTTTAACAGGATTGCTTTGAATGTACGTATCAATTTGAATAGAATTGACATCTTAATGATATTAAGTCTTCTAATCCGTGAGCATGGAATGTTCTTCCAATTATTTAGGTCTTTTTTAAATTTCTTTTAAAAATGAGTTGTAGTTTTCTGAATACAAATGCTATACACCATTGGTAAAGTTTATTCCTGAATATTTGGGTTTTATCTATCATATTTTAGTTTCATCACTCCTTTGACACTTTGTTACTTTTATTGATATAATCTTCATTTGTGGACTCTTTTTCAGGCCTCTCTCTCCTGTCTTTTCTTTTCAGGCTGTAGCACACCCTTTAGTATTTCCTGCAAAGCTGGTCTCTTGGTTACAAACTCTCTCTGTTTCTGTTTATCTGTGAATATACTAAACTCACCCTTATTTTTGAAAGACAATCTTGCCGAATATAAGATTCTTGGTTGGCAGTTTTTCTCTTGCCGTATCTTAAATATATCAGACCATTGTCTTCTTGCCTCCATGACTTCTGATGAGAAATCAGCACTTAATATTATTGGGTATCCCTTACATTGCTTTACTCTTGCTGCTCTCAGAATTCTCTTTGTCTTTGACATTTCACATTCTGATTAGTATGTGTCTCGGAGTTGGTCTATTTGGATTTATTCAGATGGGAGTACATTGTGCTCCTTGGATATGGAAATCTATGTTCTTCAATAAGGGGTTGGGAAATTTTCTACCATTATTTCTTCAAATATTCCTTCTGCCCCTTTTCCCTGATCTTCTCCTTCTGGGACAACCTTGACACATATGTTTGCACATCTCTTGCTGTCGTTTAGTTTCCTGAGAACTTGTTCAATTTTTAAAATTCTTTTCTTCATCTGTTCTTTTGAATATTTGCTTTCAGAGGCCATTTCTTCAAGCTCACCAATTCTTTCTTCTGCCTCCTCAAATCTGCTGTTAAATGATTACGCTGTATTTTTTATTTCATTTATTGCACCTTTCAGTCCCATAAGATCTGCTATTTTTCTATGTATGCTTTCAAATTCTTCTTTGTGCTCATCCAATGTCTTCTTAATATCTTTAATCTCTCTAACCATCTCAATGAATTTGTTAAGGAGATTTGTTTGAACATCTATGATTAGTTGTCTCAACTCCTGTATGTCTATACTCCTGTATAGAGGTTTATCTTGTTCCTTTAACTGGGCCATATCTTCCTGTGTCTTGGTGTGGATTTTAAGTTTTTGTTGGTGTCTTGACATCTGGCTTACTAGAGTATTTATTCTGGGTGCAGTTTCTCTCTTTAGTTTAGGGCTTTCTTGCCCTTTCTCCCTTGCTGGTTGTGTAGTAGGAACCAAGGATGTAGTTGGTACTATAAGCTGTGGAGGCTCAAGCTGTCGTCATTGCCCCAGGGACTGACGAAGCTTCTCCCAACTTTCTCCTTTCCCAGGGATCGGAACAGAGCCACAGCCATGTGTAATAATCCAAATCATGCAGGGCTAGACTGTAGTTGCCCAGAGAGACTGATGAAGCTTCACACCCCTTTATCCCATGCCTGGGTCAGGGATGGAGGTGCTGGTATGAGCAGCAATTTATGCTGTGCAGGGCCAAAATGACCGTAGTTTCTCCGGTAGACTTCCAACTATGCAGTCTGTGCCAGCTGAATGTACCTACAGTTACCTGGAGAGGCTGGTGCTGGGTCCACCAGCTTCCTTACTACTAGAGGTGGGGCTGAAGCCTAGGCTGGGGCTGCAGGCCGATCTGGGTGAAAGAAACAGGTCTCTACCGTCACTGTGATTTTCAGTCACTGTGATATTCAGTCAGCCCGGCTTCCCCTCATGCTGAGGGCAAAGTCAAAATGGCAGCTATCAGCCTCTTTCCAGATGAACCTGACTTGGACAGGTTCAGACTTTAGCTGTTCTTAGGGTTATACTTTAGCCAGCCGAATTTACGAATCAGTAGCTGAAATCGATGGGCAACAGTCTCTTCTTCCCCTGTTTTTGGGAAATGGAGCTTCCAACTCCAGCCACAAAATAGCTCCTGAGGCAGCTTGTGCCACCAGGGTAGGATGAGCACTGGCCTCTGAGGCATAGCCTGTATTTTCCTGGAGAGGCTGACGCAGGTGCCCCCAGCTTCCTCCCTGCCATAGGTAGGGCTGGGACTTAGGCTACAGCTGCAGTCTGATCTGGATGGAAAGAAGCCAGTCCCTACCAGCACTGTGATTTTCAGTCCACCCCACTTCCCCTCATGCCAGGGACAGAGTTAAAATGGCAGCTAACATCCTCTTTCTGACTTGGACAGGTTCAAAATTTAGCTGCTCTTAGTATTATACTTTAGCCTGCCAAATTTACTAATCCATAGCTGAAGTTGGTGCCCAACCATCTTTTCCTCCACCATTTTTGTGAAGTGGAGCTTCCAATTCCAGCCACAGAATAGCTCCTGAGGCGGCTTTTGCCACCAGTGGAGTGTGGGCACCGGTCTCCAGGGTGTGGAGTGCTCTACTTACGAATCGTCTCTGCAGATGGGCAGTCTCCTCTTTCCATTCTTTCAAGGATATTGCAGGATGCTCTTCTGGTCTCCTGGGGCACCCAAAGAGGTACTTTAGATAGCTCTGGGTAATTACTAACTGTCCTGGAGCACGAGCTGACTCTAGGAGCTCCTTACTCTGCCGCCATCTTGCTGGTTGTCCTCAGCCTATATCTTTTGATTGGGGAGTTTAATCCATTCATACTCAATGATATTATTGTAAATATATTATTCCACCATTTTATTCTTTGCTTTTCATATGTCATTTCCTTTTTTTGTCTGCCTTTTTACTCTTTTCATTATCCTTTCTGCTATTCTTTCTTCTATACTCTCCTCCAAGCTTCTCTCTCCTGTCTTTTTCTTTCAGGCTGTAAGGCTTCCTTTAATATTTCCTGCAAAGGTAGATTCTTTTTTATGAATTCACATAGTTTCTGTTTGTTTCTGAATATTTTATACTCACCTTCATATTTAAAGGACCATTATTCTGGATAAAGAATTCTCATCTGGCAATTTTTCTCTTTCAGTATCCTAATTGTATCATACCACTGTCTTCTCGCCTCCATGGTTTCTGAAGAGAAATCTGCGCTAAGTCTTACTGGACATCCCTTATATGTGATGGTTTGCCTCTCCCTTGCTGCTCTCAGAATTATCTCTTTATCTTTTTCATTTGACATTCTGAGCAGTATGTGTCTTGGAATCGGCCTATTCGGATTTATTCTGATTGGGGTACATTGCACTTCTTGGACATGTAAGTTCATTTCTTTTCTAAGAGTTGGGAAATTTTCAGCTATTATTTCCTCAAATACTCTTTCTGCCCCTTTTCCCTTCTCTTCTTTTGGAATCCTCATGACAGCTATGTTGTTGCCTTTCAGGTTGTCATCCAACTCCCTGAGCCCTACTCAATTTTTTCCATTCTCTTCTCCCTCTGTTCTTTTCTCTCTTCAATTGCAGCTGTTCTGTCTTCAGGATCACTTATTCTTTCTTCTATCATTTCGAGTCTGCTGTTGTATGCCTCTAATGTGTTTTCTTTTTTTAAGATTTATTTTATTCATTTACTCCTCACTCCCTTCATTGTTTGTGCTTGCTGTCTGCTCTATGTGGCTGTTTGTTGTGTGCTCTCTGTGTCTGCTCATCTTATTTATTTATTTATTTTTTTTAGGAGGCACCGGGAACCAAACCTGGGACCTCCCATGTGGGAGGGAAGCACCCAATCGCTTGAGTTGCCTCCACTACCTACTTGTTGTGCCTCTTGTTGCATCTCCTCATTGCATCATCTTGTTGCTTCAGCTCACCGCGTCAGCTCACTGTCTTGCTCTTCTTCTTTAGGAGGTATTGGGTACTGAACATGGAACCTCCCATGTGGTAGGTGGGCACTTAACTGCTTTAGCCACATCTACTTCCCTCTAATGTGTTTTTGATCTCTCCTGTTCTGTCTTTCATTCCCATAAGCTCCGTTACTTTTCTATTCAGTTCAAATTCTTCTCTATGCTCGCTCAATGTCTTCTTGATATCATTTATCTCTTTTCCATATTGTCTTTCAACTCAGAAATTTGATTTTTGAAGTTTCTGTATATCTTGTTAATTAGTTCTCTCAAATCCTGCCTCTCTTCTGGGGCTTTG
Source organism: Tolypeutes matacus (assembly GCA_026826555.1). Lineage (NCBI taxonomy): Eukaryota > Metazoa > Chordata > Mammalia > Cingulata > Chlamyphoridae > Tolypeutes > Tolypeutes matacus. The sequence continues at coordinate 12,511,908 of JAKSZT010017719.1, read as the reverse complement.
ATATATTCCTTTTCTTAGGCCATGTCTTCCATTTTCTTAGTATGGCTCGTTTTTTTGTTTTGTTTTGGCTGATGTCTAGGTATCTGATTAGGATGGTAGTTTACTCAAATGTTCAATTTCTTTCTCTTCTGTAGGGATTTAGTGGTGGGAGGCTGTATGTTACTGCTGCTCTTTGATTCTTGGTTCGACAGTTTTGCCATCGTGATTTCCGTCCTTTGTCCCTCTCTCTTCTGGGCCATGTTCAGCCTTTGCCTGGTGAAGATCTTTTTCAAGTCCATTTAAACCTGTCCTCTAGCTATTTTTCTGGAAGAGAGAAGAGAGTCCCATGTCTTTCTAGTCCCCATTGGTATATTTTGAACAGGTTTGACTGACTCAAGTCTCATCCCTCTTAGGTGTTGTAGCAGTTTGGCATTATTTATGAATTCCAAAAATAGATATTGGATTACGTTTGTGAACTGGTCTTTTCCTCTGGGCATATCAGATTATACTGGATTCAGAGGTTTACTTGATTAAATAATGATTAAGGTTTTGATTGGGCCACATCAGTAGGATGTTGAGTCCCTGCCTTGGTGGGAGGGGACTCACAGAAAAACTGCACCACAGAGAAGGGAGGTTGGAGTTTTTGAGCTGGAGCCTGGGAAGTGAACACACAGGAGAAGAACACAGAGGAATAGAGACAGCTTCTTAGACACAGCAGAAGCCCTAGAGAGAGAGAGAGAGCAGTTCGCCTGATAGTCTACAGCTGGCCTTGTGGAGAGAGCACAACAGCTAAGCCCAGAGAGAAACTTAAGAATTCTGAACTCTTGGCAGACATCAGCAGCCATTTTGCCCTAACACTGTGGCAGTAGACTTTGGTGAGAGAAGGAACTGATGCTTTATGGCCTGCCAACTGTAAGCTTTTACCCCAAATAAAAATCCTTTATAAAAGCCAACAGAGGGGGCGGATGTGGCTCAAATGGTTGGGCGTCCGTCTGCCATATGGAGGGACCTGGGTTCGATCCCCGGGACCTCCCGGTAAAATTAAAAAAAAAAAATATATATATATATAGAAGGCGCGTGGGCTGCCAGGCTGTGTGTGCCGGTGAGCCGCCAGGCCCCGGGAGCCATGCAGCAAGATGATGACGTAACAGGGGAAAGATGCAGGGGAGAGACAAGACGAGATGCTCCAAAAGCTCTGAAAACCAGGAACCGAGGTGGTGCAGTTAGCAGGGCACCTCTCTCCTACATCGGAGGTCTCCAGGATCGAATCCTGCTGAAGACTGCAAGAGGAGGATGAAAAGAGATGGCAGAAAACAGACAAGAGAATTGCCCAGTGAATGGACACAAAACAGAAAATGGGGAAGGGGGGGTTTAAAAAGGATAAAGTAAATAAATAAATATTAAAAAAAAAAAAAAAAAAGCCAACAGATTTCTGGTATTTTGCATCATCAACCCTTTGGCTGACTAATACAGAATTTGGTGCCAGGAGTAGGGTCATGCTTTTGCAATTACCAAAATGCTGGAATGGTTTTATCAATGGGTAAGGGGTATTTTTGGAGGAATTGTGAGATGGTTGGTAGAAAAGACCTACGGTGCTTTGAAGAGACTGTTGATAGTAATATGGACTCTAAAGAGACTTTTTATGAGGCCTTAGAAGTAAATGATGAAACTATTATTGGAACCTGGAGGAAAGGCAATCTGTGTTTTAAAGTCACAGAGAACTTAGCAAGATTAACTCCTGGTGTTTTATGGAAGGCAGAATTTGAAAATGGTGAGCCTGGGCATTTAGCTAAAGAACTTTCCAAAGTGAACTCAGTGAATGTGGGTCTGTGGAAAGGATGGGTCCCCATAAGGCCCCAGGGAAAATAAACCATCATCTTAAGAACGACTCTAAGACTACGACACCTAATGAAGTACGTCCTGCAGGTTTACGAAACTGTAGAGGACCCTTGACTCATGCTTCCATCCCAATTTCTCTTTACGGTAATGCAAATATTATCCTTTGTCCATGTGTGTACTAGAAGCAGATAAATGATTTTGTAAGTTCCAAAGGTCTACAGCAGACAGGGCTTTGCCACAAGACAAACAGTATATCTTTAAACTGATTATGCTATGATTTTGTACTTAGTATTGTTACTGAAGTAAGATTTTTTGAACATAGTAATGTTTTTTGGAATTCAGAGGGTGGAGTGTAGCAGTTTGATATTACTGATGAAATCCAAAAAGAAATATTGGGTTATGTTTGTAAACTGGTCTTTTCCTCTGGGCATATTATAGTGTATTGGATTCAGAGCTTTTACTTTTACTTGATTAAATACAGGGACTCACAGAGAAACTGCACCATAGAGGAGGGAGGTTAGAGTTTTAATGATGAAGACTAGGGAAGTAAGCACACAAAGGAGTTTGGGCATGAGGAAGGAGAAAAGGCCCTGGGAAAAGAGACGAGCCGTTCACCTGAAAGTCTATAGCTGCTGTTGTGGAAAAAAGCAAGCCTGAGCCCAGAGAGAGGCAATCCCCAGGAACAGAGGAACCCAGGAAGCCTGAACCCTGGCAGACGTCGGCAGCCATTTTGCTCCAACACGTGGCCATAGACTTTGGTGAGGGAAGTAACGTATGCTTTATGGCCTGGTAACTGTGAGCTTCTACTGTAAATAAATACCCTTTATAAAAGCCAACAGATTTCTGGTATTTGCATCAGCACCCCTTTTGGCTGACTAATACAGGTAGCTATACTAATATCATACAAAACAGACTTTAAGTGCAAAAAAGTTTTAAGTGATAGAGGTCATTACATATTAATAAAAGGGACAAACCACCAGGAAGATATAACAGTCATAAATATCTATGCACCTAACCAGGGTGCCCCAAAATACATGAGACAAACTCTGGCAAAACTGAAGGGAGAAAGAGACATCTCTACAATAATCGTTAAGAGACATCAACACACTACTCACAGCACTGGACAGAAGATCAACAAGGAAACAAAGAACTTGAACAATATGATAAACAAGTTGGACCTAACAGACATTTACATATTGTTGGAGATATAACAGAACTCAGCAGGTTATACATTCTTCACAAGTGCCGATGGATCTCTTTTCAGGATAGACCAAATGTTAGGACACAATGCAGCGACCAATAGATATAAAAAGACTGAAATTACACAAAGCACCGTCTCAGATCATACTGGAATGAAACTGGAAGTCAATAATAGACAGTAAAAGGTAAATTCGCAAATGTGTAGAGGCTAAACAACACACTTCTAAATAATCAATGGGTCAAAGAAGAAATTGCAATCAGTAAATATATTAAGACAAATGAAAACGACAACACAACTTATCAAAACTTACGGGATACATGGGGTCGGATGTGGCTCAACTGGTTGGGCATCCGTCTCCCATATGGAGGGACCCGGGTTCGATCCCCGGGACCTCCCGGTTAAAAAAAAAAAAAAAAAAAAAAAAACTTACGGGATACAGAGGAAGGCAGTCATGAGTGGAAAGTTTATAACCCTAAATGCTATATTAAAAAAGAAGAAAGAGCTAAACTCAAAGATTTAATTGAAAAACTAGAGAAACTAGAAAAAGAACAGCAAACCAATCCCAAAGCAAGCAGAAGGAAAGAATAAAGATTAGAGCAGAAATAAATGAAATTGAGAACAAAAAAACAATAGAGAATACCAACAAAACCAAAAACTGGCTCTTTGAGAAGATCAATAAAATTGACACACTAACTAACTAGACTAACAAAGATCAAAAGAGAGAAATTGCAAATAAATACAATCAGAAAAGAAAGGGGGGAAGTTACAACTGACCCCACTGAAATAAAAAGCATCATAAGAGGATACTATGAGAAACTGTATGCCAACAAACTAGACAACCTAGATGAAATGGACAAATTCCTAGAAATGCACAAACAACCTACACTGACGCTACATGAAATACAAGAACTTAACAAACAAATCATATTTAAAGAGACTGAATCCATCATCAAAAATCTCCCAACAACGAAAAGTCCAGGAGCAGATGGCTTCACAGATGAATTCTACCAATCGTTTTGAAAAGAATTAAAAGAAATACTGTTTAAACTCTTCCAAAAAATAGAAGAGGAAGGGAAATTACCCAACACTTTATGAAGCCAACATCACCCTAGTCCCAAAGCCAGACAAACACACTACATAAAGAAAATTATATATCAGTCTTTCTAATGAACATAGATGCAAAAATTCTCAACAAAATACTTGCAATTCGAATCCACAGCATATCAAAAGACTTATATATCACAACCAAGTGGGATTTATTCCTGGTATGCAAGGCTGGCTCAACATAAGAAAATCAATAATTGTAAAATACCACATTAGCAAATCGAAGGGGAAAAAACCACATGATCATCTCAATTGATGCAGAAAAGGCATTTGACAAAATCCAGCATTCTTTCTTGATAAAAATTCTTCAAAAAATAGGAATAGAAGGAAAATTCCTCAAATATGATAAAAGGCATATATGAAAAACCCACAGCCAACATCATACTCAATGGGGAAAGGTTGAAGAGCTTTCCCTCTAAGATTGGGAACAAGACAAGGATGCCCACTGTTAATAAACATTGCACTAGTAGTTCTGGTTACAACAATTAGACAAGAAAAAAAAAAAAAAAATTAAAGGCATCCAAATAGGAAAAGAGTAAATAAAACTCTATTTGTGGATGACATGATCCTATATTTAGAAAATTCTGAAATGTCTACCACAAAGCTACTTGAGCTAATAAATGAGTTCAGCAAAGTGGCAGGATATAAGATTAGCACGCAAAAATCAGTAATGTTTTTGTACACTAGTATTGAACAAACTAAAAGGAAATTAGGGAAAAAATTCCATTTACAATAGCAACAACAAAACTCAAATACCTAGGAATCAATTTAACCAAAGAAGTATAGGATCTATATGCAGTAAACTACACAACACTGCTAAGAGAAATCAAAGAAGACCTAAACAAATGGACAGACATTCCATGCTCAAGGATTGGAAGACTTAATATCATGAAATGTCAATCTTACCCAAACTGATTTATAGATTCAATGCAATACCAATCAAAATTCTAACAGCCGACTTTACAGAAATAAAAAAGCCTCTTATCAAATTGATTTGGAAGGAAAAGTACACCCGAATACCCAAAAGGCATTCTAAAAAAGAAGAGCAACATGAGAGGAATTTCACTGTCTGACCCTGAAACATTACAAAGCTACAGTGGTCAAAACAGCATGGTACTGGCAGAAAGATAGACACATCAGTCAGTGGAATAGAACTGAGAGCCCAGAAATAAACCCTCACCTCTATGGCCAACTGGTTGGTTTTTTTTTTTAAGGGGAGGCAAGGGGGTTTAAGATTTTATCTGTTTATTCCTCCCCACCACCACCCCTTGTTGTTTGCACTTGCTGGTCTGTCTTGTTTCTTTTTTAGGAGGCACTGGGAGCTGAACCTGGGACCTCTGAGAGGTGCCTAATTGCTTGAGCCACCTCCGCTCCCTGCTTTGTTGTGTCTCTCATTGTTTTTCCTCCCCACATCTCTTGTTGCGTCATCTTGTCGCATCAGCTCACTGCGCCTGCCCATTGCGTCAGCTCGTTGCTTTCTTTAGGAGGCACTGGGAACCTCTGCTCCCTGCTTTGTTGTGTCTCTCATTATGTTCCCTCTTCTGTGTCTCTTGTTGTGTCAGCTTGCCATGCCTGCCTGTCACCTCAGCCCACTGTCTTCTTTAGGAGGCACCAGGATCCAAACCAGCAAGCTCCCATGTGGTAGAAGGGAGCCCAGTCACCTGAGCCACATCCACTTCCCTCAGCTGGTTTTTGACAAACCTACCAAGCCCATGTTAATGGGACAAAACAGTCTCTTCAACAAGTGGTGCTGGGAGAACTGGATATCTATAACCAAAAGAATGAAAGAGGAACCTATCTCACTCCTATACAAGAATCAACTCAAAACAGAGCAAAGACCTAAATATAAAAGTCAGGACCATAAAACTACTAGGAGAAAATATAGGGAAACATCTTCAAGACCTTGTGGTAGGTTGTAGTTTCTTGGACTTTACACCCAACGCAACAAAAGAAAAAATAGATAAATAAGACCTCCTCAAAATTAAACATTTTTGCATCTCACAGGACTTTGTCAAAAGGGTGAAAAGGTAGCCGACTCAATGGGAAAAAATATTTGGAAATCACATGTCCGACAAGGGTTTAATATCCGTGATCTATAAAGAGATATTACAACTCAACAAAAAGACAAATGACCCAATTAAAAAGTGGGCAAAAGACTTGAATAGACATTTGCCCAAAGAAGAAATACAAATGGCAAAAAAAACACATGGAAAAATGTTCAACATCACTAATGATTAGGGAAATGCAAATCAAAACTACAATGAGATATCGTTTCACACCTATCAGAATGGCCACTATTAAAAAGACTCCAAGTGTTAGAGAGGATGTGGAGTTAGGAACACTTATTCACTGTTGGTGGAAATGCAGAATGGTACAGCCACTGTGGAGGACTTTTTGTCAGTTTCTAAAGAAGTTGAATATAGATTTGCCACATGACTCTGCAATACCACTACTGGATATATACCCAGAAGAACTGAGAGCAGTGACACGAAAAGATATCTGCACATCTATGTTCATAGTGGCGTTATTCACGATTGCCAAAAGATGGAAACAACCCAGGTGTCCATCAACTGAAGAATGGATAAAGAAACTGTGGTGCATTCACACAATAGAATAATATGCAGCTGTAAGAAGAAATGAAGTACTAAAGCATATGACAAAATGGATGAATATGGAGAACACTATGTTGAGTGAAGGAAGCCAGATACAAAAGGACAAATCTATGATTGTGTTACTAAGAACTAAATATATTTTGTAACACATTGAATGGTTCCATTTATATAAAATGTAAATATAAATCAATTTTATAAAGATGAAATTTGATCAGTGGTTATGTAGGGTTGGGAAGGCATGCTAAGGGGTGTGGAGTTTTTATTTTTGGAGTAATGAAATTGTTCTAAAATTTTTTCTGATGATGAATGCACAACATTGTGATTGTACTAAAAGCCACTGATTATACACTTTAGATAAATTGTAGGGTATATGAATATATCTCAATAAAACTGCTTAATAAATAAATAAGGTGCAAGAATAGCCAGACATAGCAACTATGTACAGCAGGGGAAACAGAGAGAGATTGAGAGGTGAAGAATTTTCTTGTTTGTTTTTTGTTTATTATTATTATTATTATTGAAATAATGAAAATGCTCTAATAAAAACTGAAGTGATGAATGCACAACTATGTGATATACAAAATATTACTGATTGTACACTTTGAATGGATTGTATGCTTAATATTATGTATCAATAATATTGATTTGTTTTAAATAGATATGGATATAGATATAGATATAGATGATATAGATATAGATATAGATAGATAAAGATATAGATATAGATGAGAGCAGATGTGGTGCACGTGGTTGAGCACCTGCTTCACACATGGGAGGTCCCAGGTTCAGTTCCCAATGCCTCCTAAAACCAAAAAAACAAACAAGTAAACAAACGGAAAAAAAAACAACTCAGGAGAGCTGATGTGGCTCGGTGGTTGAGCACTGGCTTCCCACATTCAAGGTCCCGGGTTCAATCCCCAGCACCTCAAAAAAATAGAGACAGAGATATAGATATAGATATAGATATAGATATAGAGATAGAGATAGAGATAGAGATAGAGATAGAGATAGAGATGGAGATAGAGATACACACACACACACAAACACACACACACACACACCAAACCTCATTTCACCAATGAAGTAGTGAGCTCTGCACCAAAGGTGTTAAAATTGCTAACTAAGAGTTGGGTCACCAGTTGGGCATGTTATACATATGATATATTGATTGTATGATTATAACTCAATAGTTTTATTCTGTGAATTCCTCCCTTTATACAATTACCCTCAACTCTCCCAGCCCAACTTCTCATTTTCTTTTTAGAGGGAAACCCTTGTTTTGGATGAAGAAAAATATGAAAACAAAGCAAACTTGACTTCGGAAAGTCATGTTTATACAAAATTCCCAGGATCAGAACACATTCAACCTAACCATATCCAAATCAGCAATCAGGTCAAAACAGAATTGATGATTATAAATAAGATCTTACTATCCTATCAAGCAGTAAACAGACTAGCCATGGTAAATACACTTACTGAGGCATAGAAGTTAAAAAATATGGCTGCAGAAAAAGAAAAAAAAAAGCAAATAAATAAATACAGCTGAGAAACACTCTCCCTCTAATGGCTTCTTCCCCTTAATATTAAACATTCTCGAGTGATGTAAAGCAGTTAGGACTATCAAACTTGTTGGTGGGAAAATAAAGTGTTAAGTCACTTTAGACAAAGTACTGGCAATTGCTAAAAAACTAATAATCCTATGACCCAGCAACTCACTCCTAAATTTAGACCAAGATTAAAAAAAAACAAATGTGCACACAAAGACTTGTACATGAATGTTCATATCAGTTTTCATCACAATATCCAAAAACTGGAAACAATCCAAATGTCCATCAATAGGAGAATGGATTTAAAAATTGGAATACTACTTAGCAATAAAAAGAAACAAAATGCTGATTCACTCAGCAACAAGGATGAGTCTCAAAAACATGCTGAGTAAAAGAAGCTTTATACAAAAGAGCACATATTGTAGGATTCCATTTATATGAAAATTTAGTACAGACAAAACTAATCCATGAACAAAATCCGAAGAGTGACTGGGAGGGGGCATGAGGGATCCTGAAAAAGGTTTGGATTACACACGTATATACATTTACAAAACTTCACAAATTACTCTTAGGATTTCCATAGTATTTAATTGCATGTAAATTTAATCTTAAAAGAAAAAAACTATGACTATTTAACTATAGTTAATGATAAGGCATGTTAAAGTATTTAGAAAGAAAGAAATACTATTGACGCTTGCAATTTACATTAAAATTTATCAAAAGGGGAGTGATTGAGTGCCTGCTTCCTATGTACAAGGTTCTGGGTTCAATCTCTAGTACCTCCTAAAAAAAAATTATCAAAAAAATAAGACAGAGTGATGATGAACAGGTGGGAAACGTGAGGAGTAGAATCTAAGTGCTGGGTATAAAAGTGTTCCTATAAAATTATTTTCAGTGTGTTGTGTTTGGAATATTTTTCATTAAAAAAATGTTGTGGGAAACTCTCTCCCATCTTTAAAACAAAACAACAATAACAAAAGTCTCCCTTTGGTTTCTCAACAGCACCGGCCACTGAGCACTCTCTGCCTCTCTCCAAGCTTCTTGAAAGGATTGTCTATCCTCATTTCTGCAATGTGGCTTTTACTGCCACCACTTTCCAGAAAGTGTTTGTTAAAGATCTTCTCAAACAAGAAGAGTCCACACTGGGGTAAACGGAAGAGGCATGAAGAAGGCTCCTCCTCCAACCCCTGTGGATTTCAGAAGAGTTTCCTCTAAATAAATCTGAGCAAAGTGTTGTTAACAAATGTCATTTCAAGTTGAAATATCAAAAGCATCGAAGTTATTCTGCATTTCCAGAACCACAACCAGGTCATTACTCAATGCACTAAAATAAGAACTTTCCCTTTCTCTTTACTGACTTACTCAAAATTAAAGACTAAACTCTTTGTTACCAGGAATGGACAGGAAATTAAGTGTTGTGGCCACAGAAAGATGTTACTCATGACATACGTAGTTACTAATTTCCAGAGACTTAGAACAAAGCATCAGAAAGAACTATGAGTCACTATAACCGGGCTCTGCCTAACAACCAGAGATGTGACTTACACACCTCAACATGCTGACATGCACTCTTCTACCCACCACACCCTGGCCTCTGCCCCTCACTCCGCTGAAAACGTCTTCACTAAGGTCATGAGTGACACAATGGCTATTTCGCAGTTGTTTTTTTCTTTCTTGTCTTCTCAGAGGATTTTACATTGTTAAACACTCTCTCTTTAAAACATTGCTCTGAGCACTGCACTTTGCCAGGTCTCCCTACCTCCTCTGAGGGTATTCTTTCTTGATCTACTTTGCAGGTTCCCCTTCCTCCTCCAAGAACTGCCCTTGACCCTGCATTTGCTCCATCACAGCTTTCATCGCACTGCTGCAATTACCCCTCTGCTTCTAGGTATTACCTAACAGACAGCTCCAAGAGGTCAGAGACCATATTTTAACACTGATGCCTGATGCTCAACAAATCACTGCTGAAAGAATGAATAAATATTTTTCAGCAATAAGTGTTAGAACCAAAAGGGTCTCAAGATTACCTGTAGTCTTGCCTTAGAGCAACAGCAACAGCATCACATACAAGTATGTCAGAAATGCACTCTCAGGCCCCACCCTAGGCCTACTGAATCAGAATCTGCATTTTAACAAGTTCCCCAGAAATTCATATGCATATTAAACTTTAGAGGCACTGTCCTACAATGTTGCTATAACAACAGTCAGAACAAGACCTTTGTAGTTCCAACTCTGCCACCAACTTAATAAAATAATACATAAAAATAGCTATGTTTTATTGAGTGCCTACTATATGCCAGGCACTGTGCCAAGTGCCTTATAAATCATGTAAAACTTATAATTTAAATCTACATCTGACATATCAAATTTTATTGTCAGCATTAAGAGTATTTATTTAATAAACATCTTCTGAGTACCATTTCTGTCTTCTAGAGTCACAAAAAGTTTATTTCTTGTTCTATACGACAGTCCCACAGAGATCTGATTTCAATTATATTATGCCCCTTAATCCATGTTTCTTTTCCATGCCAAAAAGAAATCTTACTTTTCTGACCATTCCCAATCATTTTTTTATTATTAATAATGACTAACTTCTTTTAAGCGCTCACGATATTCCAAGCGCTTTATACATGTCCTTATCACTTAGAGGTGGTAGCTCCATGTGTCACATAATTCAGAGTACAGATGCCTCACCACTCTGACAGTACTCTATCGAAATCACTCCGTCATGTAATTCCTAATTAAATTATTCTATGAAATATAAATTACTAACTAGTAAATAAATGAAAGGAGATGGGGCAACCTCATTAGAGATTTTTAAATTGCACATAAAAACAACAGGATACCTGTTCTTGGTCTTTTCTATGTTTGATTGGTTTTTAAGTGAACCTTCAGCAAGCAGGGATAAACACAGTTGTTCCCAGCTGGTGGGATCCTATGCTGGGCAACTATTTTGAAAAGAAACCTGACAAACTGTATCAAGGACCTTCAAAATATTTATACCCTTATTAAAATTAAAAGTTGCTGGGGAGTTGGGGCAGGGGCAATGGTGGTGGAGGGAATATGAAAATAAATTTTATATCTATTTTATATCTATATCTATCTTTATCTGTCCTTTTAACCTAGTAATTACATATCTGGGAATAGAGCTTAAGGAAAAAAAGTCTCACCTATTAAAAGCCTTGTGTCCAAAGACAATAATCATATAATTCAAAACAGTGAATCACTGGGAAAAATCTACATAGACAACAATAGGAAGGTGGTCGGTTAAGTGTTGTGCATTCACAAGATGAAATAAGATGCTATGACATAATTGCAATTGGAATAAACAGGAAACAAAACTGTATTACAGTATAAGTGTATGCATGCACATGCTCATATACACAAATATAGACGGAAATAATCCAAGATATTAACTAACAGTGCTTGTTTTTAAATGGTGGGATTAGGAGTAACTTCTTTTCTGTTTTCCAAATGTTAGGCAATGTAGTGGGTAAATTAAATATTGGAGGAAAAATTAATTTTAAAAACACAAAATATATTTGCTTTTTCATTTTTTCTGTTTTTGGTTTATACGTTTCTAGAGAGCAGGAACCATGTCCATCCCACCCCCCACCCTGCTGCAAGTCCTTGGAAAATGCTGTGGACAACATAAGTCATTTCTGGTTTGTTTCTGCCTTGTTTATTATATCAAACCCCCTCACTGAAGGAGAACCATACATAATCCCAGGGAATGGTAGGCACCATTTTTTGCCATCCCGCCCCTCACCTCTAACTCCCACAGCTCAAAATTATTATGGGCACATCATTTTTCCCATTCAGATCTTCCCATCCCCTTCTGGGGATAAACAGGAAACTGTGCTACACAGGACGAGGCTATTCATAAAGAACATCAAATTGAAGGGCAATCTAACAAATGACTCAAATCTGAATCAAATCTTATAGTGGAAAGAGGGAAAAGCCTCTGTTCCCCGAAGGATATAATGGGACATTTAACAAACCTTTTTTCAAAGGACAAGTGAAGAAACAAAACTCACCATTTAAGACTCAAATAAAGTCAATGAAGAATGAGCTGCTTATTAAAAATGGTGCCTTGGAGTCAACAAACCAGGAGACTTATTTCTCCCTAAATGGATTGCAGATATCCTTGGTTTTCAAAATTATCTGGAGCCCTGGAGGCTAAGATCGGTAATATCCCCTCTCTCAAAGAGCAGATGGCCACAGGGCAGCATAAATATCTTTGAGCTTTTCCCACTTTGAATATGAGAGCGATAGCTTAGGGCTGACAAACCTTTCCTAAGAAATGATGTAGCATTGAATGTGAAACCTCCATTCATATGGAGCTCCAGGTGGCATTCAAGACAACCCCAACCAAGAAGATTCCCAGGGGGCTCCAAGTACAAAAATGCACCACTGAGCTTCATGGTGAGAACAATTCCAATCTTCCTAAGCAATGCTAATACATTCATAGAACAAGGTTCTTCTGGGGGAATTAGGCCAAGTTAGGAGCTAAAGGGAGGAAACATGCTTTTCCTCACTTCAGGGTTCTCCGACTGTATGGCACAGGTTAAGAACAGAAAATAAGAAGCCACACATCACAAAGAATAGCCTTGAAACCCAAAAGTCATCAAGGTGAATAAGGCTTACATCCTCTTTCCCCAAAGCAGGATAACAGAAGAAACCTCCCACCCTCAGTGATCACACAAGTCCATTAAATCACATGCTCTTACAGGGACTCCTGGGTATACATGGGGAGGAACTACATACATCAGATCAAATGCATTAGTGAAAAGTGAGAAGACAACGCACAAAATTCAGGTCATAAAGGATTAGTACAAAAAGCAAATGAAAAATGTGTTTATAAGCCTATTTCACAATGTTAATGAATTCATTAAAGTAGCATCTACACTACCCAAATTATGTGGTTAATTAGGCAACTCTCCAGATCCCTCTGAGACCACACCACTCATCCAAATGTGCCACCTGCAACACAGATCCCAGGGCTGGTCTTGGAGTTAAAAGTATCACAATACATCAAATGTGTCCATGAAGGCATGACCCAAAACCCAAGGAAGTCTGTGGACAAACCAGCTGCCCTAACAGGACCCTTAAAACCCCATCCACAGCAAAGGGAATTTCAATGAGAGATCTCCCAGGAAAGATGCAGTTGTGAGAAAATTTCTTTTTGTAATTAGCACATGATAACAAGAATGTTTCTTCTCTTACCCTAATCAAAATGGTGGGGTGAGATGCTTCAGGGCTCTGTACCACCCCACCACCACCACCACCAGAGACACACACAGAAGCTTTGAACAATCAGCAAGAAATGACAGAAACATCTTGCTCAAAAGTTCAGATAATAGTTAAAGGATTACAGTAACAAGGTGAGCACCAAATCAATTAAAAAAAAAAAAAAAAAGACACTTAAAAGTGGTAGGATCCCATGGAGCCTTGGCTGCCTCCTCCCTCACCTCTCACTGGCTTGGCATAGAGCCAAATCGTGTTCCCAGTGCAAATCTGTAGTCCCAGTCCCAGAGGGAGCAGAGTAACTTGTGCACATACTAGGAGCACGTATGTCTGGCCCACTCTGGTGGTGGCCTATGGGACTTGCTGTCCCAGAACTTGCCCTGCATGTTGAAGGCAGCTCACAGAGATCTCCTACAGAACACGGTGGGGGAGCTGTCAAGTGGCTGCCAGGAGTAAGGAATTACTGGCTATAAGCTAAAGAGTACAGTGAGTGCCTGGGACCATAAGGAAACTGTTTCCTAGGGAAGGAGGAACATTTGTATCTCAGTAAATGGGGAAATTCCTAGGGCCACACGCCCAAGGTCAAGACAAGACACATGCCTGGAGCTATTCTCTACTCATTATATGGATAACCACCAAAGGAAGGCACTCAGACAAGTCAATCTGTAAAGAAGTGGAAAGGTATTTTTCCTTTCTTCCTCTTTTTTTTATTTTATTTTATTATTATTATTATTTGTTGTTGTTAGCTCCTGGCATTCAAGGAAAGCTCCATCAAAACACTAGCTGGATACAAGCTTAAGGAACAGATACCATATAGTCTAAATTCCATTGATAACATACTAAAATATCAAAATGTCCAGGTTTCAACAAAAAATTACAAAACATTCAAATAAACAGGAAGTGATGACTCTGACAAAGGAGAAGATTAGAAGCATTAGAAACCATCAATAAGGAATATCAGACCAGGGACGTGCCAGGCAAAGACTTTAAAAAATATGGTCCTAGGGTTGAGGATATGGCTCAAGCAGTTGAGTACCTGCTTCCCACATGGGAGGTCCTGGGTTTGGTTCCCGGTGCCTTCTTAAAAACCAAAACACAAACAACAAGCAAACAAATGAAAAAAAACAACTCAGGAGAGCCAATGTGGATCAGTGGTTGAACATCAGCTTTCCACATATGAAGTCCCGAGTTCAATCCCAGTCCCAGTACCAAAAAAAAAAAAAAAAAAAAAAAAAAACTCCTAAATATGCTCAAAGAGCTAAAGAAAAACAGACAAAAAAAACTAAAGGAAATCAATAAAATTATAAGCAAACACAGAGAATATCAATAGAGAGTTGGAAACTATGAAAAGGAACTAAACAGAGCTGAAGACCACAGTAACAGAAATTAAAAGGGATTCAACAGCAGATTGGAGCTGACAGAAAAAAGAATCAGTGAACCTGAAGATAAGACTATTGAACTCATCCTGTCTGAGCAGCAGAAAGAAGAATGAAGAAAAGTGAACAGAGCCTGAGGAACGTGTGGGATACCATCAAGCATATCAGTATATACATTTTGGGTGTCCCAGAAAAAGAGAGAAAGGGGGAGAGAATATGCAAAGAAATAATGGCTGAAAACTTCCCAAACTTAATGAAAGACATGAATATACACATCCAAGATGCTCAACAAACTCCAGACAAGATAAACCCAAACAGACCCACACTGTACCATGTTATAATCAAACTGGTGAATGCCAAAGATAAAGAAAGCTGAAAGAGAGAAGCAATGTGTCACATACAAGGGAGTTTCAGTAAGATTAAGTGCCAACACAGAGGCAAGAAGGCAGTGGGAAGACATATTTAAAAGAGTTGAAAGCAAAAAACTGCCAACCAAGATACTACAGCCAGCAAAACTGTCCTTCAAAAACAAGAAAGAGATTAAGACATTCCCAGATAAATAAAAGCTGAGGGACTTTGTCACCACCACTAGACCAGTCCTATAGGAAATGCTAAAGGAAATTCTGCAGGTTGAAAGGAAAGGACACTAGACAACTAACTGAAGCTTCATGAAGAAATAAAGATCTCAGGTAAAGATAATGACATGGGTAAATATAAATACCAGTACTATTGTATTTTTGGTTTGTAATTCTACTTTTTACTTCCCACAGAATCTAAAAGGAAGATGCATAAAATGTGATGATAAATCAATGATTCTGGATTCATAATGTATAAATATATAATTTGTGATGAGAACTACATAAAGGTGGGGAGAAGCAGGGGTATAGGAACATAGTTGATGTATGTTATTGAAGTTAAGTTGATATCAAAGCAAACAAGATGTTATAGATTTAGGATACTAAATTTAAGGCCCATGGTAACCACAAAGAAAATAACAGAGATTATGTCAGTCAATAGAGATAGAAAGTAGAGTGCAGGTTACCAGGGGTGGGGGGCAGGGGCAATGGGGAGTTAAGGCAAAATGAGTGTAGGGTTTCTGTTTGGGATAAAGGGAAAAGTCCTATAATAGATGGTGGTAAGGTTACTGCAATATTGTGAATGTGATTAATCCCACTAATGGTATACTTGGGAGAGGTTGGGATAGGAAGGTCTATGCTATATATATGAAGAAAGAAAGAGAGAGAGAGAGAGAGAGAGAGAGAGAAAGAGAGAGGGAGGGAGGGAGGGAGACTAAAGAGATAACGACAATTCAGTGTAATATATGATACTTAATGGGATCGAAGAATGGAGGAGAAAATGCTAAAAAGGACATTATTGGGGCATAAGAAAAAACTGGAATATAGAATATAAGCTTTATATCAATGTTAAATTTTTTGAACTTGATAACTGCACTTAACATGATTACATAAGTGAATATCTTTGTTCGTAGGAAAGGTACCATGAAAGTATTATTTGTTCAAGGAGTATGATGGGTGTAACATTTCTCAAATGTTCAGCTAAATAAAGATAGATAAGATGAATGGATGGATATATAGGTAGCTACATGATAGATAAAATGATAGGGCAAAGGTGGCAAAATGTTAAAATTGGTAGATTTGGGTACTGGGTAGGGTGGGGGTAGATTGGAATTCTCTATATGGGGTTTGTATTATTGTTGCAACTGTCCTTTAAGTTTGAAATTATTTCAAAATAAAAAGTAAAAAACAAAAATATTATTTCTTCTTACCTCCGTTTGTTCTACTGACTCAGGTCCACCATTCCCCCCGAAACCCATGCATGAGAGATCAAAAATAGTTTTCTTCAAGTGCTGGTTGTCTGCATACAGATCCTTCACTAGCTGTATAAGGTCGCTGACCTAGGAAATAAGAGTAGGGAGAGGACTGACTACCCAGCAGCACATGTCAGCTTCCCAGAGCCATTCCCCAGATGCAGACCTTCCTACAGAGTGGACTGTTAAGTGTCACCATTATGGAGAATTAGGAGGCCTAATTCTAGCCCTCAGGCCTCCCTGTGTACAGTGAAAAGAACACTGACTGGAAATTTGGCCTGCCTGGTATACTCTAATTCCAGAGCCACAACTTCAAGGCAGACATCCTTTGGCAAGTTGCCTAATCTAACCTTCAGTTTCTTCATCTGTGAAACAGATAACTGTGAGAACGGAATATGCATCAAAGTCCTTGGCACAGACTAAGTACTTAGTCAATGACAGCTAGTACTATATATGTCTCGTATTTGAGAGCTACTGGAGAAAAAAATACCCAAGACTCAGGTTTCTGAGAATGTTATCAGAGGCTTATTTTATAGCATCAACCTTCTTTGTTGCACCTATCTAGCAATATCAGTAATAACAGTTTTCAATTATAGCTACTAAATTGACAGCTACTAAAATATAGCTACTAAATTGACAGCTACTAAATACTCCCACAAGCTTTAGTCATTGTTCTTTGCAAAAATCCTGAGGAGGTGAACAGGCTAGTGTAACTAATCCCATTTTATGATATGGAAACTGAGATGCAAAGATGTTAACTGCCAATGGTTCCACAGCTGGGGTTTTCTGGAGAATGACTTGAGATATGGCAATGGCCAAAGTGCCCTAACAGTGTTAAGAAAGAGCAGCTGCCTCCACAGAGGCAGAGCAAGGCCTGGAACCAAGATCCCCAGGTGCTCAGTTCAGTGCTCCTTCTTAAAGTACAGGTCTTGATAGGCTGAGTACTTAAGTAATTAGCAGACACCACCTTGGTTCTCTGCAAGCTTCAAACCCCAATGGCCAGTAATTTTCCAAAAACTTCTTAATGGGGTGGGAGGGGAATATCCTTAGCCCTTCAAATAAAGTGGAAAAGCCCACTCTGACTGTACATAGTAGATGTTCAATACATTAAAACATATTAAAACTTGGACCCAACTCTCAAGGAGTCATAGTATAAAGAAAAAGACATTCTGATTCTATAAACATTTACTTAGGGTGAACCAAGTGAACCACCTCCTGCCCTTACCATAGCCAGTAGGTTTTAGCAGCAGCTCTTATCATTCCCATTTTCTTCATCTTCAGAAAGTAATAGCTGCCTCAATTTTCCTTGCTCCACCTCTCCCAAATACCCAAACTTTTATAGTTCCCTTTGCCATTTCTTACTTCTGTGCCTTTCACAGGCTGTTTTTCCTCTCTCTGCTGAGAAAGCGCCTCCCACCCACCCACACACACCCACAAACTCCCATTCATCCTTCAAAACCCATGTCAAGCCTCGCTTCTGTTGAGAAGCTTTTCCTGAACATGTCAGCCCCCTGCCCCATAGCAGAGTTAATGGCGTCTTCTCTACCTCTATACCTTGTATCCATCCTACTCCTACAGCAACCGTTGCACTCCATATTGCAATTACTTGTTTACAAGTCTGTGTCCTCTAACAGACTATAAATTACTCCAAGGCAGAACCTTAATCTTAGTCTCACCTGATGAAAATTTTACAATAACTCACCCAACTTCCTCTGAGCTTCCATTTTCTATTCTTATCAATGGGTCTTAGAATCTTGAAACACTAGAAACCATTCTAACCATGCCATGCATCAACAGGCTGTAAAACCTTTCCAGTTTAGGGGCGGGGGGAAGGATTTACTGACCAAAACTGGGACTTTATTCATTCAAAAATCATCTATTAATTCCTACTGTGTGTGCCAGGCTCTGGGAAATCAGAAATAAATAAGGCATACAATCACTAAATTTAAGGTGTTCATAGCCTAGTAGAGGACAGAGATTAATAACCAGACAATGAAGATCAGTATGAGAAGGATATTAATGCGACTAGATACAAGCAGAGAGGTGAGAGACATGAGGGAAAAGTGGCTAACTCTATGTGGAGGGGTCAGGGAATATTTCCTAGAGGAAATCAGACCTGGGTCGGGTTCTCAAGCCTGCGAAGGAGTGTATCAGGCAAGGGATGAGGTCACTCCAGGTAACATAAACAGAAGGAGCAAAGACAAGGAAGGGAGAAGAGGAAGAAAGGAGAGAAAAGGGGCTTTTAGAATTTTACACCTCTGATTAGGGACCCAAGAGACAGCAAATAACTAAAGAAGCACTAAAAGTTAGTTGGTTAATACCTTTTTCTTAAGTTCTTCTTGAGAAAAATGTTCCACTTGAAACTTATTGTGTTCTTCAAGGCAAATACTCAAATAAGATGTCTGATCACTATAAAATGAAAACGTTTCTTCTGCCAAAAAAAGTGGGAGGAGAAAAAGAATATCAGAAATAGATCCTTCCAGGACCAATCCCAGTACAATCCATCTATAGTAATTTGAATGGGGATGGGGGAATAAGTGCACATAGGAAGTTTAAAGCACCACCTTTGAAGCAAAAGTAATTTTCCCTCTTTCTCTACAGAGATGGTTTCATCTTGGGCTGTGGGCTTTCACTATGGCCAATTCTGAATTATAATTTGCATATCAAGTATTATGCCTGGAGACCACTCTGAGTGGCATGAGCAAATGGTGACTTCAGTTTAAATGAGGGAATGATTCTGTTTAGGCAATAATAAAGGGTAGAACTCAAGGGAAATAAAAAGTACTTGGTGTATTTTTTCCTGGCCCCAGAGGTCTCATGGTAGTACAGAAACTGTCTGCTAGATCCAAGATAAGAGACTCTTTGGTCACCTATATAATGGACTGCTTTCCTTTTTGGTCTCCTAATAGAAAGGGAAGGAACAGAGGAAGGGGAGGACATTTATTGAGCCCGGCATATTCCACAAACATTATCTCATTTAACACATGGCTAGGAGCTGAAACATCTGAAATACACCTCATTCAAATCTGGGCTGGAAGACCCTGGGCAAATCAATTTCCTCTCTTTAAGTCTCAGTTTCTGCATCTATAAAATGGAGTTAATCTCTACCTACTGGCGTGATTGTGAGGATCAGAGAAGTGCCCAACATTATGCCTTACATGCAGTACTGGCTCAAGAAATGTCAAACCTACTATTGCTATTACTGATTTTTATTATATGTGCCAGGGCCCAAGCTAGAAATATAGACAGGAATAAGGACACCAACCCAGATTTCAAAAAGTTTATGTCCTAGCAAGAAAGAGAGTCAAATATTACTGTGATGATTACAGCAATGCAAGTATCACAGGACCCTTATATCCTCACTAAATAAATCTATTCTTGGTCATGACAATGCTAAAAACAATGTTTCAGGAAGAAACAGCAATCTCACTAAAGGTGCTACCTGCCTGCGCATTCCTAGGCTCTCTACAGTGAATGCTGAGGTAGGCAGAGCACAGAGACATTGGTCAATGAGGGCTATTTACTAAAGAAAAAGGATTCCAAGACCCCAAGATTATCTAGCGCTAGCAGCATTGAATGACGCAGAACACAGGATAGACAGCAGGGAAGCATCCCTGCAGCAGACTCTACTATGAAGGCTGAAGCAAGATGGATACAGATTAGGAGAGCCAACTATTAACACGGTCACCAGAAAAAGGAACCCCATATGAAATCCAGTGGTTGCCTCGCCTCCTAATGAAGTTTTGGGAATCTCTTAAAGTTCAGCCCTCCAAGTGGAAAAATAAAAGAGAAATACATACAAAAGACATGTACCTTCCCGTCTCCGAATTTCGCTGACCTGCTCCTCCAGGGTCTTTCGCAAATTCTGATAGGAAAGCACATCTCGCTCTAGTTGCTTCCGCAGGGCAAATACATTGTTTAACTCAGCTTGCAGGCTATTGATACTTGGGAAAACAAAACACCAGAAATTTTTAAAGACTTGTTTGTATTTTAAGATGCAAAGCCCACAAAGCCTTTCTTTGATTTTTATGTCATTCATGTTTTTTCTGGTTATAAAAGTAAATACATATCCATTATATAAAATATTAAATATAAAAGTATAAAGAAAATAAAAATTACCATGATCCCACTACCAATTAACATGTGACAGACTATTCCCTTCCAATCATTTTCCCTATGAGTATTGTTAAAAAATTCAGATAATACTTGATGTACAATGTTGAATTCTGCATTTCTCACTTAAATATTTCCCTACATCTTTGAAAATCTTTGCAAACATCATTTTGAATGACTATATAACATTAAATCAGGTGAAGTCATCCCACCATTTAACTCATTCCCTATTAGTGGATACTTGGATCCTTTCCAACTTTTTTGATACAGATGTAAGCAAGTAGAAAGAATTCTCCAGAATATCTCTGTGTTTGAAATAACATCTTGAGAGGAACTAGGTATAAAGAGGAAAGTGCTCCTGGGCCTGGCAGTCATCCGGCACTAGACTTCAGAAGAGAAGGAGACAGAAGAGGACTTTTGTTATATTACTCCTAAGAGGTAGCATTGGGGTGAAGGTAAGAAGCAGAAGGGAAGAGAGGAAGAAGAATGAGTCAGCAATAGGAGGGCAAGAAGGATCAATTCAGGTGTCAACAGAACTCCAGAATGATGAGTTAGCCACTCAAAACTGCATAGTATGTTGGGTTTTTACTTTGGGAGGAGTAGTCAAAATTGTATCAAGTTTCACAACTGGGTCAATGTGATACAGTGCTGAGCTTGCATGGAATCTGAAGTCCAGAACCCAGAGGAAATCAAGCAAATGCACATCTCCCAGAATTTGCATTAATCTTGGGAAGCACTGTCCAATAGAACTTTTTCAGGTGATAGAAATGTTCTTTAACTGTGCTGTCTAATACAGTGGCCACTACCTAAACATGGCTATTGAGCATTTGAAATGTGGCTGACACACTGAGGAAATGAAAGTTTAATTTTATTAAATTTAATTTTAAAAGCCACATGTGGCTAGTGGCTACTGTGTTGGGCAGTGAAAATCTAGAAGAAAGGCTTTGGACGTCTACTTATATGCAGCTGGCAGGGATATGAACCAATTAAACCCAGTCTCCAGAGGAACAAGGAGACCCCAGCTGACATCTGAATAACATAAATAATGTTTCACTGTACATCTCTGTGCCTAAAGCCTTGTTTGACATTCAGGTTATTTTCTTATGAAGAATTCCCAGCAGTGCAATTACTGAATCAAAGTGTATGAGCATGTGTAAAGACTACTGAAACACATTAACAAATCACTGAAAAATATATCACTCTCTGTCCAGCACCTAACCTATAGTTCCCTATAAAGGGTCCATCAACACCTTGAAAATTCCTGTACAAATTTATGAATATGTGAATTTTTCTAGGAAGGGGATCCATAAGCTTTCATGAGATTTTCAAAAGGGTCCACAGACCAAAAATGGTTAGGAACTATTGCTTTAAAATGTATGTGCCATGGACACAAGCCTTTTGTGTCCTTTTGATATTTCTTTCAGTTCCATCCACTGAATGTGCACATAAATCAACATATATTGGAAGAAAAATAAACCATTATGTCTAATCTTCTATGCTCACTGCTTTGAGGATGGTTCATTGTGAAGAAGTCTTCATGCAAGGGAAGAGGCCCCACTAGCAACTTGTACCTAGTTCCATTTTAAGACCATCATAGTAATCAATTTGTAAGGGTGATAGAAAACCTTACAGTGGGAAACGGATGTGGCTCAAGAGGTTCGGCGTCCGTCTACCATATGGAGAGACCGGGGTTCGATCCCCGGTACCTCCCGGTAAAAAAAAAAAAAAAAAGAAAAGAAAACCTTACAGTGGTGCCACAGCACAGCACTCACTTGAATGTGATCATGCTGCAGAGACATTTAACCAGGTGGGGAAAGAGATGTTTTAGCAAAGCTCCTGTCATTAGGGCAGGGGAAGCTAACTGCTTCATTCCCTCTTCCATTCTCTGACAGGGTGAAAAGTACACAGCTGCTGCTGCCATGCCTGTCATTTATGTTTCCCCAACTCTAGAATCTTTTCAAGGCATGACATATTGGTGGAACAAAAGGCACTTCACTGGGAAAGAAACAAAAGCTCTGTGCATTCCTCTTTCTGGAATGTAGAGAGGGGGGAAATAAGCAGAAATGAGAAGTCAGATATTCAAGCTCAAAATGGCATACCACCATTAACTAGCTCCATGATCTCAGGCAAGTCAGTTAAATCAGCCTGAATCCTGATTTCCTCACCTGTAAAATGGGTGATACCTTTGCTTCAAGATTGGTTTGAGGATTAAATAATTAAGGAAAGAGCTTAGCATAGTACCTAACACATACTAGATGCTCAATAAACATTTTGCCTTCCTTCCATATACCCCAACCACTCCCATACAAAAGATGATACTTATAAGCAAAAATTTCTGGTTCTCAAGAATTACAGTAATTACAAAATCAGAGATGATTTTGCCCCACTGGGGACATATGGCAATGCCTGTAGACATCTTCGGTTGTCAAAACCAGGGGGCGGGGGAGAGGGGAGAGCAGAGGTATACTGCTGGCATCCAGTAGGTAGAGACCAGGGATGCTGCTAAACATCCTACAATGGGCAGGACAGACTCTCATAACAAGAAATTATTCAGATCAAAATAACAGTGCTGAGGTTGAGGAACCCTGATTTACAAGAAGTGTAAACTATACTAGTCCTCAATATAAGTGGTGTATTAATAAAGGCCTGAGCTTTGAAGCAAGAGAGCTATGAACTCTGGTAATTCCTAACTTAGAACCTTGGTAATACACTTAACATCTCAGAGAGTAGATTTTCACTTCTGTAATATGAGGATAAAGCCACCAACTTCTAAGAGTTGCTGTGAAAAATAAATAGTAAAGGTGAAAGAATTAGACACACAATTTCTCATGACTAGTTTCCTTCTTCCCTGCCTTCCTTTTCCCAATTATAATTACAAGTACAGCAGGTATCTCCAGAGTTATCCACTTTTACTGCCAGTTTCTGGAGAGTGAACACTGCTATAGTTACAAAAGGGGCTCCACCTGCCTTAGCCCATAATTCTGCCCTCTGGATGTGCCACGATCTGAGGATTCAAAACACTCAACAGACTGAGTTTATGCATATTGGGATATTGCAGCATACGTAAACTTTTCACATAACTGTTATTCTTAATAATTGTTACATTTACTGAGTACTTACTATGTGCCAGGCCATATTAGGATTTGACATGCATCATCTCTTATTTCAAAACAACCCTGTAAGGTGGGTAGGTAGACATATACACTGAGGCTCAGGGTGAGAAATAATTTACCCAAGAGCTCAGAGCTGGTGAGTGGCAGAGCTGGAATTTGAAATCCAGATCTCTCATTCTAAATGTATTGTGACTCTGAAGATGAACAAGAAACCTGTTAAGCATCCTTGCCAGTCACAGCTGTGATGCACCTCAGGCCCATCCCACATTTGACTTTCCCAACATTACTGAATCCCTCCTCTAAGTAAAACTGACTAGCAGCTGAGGCTTCTTGAAAAAGCAGTGATGGCTACTCTCAGAATTTCATTAGAATGTTTTCATTTTCTCTAAACTCACTTCAGATTTTAAAAATCTAATAATTATTTCATAATTTAGAAGATTAGTGTTTGGAAGTTGTTCATCCCCAAGCATTTCCTGAGTGCCCACTTCACACCAGGCCCAGTGCCAGGCACTGGGGTACAGAGCCGAGTAGGATGAGATCCCTGCCCTCAAGGAGCTCACAGTCTAGATGAGGAGGCAGGCCAGTAAACAAATGATGACACAAAGGATACTAAGGACAGTTAGAAGGAAAGAAAAATAGGGGAGGGAGCAACTGTCCTGGGGGTTAGCTTGGGCCTTCTGCAAGGGTCATATTCAAGCTGAATTCCAAAGGACACTAGCAGGAGAAAAAGCAGGATAAAGGGTAGGGACAGGGAAGCAGGGAACATGTGAAGGAAGAGGCAGGAAAGTACACAGTACAGGGAACAATGAATAGCTCATTATAGCTAGAATGAAGGGTATAAAGAAGGGAGCAGAGAAGTAATTTTTTTTAAACTTTTTATTATGAAAAATTTTAGATATATACAAAACTGGACAAAGTAGTATAATGAGCCTCTCCCCCATCTACACATATCCCAGCCCCAACAACCAGGGAGCCACAGCCTATCTTATTCCATCAATTTCCCTACCCACTTCCTCCACTTCCATACTGTCTTGAAACAAATCCCAGCCATCACATCCTTTCAACTGTAACTATTCCAGTATGTAAAGAGATGCTTTCTTAATGAAAGAAATCACTGGGTCCAACCCTCCATTTACACATGGGCAAACAGAGGCCCAGAGTGGGAGAGGCTTGCCTGTGGCTACAGAGCTAGAGAATGGGAGAATCAAGGCTAGAAAGAGACCAGTAGCCTATAACCAGCTCTTCTCACCACACCTCACCAAGACCAAATCATTTCAGCAATTCTGACAAGTCACTCCAAGGCAAAGGATAAGTAAGGAAGACACTTGTTTGGATCCAAGGCTCTATTTCTCACCACCTATGTGACCTTGGAAAAGTCACTAAACTTCTCTTAGCTTTCACGGCCTTATGAAAAATAGACATAACAATATTATCTACCTCACAGAACTGCTGTGAGGATTATATGTGACAATACATAGGAAAATACTTTATAAATCTATACTAAAGGACAACAAAAATTTAAGTAATTATTATTATGATACTTTTTATCCTAAGATCTTTGCCAAAAATCAGACAATTCTTTATAGGAAACAGATATATCTGATTATTAAATAAGGCAATTACTACTCAAGCACTTTCCTAAGCAAACCAGTAGCTTTGCAGCCACTGAAACTATCAGCATTTTCCAAGATATGTGTATGTGTACATATTTCCATGCACATGGGTACATGATGCCCAAAAAGAAACTTACCTGTCTGAGTTTTGCAGAGATTTTACCAATTGGGAATAGATATGCTGCTCTTTCTTTAAGACTTCAATCAGCTCTTCATAGTCTGATTGCTGTTTTTCCTGAGAATAACAATGGGCATCTGACATTAAGGGAAGAATTTTAAAAGAATGCATCCTTACATTATGCAAACATATGTGGACAGTTCTGGTTTTTAGGCCCAAAATGAGGAAAGCCTCTCTGCTAGGCTCTGGACCAGGCCACAGTCAGAGAGCACCATCTTCAGGAGGAGTAGGGAATGACTGTCCATCATTTTGCCCCAGAATAAAGCAGAGTGCTTTCAACACTAAACTGTTTTTGTTAAAGAATCAGCACAGTTATCTGATTTGCCAATCATCAAACTGCCACCCCTCACAGACTCTATTAAGCCTTTTCACAACAACACAGAGAATGCCCTTCTATCCTTGCTTTTGCTGTAAAGAACAGGTATCTACAAACAAAAATCTGGCAAGTACTAAAAATAAGGGACTTACATTAAAGAAGAGGATGAGTAAGCTAGGAGGCACCCAGAAAGAGTGATGATAAAGAGATCTGAGTTGGGTGAAAGTTTGGAGAGGATTAGGATATTTACAGAGACTCAAAATATCTCCCCACGAACTGCTTACTAGCTACAAAGGAAAAAAGACTAACTGTATGGTTGAGACACCTGGCAGACACCACATTCATAGAGTTACCAAAGTTAACATGGCCAGTTATGGGACAAATCGAAATCATATACAACCTGATCATATAGGACAAAATAAGAAGAACACAGTATCACTACTGTGATGCTCCTGTCAAAGATGCATAGTCTCAATTTAATCACAAAGAAATATCAGACAAACCCAAATTGAAGGACATTCTACAAATAACTGGCATGGGCACTTCAAAAATATCACGACCATGAAAATCACAGAAAGACTGAGGACCTACTCTAGACTGAAGACTAAAGAAATACGAGACTATTAATGCAATGTGTGATGCTGGATTGGATCCTTTTGCTCTAAAGTGTGTTATTTGGACATCTGATGAACTGTGACTGGGTCTGAGGATCAGATGGCAATGATATGTCCAGGTTCATTTCCTGCTTGAGATGGCTGGGCTGAGGTTATGCAGGAAATGTACAATGAAGTATTCAGAAGTGGCAGAGCGTCATGTCAGCAACTTACTCTCCTGTGGTTCAGGAGAATAAAGCCCTTTAAACCATTCTTGCAACTATTTTGCAAATTTGAAATTGTTTCAAAATAAGATTTTTAAAATGCTAAGTAAAATTAATGTGCACAGAATGCCTAACACAGTGCCTAACATGTATATGTAGTGACGAAACTGGGGTCACAAACAACCTTTGTATTGCACCTTGACTTATGCTGTCTCCTAAAATTAAGTTACCACCTAGGACAGGGGTTCTTAACCTGAATAAAATTGAAAGGATCCACAAATGTGACCAGGAAAAAAATTTACATCTTTATTTCTACTAACTTCTAACTGAAATTCAGCATTCCTTTCAATTATTTGTTGAAGGAATACTCTACTGTTATCATAAATCATAGTAGTAGTAGCAGAATTCCTGTAACTGTTACCAAAAGAAACCCAGTTATTTTGCATATGTTGCAGATACCTCATTATATTGTTTCTTATCACTACTTCCAAACTACAACAGATACTATACTCACCACTACATTTTATTACTTAACACATTAATAAAGAAGTGCACCATTTCTATAGCGTGATAATTTTTTATTTTGATAACCCAATCTCAAAACAATTGGTTTCCTTTATAATCCTATGCATATGTTTTATGCATTGAAGTATTTTTTCTGGGAAGGGGTTCTTGGCTTTGATAGACTGACAAAGGGATGCAGAGAGCAAAAAAGCTTAAGAACCCCTCATTTAGGAGAATACTGCTCTGCCTCTAGCCCTGTCCAACACAAGACAAAGGCACCACCTGCCAATTAAGGGTTATAAATGCTAAACCACCAGTTTAGTCATGATAAGTTAGTCGCCCAGAGTGTTAGAAATGTCAGGGCCTTTTTGTAAA
Source organism: Tolypeutes matacus (assembly GCA_026826555.1). Taxonomy (NCBI): domain Eukaryota; kingdom Metazoa; phylum Chordata; class Mammalia; order Cingulata; family Chlamyphoridae; genus Tolypeutes; species Tolypeutes matacus. The sequence continues at coordinate 12,484,146 of JAKSZT010017719.1, read as the reverse complement.
TCATACCACGTGTCACTGATACAATGAGCTCCCACATGCCTTTTACATGCAATGACAGGATCATGTGGGATTCTCTCAGCCCCCACATGCACACAAGCATGAGAGTGGCCAGAGGAGCTCAGAGAAGAGACTAGGTAAGAATTAACTAGGAGATCAAAATAATAAAGAAAATGTCATGACTAGGCACTCAGCATATGTGAGCCACAGTGTTAAATGCTTTCCAGGCATTTTCTCACCTAATCCTTACAACAACCTGATGAACTTAAGTGTTGCACTCCCCATTTTAGAGATTACAAAACTGAGGCACTGAAGACCAATAGTGTGCCCAAGTCAGGATGGTGAGGCAGGGTGTAGACTCATGCAGCCAGACTCCCAGGCTGGAGCTCTTCAGCCCATCACTCTCTGTCCCATAATGGAGGCAAAGCACTCAGCAAAGGTAACCTCATCATTGCCAGCTGCATTAACGGTGACAAAGAGAAAAAGAAAAACACTGCTTCTTGAGCACCTCCCACAAAAGGCAGTTATGATTAAGAGTGTGTGACCAAGTTCAAATTAAATGTGTGACCTTGAATAAATTACTCAACCTCTCTGTGCTTCCATATCCCACCTATAAAATGGGGGTAATAATTCTACATATCTCATAGCATTGTTATGGAAATTAACTTGGAGTCAATCTATATAAAGTTCACAAAGCAATGCCCGGCACAGAGTAAACACTTGATAAATGTCAGTTATAACAATTATTCCTATGCTCCAAGCACTGTGGTAGGTGCTTTACATACTTCAGTTCTAATCCCCACACTATCCAAAGAGGTATGTTAATCTTTTTATTTTGCAGATGAAGAAACTGTTTCATTAAGAGAAAAGGTAACTTGTTTCAGTCTGCTCAACTATTAATTGGAAAAGTCAGAATTTGTGCTTAGGTTTATACCTTCAAAGTCAACCAAGAAGGGCTGGGGAAAAGACCAATAAGTATGGTAAATGGAGTATATATATGCCCAGTGAAAGAATCCCAATCCCAGGGGCCCTGCATCTTAATGGCCCTCAGTAGGCTGGACTTCTAAGCCCTAGAGAAGGACAACCCACTGCCATGTCAGAACAGCTCCTTTCTCCTGTTCTTTCTGGCAACTATTCCAAACCTTTACCAGGTTTTTCAGTCCACTGCTCTCCTCAGCTCCTGCCGTCTACCTGCCAAATGACCACATTCACATTCATCCTTTCTTCCTGTTTTCTACCTCAGTGGAACCAGGAAATCCCTCCATCGGAGCTCCAGGAGGCAACTCCTCTCTCTTCCTCCGAGATTATGTTCCATCAGTTACCCCCTCCACTGATACATTCCACAGTACTGTACAGAATCTGCTCAGGCTGACCGCTCACCAAGAAATCTCCCCTGACTAAGAGATATGCCCTCCTCTGGCCCCCATGGCATCCTGTATTTACTTTCACCCCAAAGCTAGAGTGAACCAACCACCCGTGCTCCCCCTATAGCCCTGGGAATCCTTGAAGGCAGAAGTGCCCAGAGTCAGGCACAGTGCCTGGAACAAATCAGCTCCTGTCACAAATACTTGCTGAATTTTTTATTAAATAGGTATGGGGCCAAACAGAGACCAATATGACTTAAGAGCAAAGATTTCTGTGGCTATTTTGCATAATGGAAGTCAGAGTAAGTCAACATCTTCCTAGAAGCAAATTGCTCAACCATGTTAAATAAATGAATTCTGCAGAGCCATCTGGGTCCCATTTCATCAATCACCTATTGTCCTGTGTTGACTCATGCCCCATTAGAATGAAGTCATTTGGCTCCCTCCACTGACAAACCAATGGGTCTCCTCCAGCACAGAGGCAGGGCTGCCAGAGGGGAGTAATGAGAAGCACCTGCTCAGCAGGACCACTCAATCCGCCCATCTCCTACTCCTTCAAATGAGAAACAAATCCAGACAGGAGGCCTCTCAGCATGGAGAAGACTTATTTACCACACAACCACTGTGTGTCACACTCCACAGTATGTAGTGACAGCCCTCTTGGAATGACCACCCAGCTCACCACCTTCCCTTTACTTCTCTGAAACAAAGGGGTGAGTCCCCAGAAGTTCCTCTCCTATGTAAGCCAGCCCCTGCTCCCATGCTAAACCAGTAAGATTCTCTCCCAGGACTTCAGAGATTTAAACCGAAACCAGAAGTTTGAGTGTCGCTGGGTCTGAGTCATGTCAAAAACAGTACCCTAGAGTCTACAATTTCTGCTGTTGAGGTCCTATGGAGCTGCCACAGGGTTCCGCCTCCTCAAGGTCTGTCTGCTAAACAATTCCTTGTTATCTGTGAGAGATTTCAGTATGTTTCAATAAATACTTCCTTTTATTGTTGTTTTGCTCAGACTAATCAATGTCAGTTTCTGTAGCTTACAACAAAAAGAATCTCAACTAATATACTTAGATTATTTCTAGTCCTCTCAGCTAATTCTGGGAGGTAGGCAGGTAATTTCCCCATTTTACAGATTAGGAAGGTGAGTTTCAGAGAGATTAAGTAACTTGACCAAGGTCACAAAGCTAATAAGGAAGCAGAACTGGCATGCCACCAATAAATCCAGGGTACTTTCTACTCCACCAGGTTCCTTAATAACTTGAAGCAAACACATGCAATGTGCTTCTGAAGAGGCGACAGATATGTAAAGAGAAAGCTCAACAGATCGCTTTTTGGTAATCGGCAATGTAGCATCCTAGTAGATAAATTGTGTCTCTTTTGGTGACTGTGTCACAGCTCTGCAGAAAACACATTTATTTTAATAGGAAACTTCAACAGCAATGTGCCAACCATATCAACAACCAAGCTATAAATCTGGTTGCAGCAAGTTAAATATGGCCAGTGTGATTTACTCTCTAGTCTTCAATTCCCTGATCAACTAGCATTAATTCTCAGGATCACAAAAAGATTACAAGAAAAACAGAGCGCCTACAGTCTATGGAGACATCACCATAGCCTCAAGTTCTTTGTAGAAATGGGCAGAGAATAAATCTTAAATCAACACAAAATGGCCAAAGGCATAGCAGACAAAATCCACATTTTCAACAGAAAACACTATAGTTTGAAAAATATCCCTCTCCTGGGGGAAAAAAATTATAAAGCTATAATAGTTGGGATTTCTTAAATTGACACCTAGAAATTTACAATTCTTAAATGATAATTTATAATACCTTACCCACAATTTACAATTAGTCTTGAAGAACAGAATTAAAACCTTTGCTAAAATACTTAGGTATTTTGCACAGTAATTTAAACATCATCAGGATCTGAATATAGCTGAAAAAAAAAAATGGCTTTATTTTTGTGCTTAGATGAACCGACATCACCAAGTACAAAAAACTAGAAACAAAATGGTATAGATGATGATAAAACTAGTGATATTAAAATGTAAAATAGTCACGTTTTGGATAAGATGGCGTTGGAATAGGCAGGCAAGGCTAAACTCTCCCACAAAAACAACAAAGAAATGGCCAAAAGCTGTCTGAGGGACCTGCTTTGGGGATCAGCAGGCTAGGACACTGCTTTACAACCCACAGAGGGGCAAGGCACAGAGAGACAAAGAACCCGAAATGATAACTGTGAGTTATTAAATCCCCTGCGACGGCCAGGAAAGGAACCCATTCCCACACCACAAGGCATACAGCCTGGATAAAACTCCTGGGTCACTGAGCCTATGGAGAGGGAAACAGATGTCTTCCTCCATGAGAAGAGGAACAGTGAGGCAGAGGACAGAGAGTGGTTTCTCTTCAGTGAATTTGGCCAGCAGAGTCTGCTTTGAATCTCGGCTCTGGCCAAACCAGAAACACAGGCAAGCAGAAGTGGAAAGTAATACCTCCATGGAAAGGTTTGCCAACAAGCACCATCTGATGGCCACCCAGGAAACTGTAAGGAGAAAAAATGCTTTCAGGTCTCTTAGTCAGAACTGCCAGAAGAAAAATTACACCCCAATAGTGAGTCCCGGGCCCGATTTTGATAATTTTAGCTGGGCAATTTTAAAGACCCAGAATAAGTTGAACCAAATATCAAAGAAGAGCCATGAAAAAAAAACTACTAGGCAAGTGTATTAATCAGCCAAAGGGGTGCCAATGCAAAGTGCCAGAAGTCTGTTGGCTTTTAAAAGGGTATTTATTTGGGGTAGAAGCCTACAGTCACAAGGCCTTAAAAGAGTAAGTTACTTCTGATACATAAGTCTGTTGGAGCAAGATGGCTGCCAGTCTCTGCAAGTGTTCAGCCTTCCTCTCCCTCCTGAGGCTCCATGGTCCCAGCTTCTTCCAATCTCAGCTGTAGGCTGGAGGGCTCATCTATCTCCTGGGAGCTTTTTTTTTTCCTGGACTCAGCTGCAGTTGTAGGCTATCAAGCTCATCTCTCTTCCCAGGGCCTCTGCAGTCTATAGAGAACTCTCTCTTCCTATGTCTCTGCTTCTGGTAATTACTTCCGGGGGTTCCAGCATCAAAACTAAAACTCTCTCCTCATCAAAGGGATGGGGACTCAACATCCTACTGACATGACCAAATCAAAGCCCTTATCGTAACTTAAGTCAAGTAAAAGTGAAACCTCTGAACTTAATACAATCTAATATGCCCAGAGAAAAAGACGAGTTTACAAACACAATTCAATAGCTATTTTTGGAATTCATAAACAATACCAAACTACCACAGCAAGAAAGAGAAACTGACTCTCATGGTAAATTCATCAACAAATTCAGATGACTAGACACCAGCAAAAATTTACAAGTCATATTAGTAAACAGGAAGAGATGGCCCAGCTAAAGGAACAAACCAATTTCCTGACAAGATACAGGATTTAAAACAACTAATCAATAATAATCACACAAATCTCTTAAAACAATTCAAAGAATTGAAGGAAAATATGACTAAAGAGATAAAGGATATTAAGAAGACACAGGGTGAATATAAAGAACAAGATGAACCCTCCCAATCTCCTCCTCTACTAACAGGGACTGACTGCTAAGGACTCAGAGGGGAGGAGAAATATATCCTAGGCAGGAAAAGGGAAGAGGCTGCCAGAGAAGGCTGGAGAACTGTCTCAGAGAAAGTTTGAATTACAAGGCTCCTAGCCTCCAGACAGGAAGCTCTATCACATTGATCTGGTCTGTGTTGCAAAAAATACACTCTGACCAGGCATTGAACTAAGAGCTTCCAAAGAGCGCCATCTCCTGGCAGATCAAGGAAGTGCACACAATAAAATTAAAAGTAAGTAGGAGAGCCTTTTTCCAGCCTCAATACCTTCCCTGCCCAAGGCCCTAGGAAGCAACTCTATAACCAATTAATGGGCCCAGTGACCAGTTTTGAGCAACCAGCAAGACAATCCTAACAATTCAGGTTGATCCAAAAATCAGGGAGCAGTGGTAACTCACAGCCTCCTGTCACAAAATCCCTATAAAAGAGAAAGAAATTGAGCATCTGAGTAAACTACATCCTAATCAGATGCCTAGATATGAGTAAAAAATTACAAGCAAATAGAACACATGGCCCAGGAAAAAGAATACATCAAGGCCCCAAAAGAGATGGAGAATTTGAGAGAACTAATCAGCGAGATGCACACAAATTTCCAAAATCAAATTAATGACTTGAAAGACAAGATAGTTAAAGAAATTAGTGACATAAAAAAGATATTGAGCGAACACAAAGAAGAATTTGAAACCCTGAACAGAAAAGTAATAGAGCTCATGAGAATGAAAGACACAATAGGTGAGATCAAAAACACATTTGAGGCATACAACAGCAGAGTCCGAATGACAGAAGAAAGAATAAGTGATACCTTAGACAGAACAGCTAAAATTGAAGAGAGAAAAGAACAGAGAGAGAAAAGAATGGAAAAAATTGAGCAGGGGCTCAGAGAATTGAATGACAACTCAAAATGCAACAATGTACATATCATGGGAGTTCCAGAAGGAGAAGAGAATGGAAAAGGGTCAGAAAGAGAACGTGAGGAAGTAATAGCAGAAAATTTCCCAACTTGCAAGAAAGAAATGAACTTACATGCCCAAGAAGCACACCGTACCCCAATCAGAATAAATCCAAATAGACCTATGCCAAGACACATACTGCTCAGAATATCAAATGTCAAAGATAAAGAGAAAATTCTCAGAGCAGCAAGACAGAAGGAAACTATCACATACAAAGGACGACCAGTAAGACTTAGCACAGACATCTCTTCAGAAACAATGAAGGCAAGAAGACAGTGGTAGGATACAATCAGGGAACTGAAAGAGAAAACCTGCCAGCTGAGAATTCTTTATCCAGCAAAACTATCCTTCAAATATGAAGGTAAGTATAAAATATTCACAAATAAACAGACACTAAAAGTTTGCTAAAAAGAATCTACCTTGGGGCACGGATGTGGCTCAAATGGTTGGGCGTCCGTCTCCCATATGGAGGGACCAGGGTTTGATCCCCGGGATCTCCCGGTAAAAAAAAAAAAAAAAAAGAATCTACCTTTGCAGGAATATTAAAGGAAGCGTTAGAAACTGAAAGAAAAAGACGAGACAGAGGGCTTGGAGGAGAGTATAGAAGAAAGAATAGCAGAAAGGATAACCAAAAGAGTAAAACGACAGACAAAAATAAGTTGACATATGAAAACCAAAGAATAAAATGGAGGAAGTAAATAGTGCATTTTCAGTAAATCATTGAATGTGAATGGATTAAACTCCCCCATCAAAAGTGGCTGTGGCTCAATCAGTGGGGCTCCCGTTTACCATATGGGAGGCCCCGGGTTTGGTTCCCGGGGTCTCCTGGTGGGGGCGGGCCCGCCCGCGCGGCGTGGTTGGCTGACCCAGCGGGCACGAGCAGCAAGGGGGGGATGGATGAATAAATAAATAAAATCTTAAAAAAAATAAAAAAATAAAAAATAAATAAAAAATAAATAAAAAAAGATATACACTGATAGAATGGATAAAAAAAAACATGAACCATCCATATGCTGCTTACAAGAAACTCACCTTAGACCCAGGAATACAAACTGGCTGAAAGTGAAAGGTTGGAAAAAGATACTCCATGCGAATAGTAACCAGAAAAGAGCAGGGATAGCTATATTAATATCAGACAAAACAGCCTTTAAATGCAAAAAAGTTATAACAGATAAAGAAGGCCATTATATATTAATAAAAGGGACAAACCACCAGGAAGATATAACAGTCATAAATATCTATGCACCTAACCAGGGTGCGCCAAAATACATGAGACAAACACTGGCAAAACTGAAGGAAGAAATAGACATCTCTACTATAATCTTTGGAGACTTCAACACCCCACTCACATCATTAGATACAACAACTAGACAGAAGATCAACAAGGAAACAGAGAACTTGAACAATACAAGTTAGACCTAATAGACATATACAGAGCACTGCATCCAAACTCAGTGGGTTATACATTCTTCTCAAGTGCTCATGGATCTTTCTCCAGGATAGGCCACGTTAGGTCACAATGCAGCTCTCAATAAATATAAAAAGACTGAAATTATACAAAGCACCTTCTCAGATCATAATGGAATGAAACCAGAAATCAATAATAGACAGGAAAAAAGTAAATTCGCAAATGAGTGGAGGCTGAACAACACACTCTTAAATAATCAGTGGGTCAAAGAAGAAATTGCAAGTGAAATCAGTAAATATATTGAGACAAATGAAAGCAAGAATACAACGTGTCAAAACTTATGGTATACAGCAAAGGCAGTCTTAAGAGGGAAATATATATCCCTTAATGCTTATATTAAAAAAAAAAAAAAAAAAAAAAAAGAAAGAGCTAAACTCAAAGATTTAACTGAACAACTAGAGAAACTAGAAAAAGAACAGCAAACTAATCCCAAAGGAAGCAGAAGGAAAGAAAGAATACAGATTAGAGCAGAAATAAATGAATGTAAACCAAAAAAACCATAGAGAAAGTCAACAAAATCAAAAGCTGGTTCTTTGAGAGGATTAATAAAATTGACAACCCCCTCACTAGACTAACAAAGAAAAAAAGAGAGAAGATGCAAATAAATATTATCAGAAATGAAAGGGGGGAAGTTAAAAATGACCCCAAAGAAATAAAAAGAATCATAAGAGGATATTATAAGAAACTACATGCCAACAAACTAGACAACCTAGATGAAAACAGACAAATTCCTAGAAAAGCACAACCAACCTACACTGAAGCTACAGGAAATACAAGAACTTTACAAACCAATCACATTTAAGGAGATTGAATCCATCATCAAAAATCTCCCAGCAAAGAAAAGTCCAGGACCAGATGGCTTCACAGGTGAATTTTACCAAACATTTTGAAAAGAATTAACACCAATCCTGTTTAATCTGTTTAAAAAATTGAAGAGGAACACATTTTATGACACCAACATCACCCTAATACCAAAGCCAGATAAAGATACTACAAGAAAAGAAAATTACAGACCAATCTCTCTAATGAACATAGATGCAAAAATTCTCAACAAAATACTTGCAGTTTGAATCCAACAGCATATCAAAAGACTTATTCATCACGACCAAGTGGGATTTATTCCTGGCATGCAAGGCTGGTTCAACATAAGAAAATCAATTAATGTAATACACCACATTAACAAATTGAAGGAAAAAAAACACATGATCGTCTCGATGCAGAAAAGGCATTTGACAAAATCCAACATCCTTTTTTGATAAAAACACTTCTAAAGATAGGAATAGAAGCAAAATTCCTCAATATGATAAAGGGCATATATAAAAAACCCACAGCCAATATCATACTCAATGGGGAAAGGTTGAACGCTTTCCCTCTAAGATCGGGAACAAGACAAGGATGCCAACTGTCACCAGTTATTCAATATTGTACTAGAAGTTCTAGCTAGGGCAATTAGACAAGAAAAAAAAATTAAAGGCATCCAAATAGGAAAAGAGGAAGTAAAACTCTCACTGTTTGCAGATGTCATGATCTTGTACTTAGAAAATCCTGAAGTATGCATGACAAACCTACCTGAGGTAATAAATTAGTTCAGCAAAGTGGCAGGATACAAAGTCAACACGCAAAAATCAGCAATGTTTTTGTACACTAGTACTGAACAATCTGAGGAGGAAATCAGGGGGAAAATTCCATTTTTTAATATCAACAAAAAGACTCACATACCTAGGAAATAATTTAACTAAAGAAGTACAGGACCTATATGCAGAAAACTACAAAACAACACTAAAAGAAATTTTAAAAGACCTAAACCAATGGAAAGACATTCCATGTTCACAGATTGGAAGAATAAATATCGTGAAGATGTCAGTCTTACCTAAACTGATTTATATATTCAATGCAATACCAATCAAAATCCCAAAGCTACTTTACAGAATTAGAGAAGGCAATTACCAAATTCATTTGGAAGGGTAAATGCACCCAAATAGCCAAAAGGATTCTAAAAAAGAAGAGCGACATGGGAGGAATTTCACTGCCTGACCTTGAAACATATTATAAAGCTACAGTGCTCAAAACAGCATGGTACTGGCATAAAGATAGACATATCAATCAGTGGAATAGAATTGAGAACCCAGAAATAAACCCTCACCTATACAGTCAACTGGTTTTTGATAAACCTACCAAATCCATACTAACTGGACAAAACAGTCTCTTCAACAAATGGTGTTGGGAGAATTGGATATTATAACCAAAAGAATGAAAGAGGACCTGTATCTCATCCCCTATAGAAGAATCACACCAAAATGGATCAAAGATCTAAATATGAAAGCCAGGACCATAAAACTACTAGAAGAAAATGAAGGGAAACATCTTCAGGACCTTGTAGTAGGTAGTGGTTTCTTAGACCTTACACCCAAAGCACGTGCAACAAAAGAAAACTTAGATAAATGGGACCTCCTCAAAATTAAACACTTTTGCACCTCACAGGACTTTGTCAAAAGGGTAAAAAGGCAGCCAACTAAATGGGAAAAAATATTTGGAAATCACATATCCGATTAGGATTTAATATCTAGGATATATAAAGAGATGCTACAACTCAACAATAAAAAGACAAATGACCCAATTTAAAAAATGGGCAAAAGACTAGAATAGACATTTGTCCAAAGAAGAAATACAAATGGAAAAAAAAAAAAAAAAAACACCCGAAAAAATGTTCAACATCACTGATGATTAGGGAAATGCAAATCAAAACTACAATGAGATATCATTTCACACCTATCAGAATGGCCACTATTAAAAAGACATTGAACTCCATGTGTTGGAGAGGATGTGGAGAGATAGGAACACTTCTTCACTGTTGATGGGAATGCAGAATGGTACAGTCACTGTGGAGGACTATTTGGCAGTTCCTAAAGAAGTTGAACATACACTTGCCATGTGTCCCGGCAGTATCACTACTGGGTATATACCCAGAAGAACTGAGAGCAGTGGCATGAATAGACATCTGCACACCTATGTTCACAGCAACATTATTCACCATTGCCAAAAGTTGGAAACAACCCAGGTTTTCATCAACAGACGAATGGATAAACAAACTGTGGTCTATTCACATGATGGAATTTTATGCTGCCATAAGAAGAAATGAAGTTGTAAAGCATATGACAACATGGATGAATTTGGAGGATATTATATTGAGTGAAGCAAGCCAGACACAAAAGGACAAATACTGTATGATTGTGTTACTATGAACCAAATATATTGTGTAACATATTGTTTGATTCAAAAAAAAAAAAAATTTAGGGAAGCGGCTGTGGCTCAATCAGTGGGCTCCTGTTTACCATATGGGGGGCCCCGGGTTCGGTTCCCGGGGCCTCCTGGTTGGGGCGGGCCTGCCCACACGGCGTAGTTGGCTGGTCCGGTGAGCGCAGGCAGCAGGGGGGGGGATAAATGAATAAATAAAATCTTAAAAAAAAAAAAAAAAAAAAAATTTATATGTATCCAGTACATTTAATTGAGAAATGTATGTATTTATTCATCTGTTTACTTTTTAGTTTTTAATTGTTTATATTTTCAATTACTAAATGTACAAAATATAGTTAAAAATAAATAAATACATAAATAAATAAAAAAGAACAAGTTGAAAAAACCTGCAAAGAAAAGGTATACAGCTTATGGGAATGAAAGACACAATGGATGAGATTAAAAAAATATTAGAGGCTCATAAGAGCAGATTTGAATTGACTGAAGACAGAATTACTGATATCAAGGAAAGAACATCTGGACTTGAAAAGACAGGAGAAAAGAATGGAAAAAATTGAACAAGGTCTCAGGGAAATGAATGACAACATGAAACATAAAACATACACGTTATCTGTGTCCCAGAACAAGAGAATGGAAAAGGGGCAGAAAGAATATTTGAGGAAATAATGACTGAAAATTTCCCAACCCTTATGAAAGACATATATATCAATATCCAAGAAGGACAATGCACCCAAACAGAATAAACCAATTCCGAGACACCTGCTATTCAGAATGACAAACATCAGCAATTAAGAGGATTCTGAAAGCAGCAAGAGAAAAGCAAAGCATCACACACACTCTGCAAGATTAAATGCCGATCTCTCATCAGAATCCATGGAGGTGAGAAAAAAATGTTATGATGTATTCAAGGTACTGAAAAGGAAATACTGCCAGCCAAGAATTCTGTCTGGCAAAACTGTTCTTCAAAAATGAGGGGGAATTTTTAATTATTTCAAATTTTTAAAATATTATTTCATTTCCATTAATTTTATTTGGCTATTTTGTTGGCTTCTTTTTTGGAGAGGTTTTGGATCACGAAGGGGTCAAAACTGTGGCAGGGGAGGATACTGGTGCAGGGCATCAGTGATGGGGGCGATGCATGGGGACAGGTAAGGACACAACCAGGTTGAAAGTGAAAGGTTAGAAAAAGAACCATTGTTAGTTGGAAAAAACAAAAAGATCTGGAATATTAATATCCAGACAGAATAGATTTTTAAATGCAAACTGTTACAAGGGTTGAAGAAGATCATTATATATTAATAAAAGAGGCAATTCACCAAGAAGAAATAACTATAATAAATGTTTATGCACCTAACCTGGGTGCCTCAAGATACATGAGGCAAACATTGGCAAAACTGAAGGGAGAAACAGACATCTCTGAAATAATAGAGACTTCAATGTACCACTCTCAACATTTGATAGAACATCTAGACAGAGGATAAATAAAGAAACAGAGAGCTTGAGTAATAAGATAAATGAACTAGACCTAACAGACATTTATAGAGCATTATACCCCAAAACAGCAGGATATACATTTTCAAGCACTCATGGACACTCATGTCTCTAAGACAAATCATATGTTGTATCACAAGACAGGTCTCAATAAATTTTAAAAGATTGAAATTATACAAAACACTTTCTCTGATCATAACAGAATGAAGCTGGAAATCATTAACAGGTGGAAAAAGGAAAAATTCATAAATATATGGAGATTGAAAAACACACTCTTAAATAATCAGTGGGTCAAAAAAGAAATTACAAGAGAATTCAGCAAATATCTTGAGACAAATGAAAATGAGAACACAACATATCAAAACCTATGGGACACTGCAAAGGCAGTGCTAAAAGGAAAATTTATAGCTCTCAGTGCTTATATTATGAAAGAAGATAGAGCTAAAATCAAACACCTAACTGCACACCTGGAAGAACTAGAAAAAGAACAGTAAACTAATCCCAAACCAAGCTGAAAGAAAGAAATACAGAACAGAACAGAAATGAAATTGAGAACAACAACCAAAAAAAAAAAAAAAAAAAAAAACACAGAATCAACAAAACTAAAAGTTAGGTCTTTGAGAAGATCAACAAAATTGACAAACCCTTAGCTAGACTGACAAAGACAAAAAGGGAGAAGATGCAAATAAATGAAATCAGAAATGAAAGGGGAGACGTTACCACTGACCCTGCAGACATAAGAAAGATCATAAGACACTATGAATGAGAGTATGCCAAAAAAATCAATTTTTGGTTTTATTGATTCTCTCGATTGATGCAGAAAAGGCACTTGACGAAATACAGCATTCTTTCCTGATAAAAACACACTGAAAGATAGGAATAGAAGAAAGCTATCTAAATATGTGAAGTGCATATATGAAAAGCCTACAGCAAGCATTGTACTCAGTGGTGAAAGACTGAAAGCTTTCTTGCTTAGATCAGGAACAAGACAAGGATGCCCACTGTCACCACTGTTATTCAATCTTGGGCTAGAAGTTCTAGCTAGAGCAATTAGGATAGATAAAGAAATAAAAGGTACCCAAATAGGAAAGGAAGAAGTAAAACTTTCACTATTCGCTGATGATACGACCTTATACCTGGAAAACCATGAAAAATCCACAACATAACTACTAGAATAGACAAGTTCAGCAAAGTGGTGGGATATGAGATTAATACACAAAAATCAGTAATGTTTCTAAGCACTAATGATGAGCAATCTGAGGAAATCAGAAAAAAAAAATTCCATTTATAATAGCCACTAAAAGAATCAAATATTTAGGAATAAGCTTAACCAAGTACATTAACTACCTGCATTCAGAAAACTACAAAACATTGCTAAATGAAACCGAAGAAGACAAATAAATGGAAGGACATTCTGTGTTCATGGATTGGAAGACTAAATATCCTTAAGATGTCAATTCTACCTATATTGATTTACAGATTCAATGCAATCCCAATAAACATCCCAAGAGCCTTTTTTTGTAGAAATAGAAAAGTCAATTATTAAATTTATTTGAAAGGAAAAGGGGTCCAAAATGCCAAAAATGTCTTTAAAAAAAAAGAACAAAGTTGGAGGACTCTCACTACCTCGCTTTAAAGCATATTACTTAGCGACAGTGTTAAAAACACTGATTGACCAATGCAACTGAATTGAGAACTCAGAAATAGACCCTCACATCTACAGTCAAATGACTTTTGACAAGGCTGTCAAGCCCACACAGCTGGACCAGAACAGTCTATTCAACAAATGGTGCTGGGAGAACTGGATATCCATAGCCAAAAGAAAGAAAGAGGATCTCTTCTCACAGCTTATACAAAAATTAACTCAAAATGGATCAAGAACCTAAATTTAAAAGCTACAACCTTAAAACTCCTAGAAGAAAATATAGAAAAATGTCTTCAAGATCTTATGGTAGGCAATAGCTTCTTAAATGTTACACCCAAAGCACGAGCAACAAAAGAAAAAATAGATAAGTGGGACCTCCTCAAAATTAAACACTTTTGTTCTTCAAAAGGGAGCCTACTCAATGGGAGAAAATATTTAGAAACCATGTATCCGATAATTGTTTGAATTCCATGTTATATAAAGAGATCATACAACTCAACAATAAAAAGACAAGCAACCCAATCGAAAAATCAGCAAAAATGGGGAGCGGATGTGGCTTAAGCGGGTGAGTGCCTGCTTCCCACATGGGAGGTCCTGGGTTCGGTTCACCATACCTCCTAAGGAAAACAGAAACATATGACAAGCAAAAACAAACAGAAAAACCAACTCAGGGGAGCCAATGTGGCTCAGTGGTTGAGCGCCAGCTTCCCACATACCAGGTCCCGGGTTCATTTCCTGGCCCCCCAGTACCACAAAAAAAAAAAAGGCAAAAGACTTGAATAGACATTTCTCCAAAGAGGAAATACAAATGACCAAAAAGCACATGAAAAAAAAACACTCAACATCACTATGTGTTAGAGAAATGCAGATCAAAACTACAATGAGATACCATTTCATACATTATAGAATGGCCATTATTAAAAACCAGAAAACTATAAGCGCTGGAAAGGATGTGAAGAAACAGAAACCTTCACTGCTGGTGGAAATGTAGAATGGTGCAGCCTCTGTGGAAGACATTTTGGCAGTAGCTCAAGAAGCGGAATATAAAACTGCCCTATGATCCAGCAATCCCATTAATAGGAATATATTCAGAATAACTGAAAGCAAGAACACGAACTGACAGTTGCACACCGTTGTTCCTAGCAGCATTATTCACAATTGCTAAAATATAGAAATAGGCCAAGTGTCCATCAACTGATGAATAGATAAACAAAATGTGATATATACACAAAATGGAATACTATTCAGCTTTAAGAAGAAATGAAATGCATATGACAACATGGATGAACCTAGAGGATATTATGTTGAGTGAAATAAGCCAGACACAAAGGACAAATATTATATGGTCTCACTGATAGGAACTAAATACAGTAAGCTCACGCAGGTAAACTCTAGAGTATAGGTTACTAAGAAATAGAAGGTAGGTTGAGAATGGGAGATGATGCTTAATGTATGCAGCACTATTAATAAGGTTAATTGTAAAAGCATGGAAATGAATAGAGAGTAACATAATGAGTATAACTAACTGCTGGTTTATAAATGTGATTGTGACTGAAAGGCGTGGTCTGTAGAAGTAAATGTCAATTGAAAGGAAACTAGAGAATAATCTAGGGAATGTTTAACAGTGATATCAGTGGTAGATGAAGATTGTGGTTAATGGTATAAATTTAAGAATGCTCTTCTTTTACAAAGTGCTAAGAATATGGTGATACATGGGAAAATTGCAAGTAATGTGACTTACGGATGACAGTTAACAGTAATATTGTAATATTTTGCAGCAATGGCAAAGAAGACATTTTTTCAATACTAAGGGACAACAATAAGGGGGTAAAAGAGGGTATGGGATTTTTCCTTTTGGAGTATTGACAACATTCTAAACTTGAGGTGATGAAAATGAGAGCCACTGAGTGTACACTTTGAATGGATTGTACAAAGCATGGGACTGTATAACACAGGGAATCCAATGGTGGATGATAGCCTGCGGTTAACAGAACAAATATGAGAACATTTTCTTCTGAACGATAAATCTAATACTTATATAGAATATTAATAATTGGGTGGGTTGTGGGAAAATACACCAAACGCAAGATATGGGCTATAGTTAGTAGTAATATTTTGACGATGCTCTTTCATAGTTTGTGGCAAATGTTTCATACAATGCAAGGTGCTGGTAGTGGGGAGATGTATGGGAGCCTTGTATGATGTTGGCTTTGTAAATTCACAAATTTTATTATACATTTATTGTTTATGTATGTTCATATATGAATGGTATACTTCAATAAAATTTTATTTATAAAAGCATTCCTAGAAAAAAATAAAATATTCAACCTGTTCAATAAATTTATAAACATATTTTATTCAACATTAAGATACTTTTCTTCTAAAAAAACAACAACACATATATATATATATAAAAGAGGGTATAGCTCAGTGGTTGAGTGCCTGTTTCACATATATGAGGCCCCGAGTTCAATCCCCGGTACCTCCTAAAAATAAGTAAATAAATATATAAAGACACTTTTTACATGACTGAAACATAATTCAAAATCACCACATTTAACTAAATGTGACTCAAATTAGTTATTGAAGAGGGGTCGGGGTGGTCCTTGGCTGGATTCTCTCACTCTGTGCAGCAGAATAGGCAGCTACACCAAACTAAGCTAGGAAGGAAAATAGGCTTTATTCGCCAGCAGGAGACTGGAGATGTACAATCTCAAATCAGCCTCCCCAAAAAGGGTTTTCCTCAGATTTTTTAGTGGTTGAAATAAAGGAAATTAATCATTAGGGTGACATTTCTTAAAAGGACCTAGAAAAATTTGTTTTAGCTTTAGTAGTTAATCTTAAAATATGCATAGTACCTGGGGTCCAGTAATCTTGGGGTGATAAGGATGGGGCTTGGTCACCCAAGCGAAATGCAAAGCCAGGAGAGAAACCCAGGTCCCATACACATGGCCCAGCCTGAGGACTCCCACCACTAGCCTATGCTGACACTCATTCCAGAGAAACAGCAAAATGCAAATCCCCAAATGGTTAGAGTTAAGAAAGAGCTCTCACTGTTTAGTCAATGATGCCCTCAGGACCAGGGCTGAAAAATGCAATGGTTAGCATAGTTGCTAAAATACTAAAATGCTTTTTGGAAAACAACTCCTTGTCCACCCACACTACCACCCCAGCTGCTCTGGATCCCCCTGGACTCCTAGGGACTTACCCAAGATCCAATAACTTCAGGGATGCTGCCTGACATCCCTGGCAGGTCTCTAGGACCCTACACCCACCCTACTGCCAAAGTCTCATGATGTCTATGATGTACTGGCTGTTAATAACTTTGAGAATCACTCTTCACAAAACCACAAGTCACAAGCAAAACCATTCATCAGAGAGCTAATTTACATAAAAGTGTTCTGTCTTTGGAATGAATGTATGAACTTAATTAAAACCAGGTTAAAAAAATTTTTTAAATAAAAAAAAATCTAAAAACTTGGCCTACAGGTTCAACTCTTTCCTAGATGTGACTGCCTATTTGCATTAATGCAAGCTGGGGTTTAGAACACTATCTATGCATTTCTCATAAATCAAAATAATTATTTACTGAGCCAGCACTGGGGTAGGCATTGTGATTCAGAGTTTCCACCACTGAGGTACCTGCACATCGGTGCTAAGGTGCTCAAGTAAGGGGAAGCAGAAAGGTGGGCCCTATAACTTCAACAAAAAGCAAGAAGTGCAATAAAGGAGGGATGAGGGAGAGGCAAAGGGCTAGGAAAAACTGAGGAAAAAGAGACATCACAACAAAGCAGGCTCAGGGAAGGCGCCACAGAGAAAGTGACATGAGAATTGAATTTTTAGAGATGTTCAGGAATTACCAGGTAAAAAAGGAAGGAAAAGGCAACTCAGAAAGATGAACTAGCATTTGCCAATGGACAAAGAGGTACAGAATATGGTGTTTTTTCTAGAATCTGCAATAAATTAGCTGTTACTGAAAAGTTTCTTCCATCTAATGAGATATTCTGGTAATTTCCTAGTTTCATCTCTTTGGCTCAATAGAAATATTTCAAAGTGGTATGTGACCACTTGATGCAGAGTCTGGGTTTCTCTATAATAAAAGTCCTTTGCTACTCTTACCAGTAGCAAGTCTGCAATTCCTGCAAGAGTGAAGCAAATGGGTGAATAAAATGATCCAGATTTGGGAGCATTTTCCTGTAGAAGTTCAGTCTTCATGAAAGGTCAGTGCAGGAATTGGACTCCTAGGATGGTTATGGTGTCTCCTGACAGAACCTGCCAACCACTTCTGAGCAATATTGTTGGCATTATTTGAGGTGGCAGGAAGGATGCTTGCCTTCTGATCTATTTTCGGGAGTAGCTGAGCTAAGGTTAAGTTGGGTGTTTAAAAGAGACACAAGGGATTCTTGGTTAAACTGAAGACTTCATTTGGGAACAAAAAACCTTAACAAATAATCTCTTGGACACTGAGCCACATATTTTCCCTGAAAAGTATGCATCTTTTCAGCAAAATCTTGTTAGACATTGTTTTTGAAGAATATACTTAGAAGAATATGTGGAAATGTTTTTTAATAGCATAATGTACTAGAAATCTGAAGACCTGCAGCAGATTTAAAACTCTACCTCTTGTTACAAGGTTTTAAAAGATTGTGAAATTATCAAAATGCACATGAATCAAGTTTTAGTATACTGTATGATGGGTAGATGAGGCTGTCCATTGTACCATTGCTTTCTTTGAATTCTCAGGCATGGTTTTAGCAGTGCAGGAACTCTGTAACCTTAACAAATTCAATAAAAAGTAATTAGATAGGGAAATAAAGGAAGTCAACTTTGTTGATTTCTTGATGAAGAATGAAAGAAAATGAGTTTGGAAAGATAATCTGGAGCCTAATCATGAAGGGCCTGGTATACCATACTTGAGCATTTGAATAGGAAAACTTTCCTAATACTTGGGTTTACATAGTTCTTGAGAAGTGAGTCCTGGTAGAGCAAATATGAGGCTCATCTTTTAACAAGGTATGATTCTCAGTTTCTTGTGCAGCACAAATACTAATGCTCAGCTGAAAGACATTAATCTGTAAGGTGGATAAATTCAGAACTACTCCTCCTACCTGCTGTAAGCTCAATAATTATCAGCAAGAAGGCATTTGAGGATCTCTCCAGATCAAAGGAGTTATGAAATATGTTTCAGAAAAGAATATGAATACATTCACATGTGCACATCCAATTTCAGTCAAGTTTACCTCAGAGAAGATGATTTTGCTGCCTGGCGACTGTTGAGAAGAATACTTTTCTGTTATTAAGTCTTCGCTTCTGAACTCGAGATCCTCTGCAGTCATTACATGACAATTCTGTTGCATTGCTTCCAAATCTTTTTCATTGTATTTCTAAGGAAACAAAACAACTCATAAGGAACTTTTCATGGAAAAAAATATTAAGAGATTGTGTCCAACTCTTTAAGGGAAGATATTCTATTTTTTCACAATCCCTGCATGTCCTTCTAAATAATTTCCAGCTCCTAAACGTTCTAGGCAATTATAAAACTGTAATGCAAGTCCATTTCAATGTTATTAAGTCTTAGAGAATGGCAGCACCCCAGAATGGTGCAGTCGAGGATGGTGGTGGTCATTACAAACTTTCCTTACTCAGCACCACTGCAACTACCTCCTAGTGGGTGTGGAGGACAAAGCCCAGGCTCTGTCCCAATGAAACTGGATTCCAATCCTGGGTCTACCTTGGTCAGAGTGCGATCTCTGGGTCTCAGTTTCCTGCTATATAAAATAGGAATAATGATGTCCATCCTGCAGGGTTGCAGGAATGATTTAGAGGGATTGTATATCAAAACGAGCAAACTCTTAATTTCTTTTGAAACATTACAAATTTGACAAAGCCTTTGGAACAATGACAAAACTTGGGCATTCCATATCTACAAGATTTGACTTCCCAGAAGAAAAAGGCAAGACTGAAAATGCTGTTTTAGGGTTTGGTCACGTATGAAAGGCTCCCTCATGATGACACACAATGCAGTTTCCCTCACTGAGCCCTTCAGAAGATCTGATGTCCAACAATGTGACAAGAATGGTGGTCACTTCTGTGGTTTTTTTGGCCAAGTTCAAGCACATAATCTATCCCTAACCATTTAAAACTTGATTAATTAAAACCTGAATTAGGATTATGTCTACTCTGTCAAAAATTAAGGGCAGAATCCACATCTTATTCTTAAGCACCTTCATTTATGATGCCACATTATTATAAGAAATTAAGTTAACACAAACAGGAAAGAAATATAAGCAATTCTACATAAAAACTCAGTGAACTAAAATAGACGGAACTAGGAATTAAATGATCAACACTGAATTTCTAGAAGTGCCATAGTACAGCTGTACTTGAGTTAAACTTTTCAGTTTTATTTTTTAAAAGTCCAATTACACATGTACCAAGCTTAAAAGTCAAACACTCCTATAAGGTTTAAATGGAAAATAAAATTCCCCATCTCCCCCTTTCTCACTTCTAAGTACCATTCCCAGAAAAAAAAAGCAACTTTCAACTCTTTAGCTATTTCTTCTTCTATTTACTTCCATGTTTCTAAATTATATTATTACTTTCACATTTCCTGATTTTTTTCAAATTTAGATTTTATCTATTGGCTTCTGGCGTAGAAGTCTGCTTTAGCAATTATGTCATCTGTCCCCCAATAGTTTCCCTAATAGTTATAATACAATTTCCCCCGACAGTTTTCCTAATAGTTACAATACAGTTTTAGCTAAGTCATAATTCTGCAGTTACATTATTATGGCCACACAAATACTGTTGAGGGCTAATGTCCCTTGATTACCTCCTTTCAATGTTCAATTCTGCTTTTTTTGGAATTATTAGCTGCTTTGTTCTATTTGGTTACTTAGTTCATAAAACTAAATTCTGTACTTAACATTAATTTATTTCTAAACTCTCTAAAAAGAACTTAAAAATTCCTCTCAGAATGAAGCACATCTGATAAATGATCAGTTCCTGGAGAAATCCCAAATGAAAACTGCCCACAACTGTTCAAATTTGGGTTCTCCAACCCAGGCTGTTCAGCTGTCATCTTCCCTTCACCTCATCCCAGGAATTCCTACTTTCTGGATCCCATGTCTCTCTCTTTCTAGGTTTACTCCCTCATTTGTTTGGAGCTTCCTACAAAGCATAGATAGGAGGAAGATTTTTTTTTAGGCACCGAATGTCTGAAAATGCCTTTATTCTGCCCCATGCTTGCTGACAGATTGGCTAAATAAAGAATGCTAGACTGGAAATCACTTTTCCTCAAAAATTTGAAAGCAATGCTCTTCTGTATTCTAGCTTCCAGTATTGCTACTGAGAAGTGTGACGTCATTTTGAGTCCAGAATGTGACCTATAATCTCTCTCTGGAAGCCTTTCTGATCCTTTCTTTATCCCTATATTCTGAAATCTTACAATCTTATCCCTATATTCTGATGTGCCCCAGGCCATAGGTCTTTCTTCATTGACTGTGCTAGAAACAGATCAGGCTCTTTCAATCTAGAAATAGTTTCTTCCATTCTGAAAATTTTCTCCCATTACTTTGAAATTCTCCTTCCTTCTGCTTTGCCTGTTCTTTCTTTCTGGACCTTCTGTTTGTCATATATTGGACCTCTTTAATCAAGACTAACCTCTTATCTTTTCTCTTTCATTTTCCAATCTATTTTTTTCTAGAAGACTTACTCAACTCTATCTTCCAATTTTTCTACTTCTTCAATTAAACTTTTTATACCTACAATCTTACTTTCAATTTTCAAAGGTCACTCTTCTTTTCCAAATAACTTTTTTATCAAATCCTGATCTTATTTCTTATCTAAAGATATTAACTATAATGTTGGGGTTTTAAAATTTTTTTATTTTTTATTTTATTTTTATAAAGTATTATTCACACACCATACAATCCAAAGTGTACAATCAATGGCTCTCAGTATAAGCCCAGAGTTGTACATTCATCACCACAATCACTTTGAGAGTACTTCTTCTCCTCCCTGCATTGTTTCTATTTTGTCTGTGTACCTTTGTTCTGTTTGTCTTTGCCCTTCTCTTTCCTCTTAGGAACATTTCTCCTATGTTTGATAATAATCTCAGGCCATCCACCTACTTTTAAGAGTAATGTGTGCTCAGAAGTTCTGTGAGCATGGGAAAGGGCATATCAAAGGCACACTTCACTGTAAGATGATCAGTTGATGACTCAGTTGTTTTGTTGGAGCTCCCCTAACCATCAGTGTCATTAGTTGGTTTTTTTTTCTTCTTTTTTAAGCTGCAGTTCCCTCAGAGGAATCGCAATACAACGTATGTGCACTTTCACTTCTTGTCCCATTTGCACTAAAGCAACCCACTCCTGCTTTCAGTTGCACTTGGTAACTCCCAGTCCAGAATCTCTCTAGTTTAAACTCCCCAGAGAGTAACTGTTTATCTGCTGCTGCTGTGTAGAAATGAGTTGCCTAACTGCTTAGAATTCCAGTCCAATCTTCTATGTTCAAAGGTACCAGGTATCGCCAATTCCTACTGAGCCTTTCTGAGGTTCTGTAGCATAAATCAGCTTGCTTCTCATTGGCTTTTAACTCAAAAGGCATTTGGCAGAGTCCAAAAATTTTTGACAATGCTAATCTGTTGCTGTTCTGCTCACATTCTCCTTGTCCTGGGGGTTTATACCTTTTTATTCCTTCACTGTCATTCTAATGAAGTTTCAGAAGGAAGAAGAATTAAACACATGTTGGGGATTGAAAAATATACCCCATAAAAGACATGTTCAAGTCTTAATCCGTATTCCTGTGAGTGTGAAGGTGTTATTAGTTAAGGTGTGACCTTATTTGTGAATAGATCTTCAAAGATCCTATTGAGATGAAACCAAATTGAATCAGAGTGGGCCTTAGCCCATATAGCTGAAGTTCTTATAAGCAAAGGAAATTCAGACACAGAAATTAGTAGAAGAATTCAGTAGAAGCCAGAGAGGAGAGAGAGCAAGCCATGTGACGGAGACAAAGATACGAGCCAAGAAACTCCAAGGATTGAGGCAAGCCAGCACAAGAATACTACATTCTCCAGGAGAGAGCATGGCCTGTTGAGTCCTTGATATCGGACTTCCAGCCTCCAAAACTGTGAGTCAAAAAATTCCTGTTGTTAAGCCAATCAGTATGTGGTATTTGTCATAGCAGCCTTGGCAAACTAAGACAACACATATGTTCAATCCACCATGGTTATCTCTAAGTCTGTAAGTCTGAGTTGAATCTGAAAGATTTTTTTTTTTTTTTTTGAAAGATTATAATCATTTTGCTGGCCATATTTTTATATAAATTGTTCCTGAACAAGAGTTTAAAAAAAAAAAACAAAAAAAAACAACCCATACTAAATCAAAAGATTTAGGTACAAAAGAAAAAAAAGTATGGTACCTGAAGCCACAAATCTTTTTGACTGGCACTTCCTGTTAGATACTTGATCGTTTGCTCTTCATTGTGCAATTTTTGGTTACATTCACTCAAAAAATTCTTGTAAGGATTCTCCACAGCTTTCTCTCTTTCATTCACTTGATCACGTAATTTCTCAATCTGATTTCTGAGGTCCTACCAAAAGAGGGAAAAAATGGAATTACTTGACAAAAATTTCAAGGTGACAATCTCTCACCTGTTTGACTTGAAAAATTACTGCTATAAGAGAGCAAACTAATAGCTATATTAAATAGACATATACTTCCTCTTCATTTAAAGTTTTACAAAAACCAACTTTAAGAACAGTCTGAAATTTAGAAAACTCTTTATGCACAGATATTTATCACAGCAATATTTATAATACTGAAAACCCATCAAGATGGTAGCACAACATTATAAATATAATTAACAGCACTGAAATATATAACTGAATGTGGTTAAAAGGGAAAATATTAGATTATATATGTGGTAAGAGAATATTATTATTAAAAAATCTATGGCACTTCACAATTACCATAAGTTAAACCATGGACTATAGTTAATACTACAATTACAAAACATGTGCTTTCATCAATTTTAATAAATGTTGCATAACAATGCAAAGTATTACTAATAAGGTAGTATATGGAAATCCTGTATTTTATGCATGATTGTTCTATAAACCCACAATTTCTCTAATTTTTTTTTTTTTAATCAAGAAACTAAATATCCAACAATAGGGAAATAATTATAGAGTATGGTAAGAAAAACATCGTAGCTATATATGTAATAAGATACTGATTGTTTTTTAATGTTCATACAAAATGTCAAGGCTATGAAAAAACATCAAAATAACAACAGTAAAATTGAGTAGAGGAATTATGGGTGATTTTGGGTTAATTTTTACTTTTTAATTTTTCTGAATTTCTAAAATCTCTAAGTTTGTACTTGAAAAATCAGAAAAAAAATGTCTTAATACCATTTACAAAGAATATACAATTACATAGAAAATGTTCATGTTATAACAGTAAGGAAAAACAGAAAAACAGTATACAGTGTGATTCTGAATACCTTAAAATATGTACTATTCATAACAGCAAAATGCTGGTAACAACCTAAATGTCCATGAATAGAGAAATAAACTATGATATATTCTCACAGTTGAGTACTCTTAAGTTATAAAAGAAAAAGAATAAGGATTTTTTCTATAATATAGTGCCGTAATTCCAGAATATATTGTTAAATGGAGGGGAAAAAAAAAAAAAAAAACAGGAGAAAAGCATATGTATAGCAGCATACTACCATTTATTAATCATAAAGTTAAATGATTTCCTATAAGGAGAAAGAAAGAAGATAGAAGAGATAGAGATGGAGTAGAAGAGGCTCTCAAACTCATTTTACAGATCTGACTTTGTAATCACTTAAGTGTTTAGATAATTATTTAAAATGAAATAAATTCAATAAGTTACATAAAAATCCCTTAAAACTGAAAGCATAAACAAAGGAACAAACAAGTGGATCTAATTGTGTATTTAGCAGATTAGTTAACCAAACAGAGAGGAATTATTTCAAGAACTTTTGAGCAAATAAATTACAACAAAAGATAAACAGTGAACCCTAATATAAACCATGGGCTATAATCAAGAGTATAATTATAAAAATGTGGTTTCATCAGTTGTAACAAATATACATGTGAAAGTTTGAAGTTCTTTTATGAATCCCTCAAATAAAAAAAGATTATGTTTTTGAACTAATCCATTTCTGAGCATGTGAGAACTTTTTTCTTTTTTTTTTTTATTTAAACAAATCAATTTTATTGATACATATCAACAGAGCATACAATTCATCCAAAGTGCACAATAAACAGTATTTGGCACAATCACATTGTTGTGTATTCATCACCTAAATCATCATTAGAACATATTATTTCAATAATAATAATAAACAATAAACAAAAAAACAAACAAGAAAATCCATCACATCTCAATCTCTCCGTGCTTCCCCTGCTGTCCACAGGTCCCATTTCTGGCTATCCTTGCACAATTACTTTTTTTTCTCTTTATAAATTGATTTATATTTACATTTTACATAAATGGAACCATACAATATGTTACACAATATATTTAGTGCATAGTAACGCAATCATACTGTATTTGTCCTTTTGTGTCTGCCTTGCTTCACTCAACATAATGTCCTCCAGGTTCATCCATGTTGTCATATACTTTAGGAATTCATTTTGTCCTACAGCTGCATAATATTCCATTGTATGAAGACACCACAGTTTGCTTATCCATTCGTCGGCTGATGGACACCTGGGTTGCTTCCAACTTATGTCAATCGTGAATAAAGTCACTATGAACATAGGTGTCCAGATGTCTTATCATGTCACTGTCCTCAGTTCTTCTGGGTATATACCCAGTAGAGGTATTGCAGGGTCATGTGGCAAATCTATATTCAACTTCTTTAGGAACTGACAAACAGTCCTCCACAGTGACTGTACGATGATGCATTCCCATCAACAGTGAGTAAGTGTTCCTAACTCTCCACATCCTCTCCAACACTTGGGAGTTCTCTGTCTTTTTAATAGTGGCTATTCTGATAGGTGTGAAACGATATCTCATTATACTTTTGATTTGCATTTCCCTAATCATTAGTGATGCTGAAAATTTTTTCAGGTTTTTTTTTTTTTTTGCCATTTGTATTTCTTCTTTGGACAAATGTCAATTCAAGTCTTTTACCTACTTTTTAATTGGCTCATTTGTCTTTTTATTGCTGAGTTGTAACATCTCTTTATATATCCTGGATATTAAACCCTTATCAGATATATGACTTTAAAATATTTTTTCCCATTGAGTTGGCTGCCTTTTCACCCTTTTGACAAAGTCCTGTGAGGTACAAAAGTGTTTAATTTTGAGGAGGTCCCATTGTTCTATTTTTTCTTTTGTTGCGCGTGCTTTGAGTGTAAGGTCCAAGAAACCACCACATACCACAAAGTCCTGAAGATATTTCCCTACATTTTCTTTAGTAGTTTTATGGTCCTGGCTTTTATATTTAGGTCTTTGATCCATTTTGAGTTGATTCTTGTATAGGGAGTGAGATAAGGGTCCTCTTTCATTCTTTTGGTTATAGATATCCAGTTCTCCCAACACCATTTGTTGAAGAGACTTTTTGGCCTGTTAATATGGACTTGGTAGATTTTTCAAAAACTAGTTGAACATAGAGGTGAGGGTTTATTTCTGGATTGTCAATTCTATTCTGCTGATCAATGTGTTTATCTTTATGCCAGTACCATGCTGTTTTGACCACTGTAGCTTTATAATATGTTTCAAGGTAAGGCAGTGAAATTCCTCCCAAGTCACTCTTCTTTTTTAGAATGCTTTTGGCTATTCGGGTGTACTTTTCCTTTCAAATGAATTTGGTGATGGCCTTTTCTATTTCTGTAAAGTAGGCTGTAGGAATTTTCATTGGTATTGCATTGAATCTATAAATCAGTTTGGGTAGGATTGACATCTACATGATATTTAATCTTACAGTCCATGAACACGGAATGTCTTTCCATTTGTTTAGGTCTTTTTAAAATTTCTTTAACATTGTTTTGTAGTTTTCTGCATATAGGTCCTGGTATTCTTTGGTTAAATTGATTACTAGGAATTTGAGCCTTTTGGTTGCTATTGTAAATGGAATTTTTTCCCTGATTTCCTCCTCAGATTGTTTAATACTACTGTACAAAAACATTACTGGTTTTTGTGTGTTGATTTCGTATCCTGCCACTTTGCTGAACTCATTTACCAGCTCAAGAAACTTTGTTGTAGACATTTCAAAATTTTCTAAATATAGGGTCATGTCATCCGAAAATAGAGTTTAACTTCCTCTTTTCCTATTTGGATGCCTTTTTTTTTTTTTTTTTTTTTTTTTTTTTTGTCTAATTCCTCTAACTAGAACGTCTAGTACAATGCTGAATAACAATGATGACAGCGGACAACCTTGTCTTGTTCCCAATCTTAGAGGGAAAGCTTTCAACCTTTCCTCATTGAGTATGATGCTGGCTGTGCGTTTTTCATGTATGCCTTTTATCATACTGAGGAATTTTCCTTCTATTCCTATCTTTTGTACTGTTTTTATCAAGAAAGGATGTTGGACTTTGTCAAATGCCGTTTCTGCATCGATTGAGATGACCATGTGTTTTTCATTTCCTTCAATTTATTAATGTGGTGTATTACATTGATTGATTTTCTTATGTTGAACCAGCCTTGCATACAAGGAATAAATCCCACTTGGTCATGATATATAAGTCTTTTGATATGCTGTTGGATTCAATTTGCAAGTATTTTGTTGAGAGTTTTTGCATCTATAATCATTAGAAAGATTGGTCTGTAATCTTCTTTTCTTGTAGTATCTTTATCTGGCTTTGGGACTAGGGTGATGTTGGCTTCTAAAAAGTGTTGGGTAATTTTCCTTCCTCTTATATTTTTTAGAAGAGTTTAAACAGGATTTCTGTTAATTCTTTTCAAAATGTTTGGTAAAATTCATCTGTGAAGCCATCTGCTCCTGGACTTTTCTTTGTTTGGAGATTTTTGATGATGGATTCAATCTCTTCAAATGTGATTCATTTGTTAAGTTCTTGTATTTCTTGTAGTGTCAGTGTAGGTTGGTTGCGCATTTCTAGGAATTTGTCCATTTCATCTAGGTTGTCTAGTTTGTTGGCATACAGTTTCTCATAGTATCCTCCTATGATGATTTTTATTTCAGTGGGGTCAGTTGTAACTTCCTCCCTTTCATTTCTGATTGTATTTATTTGCATCTTCTTTCTTTTGATCTTTGTTAGTCTAGCTAGTTAGGGTGTCAATTTTATTGATCTTCTCAAAGAGCCAGCTTTTGGTTTTGTTGATATTCTCTGGGCTTTTTGTTGTTCTCAGTTTCATTTATTTCTGCTCTTATCTTTATTCTTTCCTTCTGCTTGCTTTGGGATTGGTTTGCTGTTCTTTTTTCTAGTTTCTCTAGTTTTTCAATTAAATCTTTGAGTTTAGCTCTTTCTTCTTTTTTAATATAGCGTTTAGGGTTATAAACTTCCCTCTCATGACTGCCTTTGCTGTATCCCATAACTTTTGATAAGTTGTGTTCTCGTTTTCATATGTCTCAATATATTTACTGATTTCACTTGCAATTTCTTCTTTACCCACTGGTTATTTAGGAGTGTGTTGTTTAGCCTCCAAGCATTTGCGAATTTACCTTTTTCTTGTCTATTATTGATTTCTAGTTTCATTCCATTATGATCTGAAAAGGTGCTTTGTATAAGTTCAGTCTTTTTATATTTATTGAGAGCTGCATTGTGCCCTAACATGTGGTCTAACCTCAAGAAGGATCCATGGGCACTTGTGAAAAATGTATAATTCACTGAATTTGGGTGCAATATTCTATATATGTCTGTTAGGTCTAACAAGTTTAGCATATTGTTCAAGTTCTCTGTTTCCTTGTTGATTTTCTGTCTAGCTGTTCTATCTGATGATGTGAGTGGTATGTTAAAGTCTCCAGCTATTATTGTAGAGATGACTATTTCTCCCTTCAGTTTTCCCAGAGTTGATCTCAGGTGTTTTGGGGCACCCTGGTTAGGTACATAGATATTTATGACTGTTATATCATCCTGGAGGATTGTCCTATTTATTAATATATAATGGTCTTCCGTATCTCTGTAACTTTTTGTATTTAAAGTCTGTTTTTCCTGTATTAGTTTAGCTACCCATCTTTTTGGTTAATATTTGTACGGATTATCTTTTTCCAACCTTTCACTTCAGCCAGTTTGTATACCTGGGTCTAAGGTGGATCTCTTATAAGCAGCATATGGATGGCTCGTTTTTTTAATCTATTCTATCAGCCTATATCTTTTGATTGGGGAGTTTAATCCATTCACATTCAATGATATTACTGTAAATGCATTATTTACTTCCACCAATTTATTCTCTGGTTTTCATACGGCATATCATATTTTTGTCTGTCTTTTTACTCTTTTGGTTATCCTTTCTGCTATTCTTTCTTCTATACTCTCCTCCAAGCCTCTCTCTCCTGTCTTTCTTTCAGGCACTAAGACTTCCTTTAATATTTCCGGTGGATTCTTTTTTATGAACTCTCTTAGTTTCTGTTTGTTGTGAATATTTTATACTCACCTTCATATCTGAAGGACAGTTTTGCTGGATACAGAATTTTTCACTGGCAGTTTTTCCCTTTCAGTATCCTAATCGTATCATACCACTGTCTTCTCACCTCCACAGTTTATGATGAGAAATCTGTGCTAAGTTTTACTGGACATCCTTGTACATGATGGTTTGCATCTCCCTTGCTGCTCTGAAAATTTTCTCATCTTTGACATTTGACATTCTGAGCAGTATGTGTCTTGGAGTAGGTCTATTCGGATTTATTCTGATTAGGGTACGGTGTGCTTCTTGGAAATGTAAGTTCATTTCTTTCGTGAGAATTGGGAACTTTTCAGTTATTATTTCCTCAAATACTCTTTCTGCCCCTTTTCCCTTCTCTTCTCCTTCTGGAACTCCCATGACACGTATGTTGTTGCATTTTGTGTTTTCGTTCAACTCCCTATTCTATTTTTTTTCCAATTTTTCTCCCTCTGTTTTTCCTCTTCAATTTCAGCTGTTCTGTCTTCAGTATCACTAATTCTTTCTTCTATTATTTCAAGTCTGCTGTTGTATGGCTTTAATGTGTTTTTTATCTCACCTATTGTGTCTTTCATTCCCATGAGCTGTTACTTTTCTATTCAGGTTTTCAAATTCTTCTTTGTACTCACTCAATGTCTTCTTGATGTCATTCATCTCTTCAGCTATACTGTCTTTCAACTTATTAATTTGACTCTGGTAATTTGAATGTGTCCTGTTAATTCTCTTAAATTCTGCATCTCTTCTGGGGCTTTGATATATTCCTTTTCCTGGGCCATGGCTTCCATTTTCTTGGTATGGCTCAGTTTTATTTTGCTGATATCTAGGCATCTGATTAGGATGTAGTTTACCTAGACGCTCAATTTTTTTCTCTTTCGTAGGGATTTAGTGGCAGGAGCTTGTGTTTACTGCTGCTCTTTGATTCTTGGTTCGACCTGGATCGTTAGGATTGTCCCTGTTAGTTGCTCAAAACTGGGCTCTGGGCCCAGTAATGGGTTGCAGACCTGCTTCCTAAGGCCTTGGGAGGGAGGCTATAAAGGCCAGAAAAAGCCTAACTTATTTATTTTTAATTTTCTCCCTGCACTACCTTGGTCTGCAGAAGATGGCACTCTTTGGCAGCCCTCTCAGTTCAATGCCTGGTCTTTTTGCTCTAACACAGACTGGATCAATGTGATAGATGTTCCTGCCTGGAGGATAAGGGCCTTTTAATTGAAACTTTCTCAGAAACAGTTCTCCAGACTTCTCTGGCAGGCCCCTCCCTTTTCCTGGGTAGGAAATAATTCCACTCCCCTCTGTGTCCTCAACAATCAATTCAGGTTAGTAGAGAAGGAGATTGAGAGGGTCGGATTTCTTTGGTCCCTTACAGGCTACCAAGGCAAACAATGGCATGGCCCCAC
Source organism: Tolypeutes matacus (assembly GCA_026826555.1). NCBI lineage: Eukaryota > Metazoa > Chordata > Mammalia > Cingulata > Chlamyphoridae > Tolypeutes > Tolypeutes matacus. The sequence goes on along the minus strand of JAKSZT010017719.1, from coordinate 12,453,342 downwards.
CTGACCTGGAAGGGCTTGTGGGACACAGCAGACCAAATTTGTGGGTCAAGAGCTGAGTTAGTCTTAGACTTTATCCCTCTCTCTCCCCTTTCCTGGGGAAGTGCATTCTCAACAGTCAGTCCTGGCTAGAAGAGAGGGAGATTGAGTGTCAGATTTCTCTAGTCCCCTGTGTCTCCCAAGGTAAACAAAGGCATGGTCCTACTGGCTGGCAAGCCTGGTGGGACACAGCAGACCAGATTTGTGGGTCAGAAGCTGTCAGCCTTAGGCTGTGTCCTTCTATCTCCCCTTTTCTGGGGCAGTGGATCCCTGACACACTCTTTGTCTGTAGTCTCCTCAGGGGCCTGAGAATTCTAAAGTGTCTTTAGTGTGGAGGAGGGTGCCAGCAGTAGCAGCCACTGGTTTCAACTCACAGTTTTGCTGTCACAATTCCCCTCCTTTGTCCCTCTCTGCTCTGGGCGGTGTCCAGTCTTCACCTGGTGTCCAAAACCCTAGAAGATCTTTTTCTAGGCCGTTTCAGGCTGTCCTCTAGCTAGAGAGTTCCGTGTTTTTCTAGTCTGCCATCTTCCCGGATATCCAACAAACTTTTTGATTGGACTATGTCAGGTGAGGTGTGACTCAAGTGGAGTCTCCATCCTCTTGCTGAGTCTGATATAAAAGGAGACACAGAGCAAAAGGAAGCTGCCATATTTGATCTGGCCATGTGAGAGAAAGGATTCCAGGTTTGCCCACAGCTGAGCACAAGGAGAGAAGCCCCAAGAGGCTCAAAGAGCCAAGGCTCTGGGAAAGATGACTGATCAGAGAAAGGCTAGCAGACCCCTTCTTCCCTGATCACCATGTGGCAGGATACTAGGATCAAGAGCAGCTGACTTTGGTGAGAAAGCATCTCTGATGGTGCCTTATTTTAGAGATTTCACAGCCTCAGTACTGTAAGCTTTTACCCTAAATGAAATCCCCATTATCAAAGCCAACCCATTTCTGGTACTTTCATTGGCAGCCCTTTGCAAACTAAGACAATACCCCACCTACATAAGGTGTTAATACTAGGGTAGTATATGGGAACTCGTATTTTATGCATGATTTTTCTATAAACATACAACTTCTCTAATAAAAATAATAATAATAAAGAACTTTAAAGTTGAGTAATTCATACATCTCTAGTGGGATATTTCCTTAAGAACAAAAAAAGGACTGCAAAAAAAAATCTTAAAACTGTTTTCACTAATCATATTGGTATGCTATTCTGAAACTGTTTGTATGTATACATTTAAAATATATACTTATTAAATAATTAATGTCATTAAGAACAAAGACTTTGTACATAAGAGAAAAATAAAATATAGCAGTTAAATTAAAACCTGTAATTCTAAATTTGAATCATAAATATCAATATGAACTTATATATTTTCTATTATTTCCTCTTCAACTGAAAAAAATCCTAGAATCTATGTCCTGCTAATGTCTAAACTATAGTCTCTAAATTCCATTTTTCACAAAAAAGAAAAATAGTTCTCAATGTGTAGTCTCTGGAACAGCAGTATTCAGTATCACCTGGGAACTTGTTAATAATGCAAATTCTTGGGCCCTACCTTAGACTTCTGGAATCAGAAGCTTTGGAGGTGGGGCCCACCAGTCTCTGTTTTAAGAAGCCTTCCAAGTGATTCTGATGCACACTAAAGTCTGCTCTAGAGAAAAGGCTGATTCCAGACTTGGGGCAGGAATGGACAATATGAGCTCAGACATCTTTTCATATCAGAAAGGAAGGAAACTATCAAGAGTACAGGGCTCACGTCCAAAGGACTCAGGAATCAACTTAAATAAGCTTTTCCACTGTCCAAGGGACAGGCCAATTAGAATATCAATAAGGATAATAATAATGAATTATAATGCATCAAAAATGTTTTAAAAATCTATGAATTTATAATGATACTTTAAAAAAAACAACTTTGGTCATGGTTGTAGGCAGATTAATGTCCCCTCCTTACCCCCAAGGATGTCCACATTCTAATTTCCAGAACCTGTGAATATGTTAAGTTACAGGCAAAGGAGAATTAAAGTTGCATATGGAATTAATCTTTGCTAATCAGCTGGCCTTAAAATAGGGAGATTATCCTGGACTATCTGGGTGGGTCCAATATAATCACAAGGGTCCTTTAAAGTAGAAGAGGAAAGCAAGAGAAAGACTCAACCAACCATTGCTGGCTTTGAAGATGGGGGAAGGAGCCAAGAGCCAAGGAATGTGGTCAGTCTCTAGAAGCTAAAAAGGACAAGGAAACAGATTCTCCCCTAGATCCTCCAGAAGGAACACAGTTTTGCAGCACCTTGATTTTAGCTTAGTGAAACCCATTTTGGATTTCTGGCCTCCAGAACTGTATGATAATAAATCTGTGATGTTTTAAGCCACTAAGTTCACGGTAATTTATTACAATAGCAATAAGAAACTAATATAGTTGCCTTTGAATGATTATAGGGAACTCTAATTTTGTCTTTCCTGTATGAACTGCCTCCTACGGTGAACAAATAGGTGATGAAAAACAAGTTTTCCTCTTTATGGAAGTATTCAGTCAATGCATGAAGAAAGAATGATGAAATTAGATTATCACCATTTTACAAACACCTATAATAGATGTAGGCAATGCATCAATGGTAACGTCACAAAAAGGACTATCAAATATTAGGGAATAAATGACCACCTATGATGTAATCTCGCCAAAAAAGTAATCTTGAATTTGATCATACATCTTATCTAACTACCAATTAACTAGAAATAAAGTAAGCAGAGAAAAAAGTCAAATGACATTACAGAGATAAAATCAGAAAAATACAGAATGTGGAAAACTCTAAAGGATAAACACCACAATTAATTCAACAAGTAAATTACAAGGGGCAAAAAAAGGAGGGGAGAACCTGTGGCTTAAACAATATTTAAGAAAGTTGAGAGAGGCTAGAATGAACTCTGTGGAATCAGAATGAATTCATGATTTTGAATACATATATTCAAATACCGAGATACAGAAATAAAAATAAATGTGTATCAAGTAGTATACATATATATATTTCCTAGCTCTGTCCACTGAGAAGGCCTAGAAGCAATGAGCATACCTATCATTCAAGATTTTGGTTTCTAAATATCATTCTAAAAAAAAAACAAAACAGGAATCCTTGGAGAAATGGTTAATTTTGGAGCTGGGACGGAAAAACACGAGATGAGCCAGGATAGCATGCGATTTTAAAAAGTAAGGAAGTCCTTAAAAAATTATGGGGGCATGTTGAAAGGACACAGGAATCAATCTGAAGGAGCTCCCAACGGTTCAAATCTGGGACAATTTGAGCAATAAAATAAATAAGGATAGTAATGGCTTACAACCTATAGAATAAAAAAATCCACGAGTCCATAATGATATTAACAAATAACTGAATAAATAAATTCATGCAGGAAAAGGAGCAGCTTTTCCTTATAGAATTCCAATTAATAAGTCTAGAAGGAATGATAGAAATAGAAAATCATCATTAAGCAAATGCCATAGTAATAATGTTTCAGATAAGAATTATGGATGTCAAAATTCTTAGTGAAAGCATGATAAGAACCAGGAAATTTACCTAGTCTCACGGTATTACCCCACAAAAAACTTATTAGTAACAAGCATTTATTACCAAAAATATAGTAACTTTATATTGTAGAAATATAGCAGACCAAGTGGTCAACGTTAACATCACCAGTAAAAAAACATACTGACATCATATACCTCCAGATATGACTCACCGAAAAGAACAGCTCACCTCTGTGCTATTCTTGCCAAAAATGTATAACTTCAGTTCAATCATGAGGGAAACATGAGACAAGCCCAAATTGAGGAACATTTCACAAAATAACTCACTAGTACTCTTCAAAAGAGTCCAGGTCATGGAAGACAAAGACTGAGCAACTCTCCTAGATTGGCCAAGACTAAGGAGACATGACAATAAAGTACAATGCAGATCCTGGATTGGATCCTGGACCAGAAAAAGAGCCTTGGTGGGAAAAATGGCAAAATTCAAATAAAGTCTAAAGATTAGTGTGCTGATTTGAGTCTTTTGTGGACCCCAGAAAATCCTGTTCTTAAAGCAAGCCCATTCCTGTGCCTGTAAATCCATTGTAGATGGGACCTTTTGATTAGATTCAGTTAAGGGGCCTTCCTTTTGATTAGATCACTTCAGTATGGCATGATCCAGGGTGGGTTTTAATCTCCTTTATAAATGGAGGACAAAAGCCACAGACCCAGAGAAAAAGATGAGTAGAGACACAGAGAAGCCTCCAGAAATTTACAAACCCAGGAGGGAGAAAAGTCACAGAAAGAACAACTAGAAGGTAAAGGCAATGCTGCCCAAGGAAAAGACAAGGAACAGAAGAGCCGCCACTGTGCTTTGCCACGTGGCAGGAGTCCAGAATCATCAGCAGCCTACCTTCAGGGAGAGAACATCGCCTGATGCCTTGATTTGGATATTTTTTCCCAGCCTCAGAACTATAAGCATTTAACCTAATAAATCCAATTGTAGAAGCCAACTCATTTCTGGTATATTTCTGGCAGCTTTTAGCAAACTAAAACAATTAACAGTATTCTATTAGTGTTAATTTCCTGGTTCTGACAGTTGTATTATGGTTTAGCGAAATGTTAACATTAGGGAGAGCTGAATGAAGGATATATAGGAATGTCTGTACTACTTTTGCAACTTCTACGTTTGAAATTATTTGAAAAGAAAGTCTTTTAGAGGGGGGCGGATGTGGCTCAAATGGTTGGGCATCTGTCTGCCATATGGAGGGACCTGGGTTCAATGCCCGGGACCTCATGGTAAAATAAAAAATAGAGAGAGAGAAGGCGCATGGGCTGCCAGGCTCTGTGTGCTGGTGAGCCGCCAGGCCCCGGGAGCCATGCAGCAAGATGATGACGTAACAGGAGAGAGACGCAGGGGAGAGACAAGACGAGATGCTCCAAAAGCTCCGGAAGCCAGGAGCCGAGGTGGCGCAGGCAGCAGAATACCTGTCTCCTACATCGGAAGTCTCCAGGATCGAATCCTGGTGAAGACTGGAGGAGGAGGATGAGAAGAGATGGCAGGAAACAGACACAGAGAATTGCCCAGCGAATGGACACAAAACAGCAAATGGGGAAGGGGGGGGTTAAAACGGATAAAGTAAGTAAATAAATCTTAAAAAAAAAAAAAAAAGACTTAGAGATATTATCAACCAATGCAACATGTATACCTTGTCTGGATCATAATTAGAAAACTGTTTATAGCAATTTTTTTAGGAGACAATCAGGAAAATCTAAACATTAGTTGGATAAATCTGATAAATATTAAGAGCTTATTAATCTTTTATATATGAAAACGGTATTTAAAAATACTAAAATACTGATGAAATATATCTGGAAATTGCTTAAAATACTTCAGAGTGATAGAGTTATGAGAAGGGTACAGATGAAACAAATGTTGGTTATGAATTTATGGTTACTGAAGCTGAGTGACAAGTACACAGGGACTCAATGTACTATTTTCTCTCCTTTAGTGCATATTTGAAATTTTTCACAAGCAGTTTCGTTTTAAAGGTACTGATAAAACACTTGAAGGAAATAACAAAACATGTGAATATGGATGATTCTTTAAATTATGTTCTTTTCTCTATTTTTCACATTTTTCACACTAAGCACAGGCTACATTCATAAGGGGAGTACAGTAAGATTTTAAAAAGAAAGAAAGAACCCACTTTAAAACTTAAATGTTAATTTTTTCCTGGGCAAACAGATGATGATGATGATATTACCCTAAACCCTTAATCCAAAACAACTGGATCAAGAAACTATCATCAATTATAAATGTCAGTATATAGAAATTCAATTCTAGAGGAGGAAAGAATTTTTTACTACATAAATAACACTAAGGCAACATTAACAGAATTCTAAAATTATAGAATAATAATATTCTTCCATAATACAGTAATGCCACCAAACTAAACCATTTTCAATTTATAGATGTTTCTTTCAGTACTTGCTCTTCTATAGCCATAATTTTTATACCATTTTAACTCTGGCCTTTTTCCCACTTAATTTTTATTTATTCCATTATACCACAGCCTACAAAGAGCATACGCCAATTAAATAATGATGACACAAAAAGAACAATTACAAAACAAATAGTAAAGTTTAAGAGTATAAAGTCAAGAAAATAGTCATTTTTTAAAAGGTACAGAGAGGAGAAAGGTCTACACAGCTGCTATAACGGAACTTCCAATTTGGCTCTCCTGAGCCTCTTAGACTAAGGAAAGGGAAAACATAGTGATTACCTGGTGCTTAGTGAAAGAAACCATATAATCCTCATATTTATAAATTTGAATGAATATATCATAATTATTTAATTATGTCCCCACTTATCTCCAACCATTTGCTCTTACAGGTAATACAGCAAAGATTAGCTCTGTATATAAAACTCTTTTTTCCCTAACTTTGAATTTAATTTTTTAAAGATAAATCTCCAGGAGTGAAATTACTAGGTCAAAAGGAGCATCCATGTTTTGGGGATTCTTTTCTACAAACTTTCTTCCAGAAAGTCAGAGGCTAAAATATCACCACCAAAGTATAAATTTTTTGTTTTACCACATCTTAAGCAACATTGATACTTTCTTAAATGTTTGCTAATTTAATTGGTATGAAATGGATCTTCACAAGTGTTTGAATTTGCACTTATTTGATTGCCAAGCATGTTTCTATATATTTGACTACTGTATGGACTTCCCCTTGTGCTGGCCATGAATGAAAATATTTTCAAGAACAATTCTAATGAAAAGTTGATCCCTCAAGAATCATTCAAGGTATACATTCACAAACATACACAGACTTACCCCTCCACCACCACCCATCAAAAAATATATCAAGGCAAAGTCACTCTATCATGCTAATACGCTTAGAGAAGAGATTTAGTATGTGGACTCACCTTTCAAACATACTTCATTATTTTCTTCCCTTCCTAATTGTGTTTTGCTGATGGTGTTACTAATCAGAATGAGTACATACACCATTGCCCAAAGAGGGGCTGTGGCTGAGAAGTGAGTAGCAGAGTAAGCGCTGGGATCTCTCAGACCTGAAAAGCTACTGTGTGTCAAGTGCCTGCTACTGTTCCAAACACTTGTGCTGGACACTTTCATAATAACCCATTTAATCTTCATAACCGACAAATGGCCTCCAAGGCCCTACGCCACCTGCACCCTCGCTACCTTACTTACCTCATCTACCATTCTCACCTTACTTGTTCTGACATCCTTGGCCTCCCTGCTGCTCCTCTTGCATAAGAGGTATCCTCCTAGCTCAAGGCTTTTATGCTTGCTGCTCTGCCTGGAAAAGTTCTTCCTCAAGATACCCTCAGGGCTGGCTGCTCGTTTTCTTCAAGTCTGTGCTCAGATGTCACCATCTCAATCAGGTCTTCCCTGACCACCCCATCTAAAATAGCCACCACTATTCCTATTCTCCATATTCCTTCCCTTTATTATTTTTCTCCATAACCCATAGCACCTTCTAATATACTATATAATTTTATGTATGTATTTTGTTTACAGTTTCCCCCACCAGAATGGGGACAGAGATTTTTGTGTATTTTGTTTACTGCTGTATCTCCAATACCTAGAGTGGCACTGGCACATAATAAGCATTGTGGCATATTAAAGACAATCACAAATTCTTCAATCTTCTTCCCATAGAGAGGTGTGGCATCTGTGCTTCTTCCTATGAAATCTGGGCAGCACTGTGACTGCTGTGACCAATAGAATATGGCAGAAGTGACACTGTGCCAGTGCCTAGTCCTGGCCTTAAGACACATGCTGCTTCCAACTAATGTCTCTTGGAATACTGTCTCTGAGAGCCCTGAGCCACCATGTAAGAAGTACTACTACCCTAAACCTGCTGGACAGACCACACAGCAGGTGCTCCAGCTAAGAATCCCAGCTGAGTTTAGCCCCTGAGTCATCCCCAACATAACACCAGGCCTCTGAGTGATACATCATGGACCCATCAGACCAGCCCATCCAACAGCTGAATGTCACGATTGACCTGCACCATGTTGAACAGAAAATCACTCAGCTGAGCCCTGCCAAAATCCTTGACCTACAAAATCATAAGATATAATAAAATGATTATTGTTTTAAGACAGCAAGTTTTGGAGTAATTTGTTATATAGCAATTGATAACCAGAACAGCACTCAAAATTATTATCTTAGATAATTTTATTGGATAGTTGACAAATGGAATGAATAAATGAAGTAAATGGGGTCATTCCTATTTTAGAATGAGGAAGCAGGCTCAGACAGGTATAGTCATTTACCCAAGATCACAGTCGCTAAGGGACAGCACCTGCTTGATTCCAGGTCTGTCTGATCCCAAAGACTCTCAGTTCACCTCCACACCACATCAAGGGTTTAGCACTTTTCCATCACCCACTAATGCCATGATCCCAACATACTTAACAGTGACCTGATACTCAGTTTTAGAAATCTCCCCCTGAAAACTGCTGTGAAGAATAAGAGTAATTATAAAATCTTTTCTTAAACCATTTAGGTACATTTTAAATTTGCAATAAATTTGCATGTCATCCTGGAAAGATCACACATTGCTTATCTTTTAACTTGAAAGTGTTTATAACATGCTAAATAAATAATGTGCACTGTTCATATGCATAGTAATTTCAGGTCAACTTACATCATTTCCCAGATTCAGTTCTCTTCTTTTTACAAATGTCTATCAGACCTATATTTGATGACTGGTTCAAGTTCTAGTCTATGTGTGTATAGTCAGTGTCATTTATTCCATTCTCCTTTTCATTTGCTTTTGAAATTTTAATTCATGGAGTGGATATAGCTCAAGCGGTTGAGTATCTGCTTCCCATGTACGAGGTCCTGGGTTAGATCCCCAGTACCTCCTAAAAACAAGAAACAAAAACAAACTAATGAAAAGACCAACTCTCATTGGGGGGCAGATAGGCGCTGCGTCCCATGTTTGAGGTCCTGAGTTCAATCCCCAGTACCTCCTAAATAAAAATTTTTTAAAAAATTTTTAATTCAGCTACCTAAATTAAAAGCTGCTTTCCCTTTTTTTTCTTTAAAGGAGGTATTGGGGATTGAACCCAGGACCTAACACATGGGGAAAAGGCGCTCAGCAACTGAGCTACATCCACTCCCCTGCTTTCCTTTTTTAAGTGATAAAGGCTACTAAACTTGTTCCCCACTTCTCCCACACACACCCAGCCAACCCACCAGAACATGAAAATGGCCCATTCACAGTTCCACAAAGGACATGCAGTTTTGTCATCCCTGGAGATTAGGGGTTCTTAACCTGAGGTCCATTGAATAGGTCTAGGATTCTATGCAAATTCATACATATGTACATTTTTCTGGCTAGAGGGTCCATAGCATCATCAAAGTCTCAAAGAAGGTCAGGACACCAAAGAATATGAATCACTTTTCTTATAATCATCAGTAAAAGAACTTCCTATTTAATGAGCACCAGCTGTATACCAAGCATGTGCCTAGGCATTTTTTACATAAAGCATCTCTAACCCTAATGACTGTCTACCTGGTAAGTATTATGAGTTCTGTTTTTACAAAGAGGAAACTAAGGTTCACAGAGGTTGAGAGCTATCTAATAAGTAAACTCTAGTGCTAAAATTCAAACCCATGTCTGTGCAACCCCAAAGTCTATGTTCTTTCCACTCAACTGCACTAATGTTAAGACCAACGAAAGTATAAAACCACTCGGTGACATGAACTTCCACTGGTCAATAATTTTAATACCCCAAGATAAATTTATAGTTTCAGAAAGGACTTGGGATTGATAAAATATCCAGCCTGGGACCGAGGGCCTCCAGCTAATGAATGGTATAGGATTCAAGGATCTTGGACCTCATATGAAAAGCAGTCAGAGAAAGCTTAAGGAGGAGGGAGGGGTTTGCTGAGATGGCCTTGAGGAGGAACAGCTGCCATGGTAACACAAAGACAGCTGAAGGTCCAACCTACTCGGCAGCAGTGAAGTTTATAATAAATGTTTTGGGGAGGCATGGAGACAGCATGTCTCACCTAAGGAAAATGATCAGAACAGAAAATTGATAATCTGGCTGGTTTCCTCAAACTTCCCTCAACATTCCTGGACTGTGAAGATATGCAGACCTAGGCCTAACTAGCTGTGTGACCACAGATAGATTACTTAAATCTTTCTGAGTGTTTCCTTTTTGGTAAATGCAGATAATAACACAGACTCCTAGGGCCCTTGAGAGGGTTAAATGAGAGAATGCGTGATGGGTACCCAGCAGAAAAGCAGATGCACAGAAAATGATGTCTCACCTCAGTCTTTCCTTACGCGTATCCCCAAACTGACCCTACTCCTGTGTTTCCTCATCATCCCAGCCACAAGCTCCTCCCCTTCCTCTCAAGCACAACTTGTCAACCAATAGGTTTACCCAGGCCTCAGGATACAGCATATCCTCAATACGGATCACACAAGAAATGAAAAGTAAGTTTTGGGTGCTTTTACATGGCCAAGAAAGCCCAAATCCTACCCTGCCAACCACTCCCATCACCCCCACAGAGTTCTCAAAGGAGCTGTACATAAGAAACAAGAGCAGAAAGGGAGTCAAAGTACAACTCTGTTACAACCCCATATCCAAAGCAGAGCTTTCTGATAAATTGAGTTTGGGGGATGAGGTGGGGGGAGGAGTGAGGAGTGGGTATATGCAGCTTAAGGGTGAAGCCTCTCCTTTTCTCTCTCTGGCTGCTCCAGTCCCAATCTTTAATCCTGGGACCAACACCTCAAGCATATCTACAGACAGAAAGAGAGAGATAAGAAGACAGCAAGAGACAGACCCAAGAGACCCTCAGTCCTCTTACTTAAGCAGAGGCATGAAGTGGAAAAAGAAGACTAATGAGGGAATGAGAAAGTGAGCCTGTCCAACAAGGGTCAGGCTTGCCTAATTCTGAAGCAGGAAATAATCTGGAACTTGGGTTCTTGCCTTTAAGGTACAGTAACCCCATTAAACAAGAGTGGCCCAATGAATATTCTGGACTCTTCTTAATCAGCTTAGTAACTTCTCCTCCCTTTCAGAAGTTTCAGAAAGGAAGCAGGGGAGAAACAAGTATTATGGAAGAAGAGTATATTCCATTCCTCCCCCACCCCCTCCTTTCCTACATCCCCTCTGCCATTGCCTTCAAAACTTAGCTCTCATCTAGTCAACTGCAGCAGTTTTCTGTCTTTGGGTTCAACCTTACCAAACCACATGCACACACACCTGTGATCATGACACCTCTGCTCAGAATCCTTCAGTGACTCCCAATTAGCTGCAGAATGAAGCACATCTTAACTAGCAGTCCATTCAACTCTCCCACCAATGGACTCCAGCTTACCCTTTAGACTTATCTCCAGTAAGTTCCTCTCACCCAACCACTTCATTAACACACTTTCCAGGCTCTCTGCCTACAACCATCCAGGCTTTGCCATTTGGAACAAATAAAACACAGTTTCCCCCAATTCTGCCTGGAGACAGAATGCTTATCTTTCCAGGCCCAATCCAAGTGCCATTTCTTCACAAAGCTCTTCCTTGATTAGTGTGGCCCTCAGCAAATCTTCCTCACAAAATACCACCCACCGCTTTATTCTATAAACCCCTATAGAATTTAGGAGGGTGCTAGGCATTTCACATCCACCATTTCATTGAACTCTTACAACAATGAGATGAAGCAGTTACTACAATTACACCTATTTTACAGATCAAGAAACAGATTCAAAACAACTTAACCAAAGTACTAGACAAAAAGTGATAGAATCAAGATTTAAATCTAGGTCTATTTGTGTGCTGCCTCTGCATATCAGGGCTCTCTTAGTAAGAGCAGACTGGCTGATTTTAAAAAAAGGAAAAAAAAAATGGGGGTTGGGGGATTTCTTTGAAAAATAAAGTAGCCCTATAATCTTAGAATTACTTTAGAAATGAAAAAGCAGGCCTTCACACTTCCTTCTCTAGCCAACTAGTTTGTTTTTATCTCTGGCCAGATGGAGAAAGAGAAGGTGCTCATCCATCAAATTTCCACCTTATCAGGTTTCACTGTGAGAAAGCTTGTCAGCTTGCTCAGTGGTTACCTTTAAATATACAAAGGAAACTTCTCCAAAATCTTAATGAGGCATAGGAACTCTGTAATGTAAGGAAAACTGTCAGAATTAGTATAAGATTGTGATGTTCAATCCATGTTCTGTGGAGCTTCATTGCTCCTGGGGGTCCAGGCCCCAACCTCACTTCACCCTGAACAGCTCTACTTTCATATGTTTTCTCTCCATAAGAGTTCACCTGAACAAAAGATTCCCTTGCTCAACCACTGGAATGAGACAGCCCCTCCACAGGGGACTAAAAACAAGCCCAACTGTGTGGTCCTGGCTCTGAGGACTGCAGAAGTTCTAAGCAAGGCACTCAATGCAACTTTCACTATAAAGCCTGGGGAGAATGGACAAAGGAGTTGTTCAAATTGAGCAGGGACATAAGGACCAAATGAGTCACTTAACAGGTGTAGGATAACAGGCACGGCACCTCACTTCTCTAAACCTATTTCCCCACTGGAATGATGCAATGGGAAGATACCTGCACTTCCCTCCAGCCCCACTAGTGAGCCCCATGTGCCAGGCTCATTCATGCCCCTATGCCTTTGCACAAGCCTTCTCTATGAGGAATGCATTTCTCCAGGGCAAACATCTTCCTTTTTTTTTTTTTTTTTATCTTTTTTGTTATCTAATTCTTTATTTGGTGGGGGGGGGAGAGGTTGGGGGGACCTCAAAAGTGGGAAGCTAGCACTCAACCACTGAGCCACATTGGGTCCCCTGAGTTGATTTTTTCCTTTGTTTGCTTGTTGTTTGTTTTTGTTTTTAGGAGGCACCAGAAACCGAACCTGGGACCTCCCATGTGGGAAGCAGGTGCTCAACCACTTGAGCCACATCTATTTCCCTCTACTTATTTTTCAAGTCTAGCTCAAATCCACCTCTTCTGTGAAGCATTCTCTCTCCCTCCCACTCTAACCTCTTAACATAGTTCCATTCTCTATGCTCCCAATGCATTTTGTCCATCCTTCTATCAGCACTTATCATACAATATTTTAATTAGTTCTTTGTTTGTATTTCTATTCTATTTCTCCACTAGATTCCTTCGAGGACTATGTCTGATTTGATTCAGTCCTGTACTCCCAGTGTCCAGGACAGAGTCTGGCACAGAAATTATAAAATAAGAAACTGAGAGTATGGGAAAGCCTCCCTTGTTTGCACCCCAAAGAGAATATAGCAATTCCACATGAGAACTAATGGGAAAAGTCTTTTAAAACAATATTCACAGAAGCCCTGTCCATGAATCATTGAGATACTCTGTAGTCTCTCAATCTAAAAGGTTTCTGACTCCCTTCCTAGAGGGATCAATCAGTTGGAAAGGGACAAGCACTTTCTTCAGGAAAAGTTAGTGTTGATCAAGGAAAAATTTACAGCTTTGTTGACTAAATGGTAAAAGGGCAAACCACATTTATTAGTCAACATTGTCAGATTCTAGCAGGCAGTGGTTTGTCATTCAAAGTCCTGAGCCAGCACCTGCTACACAATTGAAAGCAGAAGAAGAAGGAAGAGAAGGAATCTCATACACAAGCATCTGCTTCTATATTCTAGGAACCACATTTTCTCACACTTTAAATTTCATTATTCATTTATTTAGTCTTAACTAAAATAGATATAACCAAGCCAACTTTAGGGGAAAAGATGTTAGTTTGGAGAGGCTAAGTAACTAGTTTAAAGATGAAGCCTCTAGTGAAGTTGAAATTCCAACCGAAAATCTACATTGTTTTCCACTATTCCACAATGCATACTAAAAATTGCTGGGTTTATAGCACTGAAGACAGCAGCAGCAGCATTAAAATAAATACCATTCATTGATCATTTATGATGTACAGGTACTACTCTAAGTACTACACCCTATCTCATATAATCCTTACAACCAATCCTTGCTTTTCTAATAAGAAATGGGCACAAGCAAAGTTGCTTGTTCACAGTCCAAAAGTTGGTTAGTGAAGCCAGGATTCAAATAGAGTTTGACTCCAAAGTCTCTCCATTTAGACTCTCTTACAGGAAACTGGAATATGCAAATACAGAACTTCTTCCAACATATGTAATTAAAAATGCATATTATTCTACAAGGATACCAACTCAGAATCTTCACACCTTATTTTTAAAAAGACAAGGAGAGCTTTGACCCTTGATTAAAAACATCCTACCTCAGGTATGCGGTCTTAGCCCTAACCAACCAGCCTGTAGATACTGCCTCCAAATGCCATGTTTTGATTATGGTTCACCAACAGATATTCTGAATGCTGTCACAATTTCATTTGGAGCTATCCATCAACCAGCACACATGAGAACCAGAGGGGTTCAGGCTGAACAACCCTGAAATTAAACCCGCTCCTGTCAAAGCACACAGGATTAGCCCACTGGGTGACAGGTACAACTTTAATTAGATTTTTGGGCTTTAGCCAGTGGATGCATCCCTACAGAGCTATGTGCCCAGGCATTATCAGGGTTGAAGATGACAGGTCCCATAACAGATGAGGGCATTATGAGACAGTCTGAGGAATACTGGATAAGCCAATGTCAAATATATGTTGCTTATAAAGGAGAAGAAAAAGACCATGACTTGCTCTTGTTCCCTACCCACCCCAAGGAGAATATAGAACAGATAAAATAAAAATTTATCTCTCTTCATCACCCCTCACCAAACAGAAACTCTATTCTTTCTCTCTCTCTCTCTCTCTCTCTCTCATATACACATACACACACACACACACACACAACTAGTGCTAAAAGGAGTCTTAGGTTTATGGTTCGAAACAATGTATCAAAGTCAGGGACCTGAGGGTTAGGAATGGGAGAATTCAAGCAGCATTGCTGTTACAGACCACAGAAGTTAGGACACTGACAAGAATAATGCTTTTTGTGTGTTTGTTGCAAAGACCTCCTGAATTTTCTTGAAGAGATATGGGTCCCTCTGGTGGCAAGGATGTATAATAAATGAAGGCAACTTATCTGTGACCCCCAATTTTTGACCTCTCTTTTTGTAAGACTCCCAAACTAAAAACCTAAGCTTCTATTCCCCAGAGCCTAACAACACTTCCTGCACCCTAATAAGTACTCAATAAATGTCCATTGAATAAACAAATGAACAAACTGCAAATTATACCACTTGCTGAGTCGACTGACACTAAGTCCTCACAATCACAGGCAATTAAAATAAACAAACACGATGAACTGAACAGTGTTCATGCATGACCGGACACATTGAATTCATATGCCTTTGATCCAAGTTGCACTTTCTGCAAAGCCATTGTCTCCCTTCCAAATTCTTAAGAACAGGCACAATGAGGCTGGTGATAAATGTTTTTGGCATGAGCAAAGGATGGTTTGATCACATCCAAAAGAGAACTGGTTGGCTTAACATCAGAATTCAGGGAATTCTACAAAAACCAGTACTGCTTGATATAGGACTACTGTTCAGGCTTTAAGTCAGGATTCGTCTGTAAACAGGGCTGCAGTATTTCCAACTGATTTTGTAGCTCTTGTTCAAGAAAAGAGAATAATGGCAAACAGTGAGTTATAGTCCCAGGGACTGAAAATCTTAAAACTTACAAGCCTCCTGACTTGGATGACATTGAACTGGCTGTGTACAAAATCGCTTCTATTGAATAGAATATTGTTGAAGACTCTGCACACTACTCAGAGTCCTCTTTATAAAAACCTACCAGAGGAAATACTTCCCTCAGGCCTCAGCACCAGCAAAAGCTATGCTTTTATCTTAACATTTTCATCTGTGAAAATGAAATTTCCCACCTTGGTGGGTGGGGAAATCAAATATAAAAGGCATGGCAAAGAACAGAGTTGGAGCAGTTTTGATGTTGGAGTTCTGGTGAGGAAGGAGAAAAGGTCCTGGGACAGAGATGAACCATTAGCCTGAGAGTTCACAGCTGGCCTTGTGGAGAGAGGCAAAGCCTAGAGAGCCTCATAGTCTACAGCTGACCTTGTGGAGAAAACAGAGGCGCTAAACCCGGAGAGAAACGCAGCCCCGGGAAGAGAGGAACCCAAGAAGCCTGAACGTCAGCAGCGGCCTTGCTCCAACAAGTAGCAACAGACTTTGGTGAGGGAAGAAACTTTATGCTTTATGGTCCAGTAATTGTAAGCTTCTACCCCAAAGAAATACCCTTTATAAAAACCAACCGATTTCTGGTATTTTGAATCAGCACCCTTTGGCTGACTAACACAGTATTCTTGAGAATTGATTATTCTAGTTCACTGAGGGCTGCAAAAAAAAGCTGAAAATGTATCAATCTTTCTGCCAAAAGCACAGTATTTTTAACATAATTATTGATGATTTGTTTGGCTTAGCCACAGCATAGTATCTTAGGCAAAGCCCTGAAATTAGAGTCCACAGATCTGGATCCATGTCACATATATCTCATTTCCTATATGAAATTGATCAAGTCACTTAAATTCTGAGCTTCAAACTAATATGTAAAATGGGAATAACATTCTCTATGATACCTAAATCATAGTATGATAGCCAGTCATTTTGTAAACTGCTTTATTTCTATCAGTTTGAACAGCAGTTTTCTTTATCAAAGAGTGTGAGCTGAATATGGACTGAGAAAAAAACTAACAGAGGGCCTATGCAAATTAAGTGTTCCATGTTGCTGAACGCATGAATCAGTTCCTTTCATTTGCCAAGGCAGAAACAGAGACCATGAAAAAGTCTGGATTTTTTTGCTTGTTTGGTTGTTAATCAAAAAGCAAAAGCAGTTGCAGCTGGTAAGTGCTAAGTGCTCTAGTTAAAGGGCCTAGTTAACAGATAAGATATGCACGGCTAGCCGGTTATGCTCTACCTCTGCATTTCATCTTAGCACCATAAAGCAAAGCAGGACAGGACCCATCATGTTTCTCCAGACTGGGTTACTAGGCCCCAATGCCATCTGATCCTGTACAGCCTCTGAACAAGCCACTAACCACAAGTGGTGGTGTAAAATATCCATATAAGATAGACAGAGCCAAATTCTTAGAATATAACCAGAGGTTAAGTAGAGATATCATTGTGATGCATTACATATGCAAAAGAAGGAAACCGTAGCCAAATCACCTTGTCAGAAACATGTATATGGTCTGATATATAAAAGTAGTCATAACAAGGTGATAGGAAGCTGAGTCACAGGCAAGGCTCCTCTGAGGTAAGCATTCAGAGTGCACAACTATTGTTTTGGTCTGCCCAGTGTTCTCTATCAAAACAGCCTTTTTTTCTGGGCAATTGTTCATCCACGCTCAAAAATGTGGTTCTAGAAGAGGCTGCCAATAATGGTACTCTTCCCTCCTCCACACACACAGATTTCTGACAGCATAGGAAGGGACTGTGTCCCAAGTTTCAGTATCTCACCCCTCTGGCCATGCTGGTGGGGGGGTAGCAAAATGTGAGTCTCCATCTTACACAATAAAACAGGGAGGATGCAATCCCAGCAGGGCTGGCAATGATGGGTCCAACCACTTCACAGAGGAGTGAACAGATACAGATGAAAAAATCCAGCTCTCAGAGAAACAGTCAGTCCTGACAGTGTTCCAGTCACCTCTGTTCTTCCAGAAGTTTAATTACACAAGGCAATAAATCTCCCTTTTTGCCTAAGTTAAGTTAGTTCAAGCAGGGTTTCTGCAGTTTGAAGGAAAGTCCTACCCATGGCATACTTTACCCCTCTCTTTCCTTCTTGCAATCATTTTCCCATTCCATTCATTGCCAAATATTTTAAACTCTTTATGTGGATGTATAAATGTAATGTAGGAATATACTTTTTTATCAAATAGCAGCCAAAAATTCTTTTAGAAATTACCATGGTTTATATGAACAAATGAATTTTGGAATGAACAATGTCTGATAATAGAGGGATGGATAAATAAATTACAACTTATCTACTTGATACAATACTATGTAGCCACTTCAAAAGTTTACCAAAAGTGGGAAGCAGATGTGATTCCAGCAGCTAGGTGCCTACCACATGGGAGGTCCCGGGTTCAGATCCCGGTGCCTCTTAAGAAGATGAGCAAGACAGTAAGCTGATGCAATGAGCTGAAATGACGAGATGATGCAACAAAGAGACACAAAGAGGAAGCTCAATGAGAGACACAACAAGCAGGGAGCAGAGTGGCTCAAGCAACTTGGTGCCTCCCTCCCACATGGGAGGTCCCAGGTTCAGTTCCCAGTACCTCCTAAAAAGAAGATGAGAAGACACAGAGCAGACAATGAACAGACATAGGAAGCAGACAACGAGCACAAACAAGGAGGGCAGGGGGAGAAATAAATAAATAAAATAAATCTTAAAAAAAAAAAAAAGTTTACCAAAAGTAAGTTACAATGTAAATACATGTGTGCATATGTTATAACATGTAAAACACAGGAAAAAAATTTGTACACATGCATGATCACTACTCCACAAAAAAAAAATTTGTGGGAATATGAAATCCACTAAAGTATTATCAATGGTTATACCCAAGTAGAAGAACTATGGGTATTGTTGCTTTTTACTTCCATTTTCCATCACCCAAATTTTACTGAATGAACATTTTATTTTTATGATAGTGGAGAGAAGGAAGGGACAAGATATTTTAAAATTTTTTTAATATATATATATATTGCCCAATAGTGAAATTTCCAATATTGCTCTTTTATTAATGTTCATTAAAATTTTCATTAAAGCACACAAACATTTGCAGTTCAGTCGTCTTCTCAGTGTTAGCATTAGAATTTCAAACTATGGATCCTGGCATCCCTGCCAACATCAGCCACCAAAAAACTTACTACTGGTTCATGCGGGCTCTCTTTTAAGGTCTCCACTGTACGGATTATGGCAGGCTCCCAGGCAGGTTAATTCAATTGGACTGAGTGTCAACAATCACGCAAAAAAACACTGAATAATTAAATTTAAACATAACTGAAATTTAAAAAGGTAAACCATCTTCTGCCTATCAAATTCAGAGAGAATTTTTTAAATGCCAAATAGAGTACAATCTTGAAAAAAGATCACCCTCATATAGGGAAAGCTGGTACAATCTTTCTAGAGAACAATTCTGGGTAAATATATATTGTCTTTTAAATATTCATTCTTTGACATGGCAATTATATCTCTATCAGGAAATAATAAGAGGATAAATATTTATGCACTAGGATATTTGCTGCAATATATTATAAGACAAAAAAAAAGTGAAACAACCTGAATGTCCTAAAATAATGGACTAGTTACATAAATTACAGTACATTCACATGATGAAATATTATGCTGGGACAAAAAAACTGTTTCTGAAAAATATTCATGGCATGGCAACACACCAAAGAAAGATCATAAAAAAGCAGGATACAAAACTGTACTTTCACCTTGATACCAATAATGCATGTGTGTTGTGTTTGTGCGTGTGTGTGTGTGTGTGAGAGAGAGAGAGAGAGAGAGAATAAAAAGACTGAAACATCAAAATACTTAAGACAGGTCATTCAAAGTGATGAGATGATAAGTGTAGTATTTTCTTCTTTAAATTCTTCTGATTTTTCCAAGTTTTCTGCAATGACCATTTCCATATAACAAGAAATAGCCATAGGGCCCCAGCCCAACTATGCTGCCAACTATTTCAGAAGGAAACACGGTACTTACGTGGATGGTACAGTCTCCTTTGCTCTTCTCTTGATGGGCTTCCTTCAGGTCCTTTTCTAATCTCTCTCTCTCCCGCTGCAAGTCACTCAGCTCCTGGGTGACCTTCTTAATGTTTCTTCGCAGTCTGTGGTTCTCTGTACTCTTGGTAAGGTTTTCTGAGCGCAGCTCAGCCAAAAGGGCTTCCTTTTCTGATAGTGCAGTCTCATAATCTTCAGACCTCTAAAAAGGAAGGGACAGAGCGGAGATTTTTCATACCTCATTAAACAAACCAGGAATTCTGGTCTCCTTTTTCACCTTAAGGGGGAAAAAGGAAAAGAAAAATAATAATCCAACATAAGCAACATTCAGGACCTGAAGCACAAATAATATGAAGATTTTGGAGTAACAAAGAGTATGTTTATGTTATCATGTTGATGTTAAGGGGAAGGGGGGAACCTACAATTGTATAGAAGCATTGAAAGAGTCAAGGCATTAAAAAGAGACATCTTTAAGTCTTTAAAGGTGAGTTTATTGATCATTTTTATCAACCACCTCATACTATTTTCTGAATTTTCTACAATGAATTTCCTTTTATAATGGGGGAGGAAATAATGCTATTTCCAATTTGAAAATAATTTTTAAATGGATATGGGGGTAGCACACGGACTCACACCTATAATTAGAATTCACATATCTATGCCTTTGCACTTTGGAGTAACACTTGCCATTGCTTCAATGTCAGGCCATGCCAACCCTGTGAACTTTGGCTAGTTTACTCATGCTGCAATTTAGTTCAATCACATGACATCCCCAAAAGGCCCAAAACATAAAAGCGTATGCATTTACAAGTATCTGTGCAACATTCAACCTATGTATACTGTAAAAGGTTGAAATGGTGGCACTCAAAAAGATATTTCCATATCTTAACCCCTAGAATCTATCAATGTGACCTTACTTGTAAAAAGGATCTTTGCAGATGTATTTAAGCTAAGGATCTCAAGATGAGATCATCTCAGTTTATCCATGAGGGCCCTAAATCCAGTGATAAGTGTCCTCATAAGACAAATGCACAGGGAGATCTGACATAGAAGAAGAGAAAATACATGGTCAGAGAAGGCCATGTGAAAATGGAATAAAAGACTAGAGTTATGTAGCTCAAGCCAAGGAACATCTGGAGCCACCAGACGTTGGAAGGAGCAAAGGATTCTCCCCTAGAGCCTTCAGAGGGAGCACAGCCCTGCTAACACCTTGGTTTTGGACTTCTGGCCTCCAGAACTGTGAGAGAAGAAATTTCTGTTGTTTTACACCACCAAGTTTGTGGTGATTTCTTATAGCAGCCCTAGGAAACTAATGCATATACCTGATAATGAAAAGCCAAGATAAGCATATTGTGCATTTACTCACAGACAAAATCAGGGATCCACAAAGTAATAGAAAGAACATGGGCTCTCGAGTCCTAGGAACCTGTAAAAATGGCAAACACCCTACCTCTACTTGTGATAGTAAAGATTAAATAAGGGCTCTCCAAAAGGCCAACCTGACATGGAGAACCTGAAGAGTTTCAACAGCTTCTGAGCTAGATGCATTGTGAGGCAAGAAACCTGGCCAACAAGGTGCATTAGACAACCTCAAAAATCATCCCTAAGGGGGCAGATGTGGCTCAAATGGCTGGGCGTCCATCTGCCATATGGAGGGACCTGGGTTCAATCCCCGGGACCTCCCGGTAAAATAAAAAAAATATATATAGAAGGCTCATGGGCTGCCAGGCTCTGTGTGCCGGGGAGCCACCAGGCCCCGGGAGCCATGCAGCAAGATGATGATGTAACAGGGGAGAGACAAGACGAGATGCTCCGAAAGCTCTGAAAACCAGGAACTGAGGTGGTGCAGGTGGCAGAACACCTCTCTCCTACATTGGAGGTCTCCAGGATCGAATCCTGGTGAAGACAGGAGGAGGAGGAGGAGAAGAGATGGCAGGAAACAGACACAGAGAATTGCCCAGCGAATGGATGCAAAACAGCAAATGGGGAAGGGGAGGGGCTAAAATGGATAAAGTAAATCAATAAAATGTTAAAAAAAAAGAAAAAAAGAAAATGCTTTTTAAAAGAAAAAAAAATCATCCCTGAGTCTCCTGATTAGGACTGAAGGTTAGGAAATTACAAATCTACATAATAAATCTAGGTAACATTTAGATTTATAAGACTTGTTTCTCTCTCTCATGGCCCAATACAAGTAAAATATCACAATGCTTTTAAGGATGCCTGGTCCCTCTGGTTGTCAACTGCCAACATCTTCTCTCAAGCATAAGAAATATGGATGGTTTTCCTAAAAACTGAGCTTTTAAAGTTTGATAAATACAGATGGCTTTCCTAAATATTCAGCTCTCCGCCCCGCCCCCCCCCCCCCCCGTATGTGGACTATACAAAAAGGTAGCCGATTAAGAGGGAAATATGCAGTGTGGGGATTTGCATCATTGAGGTGATAAGAAAACCTCTGATGCAAATAACATTAATCCTGTAGTGTAGATCACTGGGGGTAACCCAAAATAATTCAGCTTTAAAATCTTATTTTCTAAGCAAGGAAAAAAAACCTCCAGTGTAATCTCAGCTTTATTTCATTAACCATTGTCAAAATGGTGGGGGAAGACAAGTCTGAGATTCCAACAGCAAAGACTGTCTATGCTTCTAGCACACCACAATTTAAACCAAATCAGTTATTCTTATTGTGAACCAAAGCTCTACAAAAGATATGGCATGGGTTATGAATCTTAGGAACCAAACAGTCTTAAATTAGATTTAACTTCTAATTTCTATTCTATAACCAAAAGCAACATTGGTAAAGGGGGTGGGAAGAATGAGATTTATGCAGCATGGGACTTATGTAGATGATGCAGTTTTATCGATTCATTAAGTTACTAGCAACAGATATACAATGTATAGGTAAACTGGAAATACAGGAAGAAACTGTTAAAGGAAATAATTTAAAACACAGAACTGAAATTAGGTAGAAAGGGAATATCAAGGGGATGAGCAAGCAAGAGTCCTTGCAGTATAACCTTGAGGAGAAAAAAAAGAAAAAGCAGGTCAAAAACATCAAGGCCTGGACCTACATTTCTATATGTAGAAAGGAGGGAAGAGAAACCTGGCCAAGAGTGGTCAGGACTGAAGAAGCCAGGTGAGGGTAAGTACAGGGGTAACAGGTAAATGCGCAGGCTTTGGAGTGAGATTATCTCTAGGATCAAATCCTAGCACTATCACTTACAATTCTGAGACACAGAGCAAGTTTCTTCAATCTCTCTGAACATGGATTCCCTGAGCAATAAAACAAGGATTTTAACAGTTCCTACTTTATACAGCTATTGTGCAGATTAATTTAAATCATCCATGGAGAGCACTTAAAGGGCTTGGCACAAAGTATATGTTCAATAAATGCCTGCTGTTACTACTATCAATTATTACATTCAAATCCTGGCCCTGCCACTTGCTAGCCATGTGAGTCTGAATAAGCAACCTGAGTCTCAATCACCCTAGAAATACAAGGTGTGGGGTGAGGGAAAGGGTAGTGCTGAAGATTAAATGAGATAACCCACATATCTTACACAGTCTACTACCTGTTACAGAGTAAACTCAGCACTCCTAACAGTGATGGTAGTTGTTGTCCCATCATTATCATGAATCAAGAAATCCAACTAGGTTTCACTGTGACCCAGAAGGGAGTTGTCCAGCAGGGAGAACATTGAGGAGAGGGTTGGAGAAGCACCCAAAGCCCACGGAGAATTTCCCTATAACTGGACTGAGCTAATTCTATTACTAAAGACCTCCCATAGTTTTTCTTAACAAAATCATCCAAGTATCTTTCAGATGCAGCAACCTGACTTAATCAGGAGTAAAGGATCAAAGAGATAGTCACTTAATCCAGAAGGAACACTTACCTGAAAGTTTTGTGCTTTCTGCGGCACCTCTCTGGCTTTAGCAAAGGCAGCACTGAGTTCTTCTACTTCATTGTTAAGTTCTTCAACCTGGGGAAAAATAAGGAATAGCAGCCAAATATGCAACAAGGCTCTCCTCACTCTGTACAGCCCAAATGCTTTTCCTGCTCAACTGTGTAGTGCTTAAGATCAAGGAGTTTGTAGTCAGAAAAGACCTGAGTAGGATTTCTATTTGGCAGTATACTAACTGGATGACTTCAGGCAAGGCATTTAATCTCTTTCAGACTCAATTTCCTCATCTATAAAAAGTAGGCACCACCACTCACTTTAACTATAGGGTGGTTAGTGCTAAATGAAGTCATGTATATTAGTGCTAACATTATTATTATTTTAATAATTACTGTTGTTATCCATATAGATGACACACTAAAACAACCTAACCTGGCTAGTCTTAGAATCCCTCATCCTTTAGTGATCTTCTATCCCCTAGTTCAGCCATGAACCACCATGGCCACACTCTGGACCTCGCAAGCGCCCAGAACTCCTCTGTCACTGATGCCACTACATATTGAAGGTCTCCAACTTCTGCTGAGCCTTGAACTCGTAACCCATGAAACAAATTACAACTATTGTTTCATATATATATATATATATATACACACACACACATATAAATATATATATACAAACATACTTACATCACTACTGCCAAGTCTCTGTTGCATCTGACACTGGTGATTATTGAAACTTATACTCTTTTAGCATCTTCAGCAGTTGCCTGGTTAGGATCATACTTTGACAACAATTCCTTCTGTCTCCTTTGTGCATTCCTCTTCCTATCTCTGAATTTTTATGTTCCCTGAGGTCCCAGGGACCACTTCTTTCCCACCCCACACACTCTCCTTGGATAAGCAGACCAACTTTCAGAATTTTAACTCACACCTGCATATGAGTGACCCCAGATCAACATCTTCAGGCCTGTGCTCTCTCCAAGCTTTAGACTTTCACATCCATCTATCTGCCTCCTAGATAAATCACCAGGGAGTCCATGGTCTCCTCAAAGTCAATACCAACTAAAATAACTCATCATCTCCACCACCAACTCCATGTCACCATCATATTCCATCTTCTATGCTTATAACTGAGTTGGTGGCACCACCACATCCCTAATCATGCAATCCAGATACCTAGAAGTCATCCCTGACTTCTCTGAATTCCTATATCCAATCACCAAATTTCCCCAAATTTATTTCTAAATATTTATTGAATAAGCTCCCCCCCTCCATTCCTATTTGTTATGACCACTGTTCTCTTTTAGCCTTGCTTGGCTCTCACCTGTGCTATTTGCCACCCTGCCTCCATTCTCTCCCTCCTCCAATCCACTCTCCACATATTACCAGAGACTTTTCTAAAATACAAATATGATCATACCTCTCCTGCCTAAGAGCGTTTAATAATGCACAACCCAAGCAGCTAAATATGATTTACTAGTGCCACCACCATGGACTGGCCCCTTGCAACCTCTTCAGCTGCTTCTCTCACCTCACTTAACTTTTACACTTTGTGTTCTGGCAACCCCAAACTGCTTGTTGTTACACACACACACATCAGGCTCTTTCCTTTTGGCCTGTGTGCACCCCTCTGCCTGTCCAGAACAGCCTTCCCATCCCTGCCTCCCTTCCCAGCTAACTACTACTCATCCTTTAAGATTCAGCCCAGGCATCTTCTCCTCTAGGTACCACTCCCTAAGCTGGATTAGGTACCCTCCCTCAGCTTCCCCAACAACTTGTATGTCCCTCAATCACAGCATCTATCACTCTGTCATTCTTCCCCTGACTTATGAATGGAGATATGTTTTCTTCGCTGTATCTGTGCCCAGCACAGTTATTAGGGTACCAAAGATTGCTATATTAACTAATGACAAGAAAACCAGCATGTAATTATCAGTTGAGTCCCCAGCTTAGATCCTAACGGCAAAAACCCAGGAAGCTATCTAATGGGTTCATAGCTATGGCCTTGCCCTCCCCCAATCTTTTTTTAATCCCAATTCCCGGCTATCTTTCAAAAGATTAGACCCCCACTCTCCAATGATAGCCACATGTGGCTAGTGAGTACCTGATATGTGGGTAGTCTGAACTGAGATGTTCTGTAAGTATAAAGTACACACTTGACTTCAAAGATTTAGTTTGGGGGGAAAAGTTACATGCCTCATTAATATTTTTGTTTCATTGATTACATGTGAAATGATAATATTTTAGATACCTATGTTATTAAAATTAGTTTAACTTGTTTCTTTTTATTTCTTTTAATGTGGCTACTAGAAAGTTTTAAATTACATATGTAATTTACATTGTATCAGTGAGTTAGACATTCCAATAGAATTTGCAATGGACTAAGAGACCCTTTCCCCAATGTCTATACTCATTTCAGCTCTCTTATAAACTTTTTATCCAAAGCTAAAAATTCAGGGTAGGAAGGCCAGTCACAGCTGCTAATAAAGAAAAATATCACTTTGGTGCATCAGACATACCTCTTTTTCCTTTGACTTTAATGCCATGGTAAGACCCTGAATGGCTTTATCCCTCTTTAAGCTATTTTTCTTTTCTGCAGCAATTTCTCTTTCCTTCTCTCTCAGGTCCTCCTGAAGTGCCTAAATTAGATTAGAAAAAGATTCACTAAGTTGATGCGTTCCAACCAAAATGCACTATAAATATATTTTTAAGAGCACACTCAAATGCAGTTATCCTATCTTATCCCTGTCAACCTGTGATGAATGTTTCCAAGTAGAGCTGAACGTAGCAGTATCAGCTCCAAGTTACTGTGTTACTGCTCACGGCAAAAGGGCTGGGTGAAGGGAAGGGGAGTGGCACAGTTACAACAATGACAGCTACTCCTATGGGAAGGACTCCGATGCCTTCTGGAGTGTGAATACACTCACATCATAGCCTTTGAAACCGTACCAGGTTATTTGGGGGAGATATCAGATCATTAATTTCATTCTCTAATGCTACAAAAGCTAGCAGAGAATTTGGTTTGATGGAGACTGAATTATACATTTATAGTCTGAGTTCATTTCTAAAGATAATCACTGTTGCCTCCCTCCCGGGCTGTTGTGAGGATCAAATGGGATAATGGATATGAAATTACTTTCTAAGCAGGCAGGCACTATACAAATGCTGGCTGCTGTGACTGGGGGACCACGGAGTGTGGGCTTTGCAGATCTGCATCCTTGCTGTACATTCTTCTAGCTATGTGATCTTGGGCAAGTTACTTCATCTCTCACAGCTCAAGTGCCACATCTGCAAAATGGGAATGCCTACTTCACAGAGTTATCGCAAAGATTGAGAAAACCTCTGTGAAGTGTCTAAAGCTTGTTGGCACATAGTAGCATTCAATAAATGACAGTTACTATAAAATAGAATTATAAACTGCACTCAGAATAAAACAATAAGCAATAAGATAAATCTTCAATAAATTTTAAAAATTATTTCAACATACCTGGATCTTCTCTTCTAAGTGATTTCTCTCCTCCTGACACTCCATTTCTGAAGCCTAAGAGAAGGCATTAATTGATGCCAAGAAGGGACCCACACTCCAATAGTTACCCAGAAGCAATGAGAATAAACACTCAATTTACTTTCCCCCATTGTTTTAGAACTCATTAAAATAAATGTGTTCTCTCCTCTCTGCCCCACTCAAAGACCACCCAATTTGAGTGAAGAAATGTAGACAAGTAATCCACGTTGGTTGGTCACCAGTCCCATACAGAGTAAACCAAGGTGCTGCTGAGCAAAACAAAAAAGGCCTGGTAAAGGTTAGTACCCAGGAAGTGGGAAAGAGGGTAAAAAGGAGAAACAAGAAACAAAAGCTGATTGCAAATGAAAGCTAACTGGTAAGGCTAAAGAACAGCTGTGGTGGGGACAAAGACTCCTACTTCATAAAGAAATGAAGACTTCTCATGAACATCCACAACATCCCCTAATGTGAACGTACCACAGGCAGTAGCCATCCTCGGTCCAACAAGAATGGAAGTTCACAACTAAAGCCTACCTGTGCTTTCTGGTCCTGCCCACCCTCTTCAAAATGGCTTGCCTTGGGGGCTGCCTAGTGTGGGAGGAGGAGTATAGAGAGGCAGTGGAGTCATCTACTAACAACCTACTTCCTGGAACCTGGGAAAATAACAACCTCTAAAAGTCTATTTCTAAACTCTACAAGGGGACCGTGACCTCTAACTCACAGGTCACCAGGAAGATTCAATGCAATGGTACACTGAAACCCTTCATATGCTGCCAGGCACAGGCTAAGTACCCAATCTGAGTTAGTGCCTTTTCACCACTGCCTTAGAAGTTTCTGACCAAAGTTGGCTTCATGCCTGTTTCTAACCACAAAGGTAAAACAGACATGTACCATGTACCACAATTTTATCCTAAGAAAGCCCAAAGGATGAAAATTAAGTCCCCAGGCAACAACAAATTAGCAAATGGTAAAATAGAGACAAACATATACAGGGCTGTTTTTTTTAACCAACTTTTTATATAAACACAAGGCTGAGAGAAAAAAAAAAAAAAGCCACACCAGGGCCCCTGACAAAGGCAATTTCTGCTATTTCTCAACTGACAAGGAGCTAATATTTAAAAGCAGACTGTGAGAGAACCACAGGGAATGAAGGCACATTCCATTTCCCATATGCCACAGAGGAGTCTGGTCTGCTAATTAAAGTCCCCTCTTCACATCCTGTTTCCTCACCTCAGTTTCTCTCTCCTTTTCTTCCCTCAGAGCAGCAGAAAGTCTTCGGAGCTCTCCAGAGGATACAGTCTCATCAGGAGATGCCATCTGAAATTTCTCCTCTTTAAGGCACTGAATTAAAGCTTCTTTGCTCTTCAAAGACAGCTTCAACTCTTCAATCAGTCTAAAAGAGAGCAAACTTTAAATATTAATTTTACGTTGCTCTCTTAGCTCAGTGGAGCAGGAGGAAGTAGAGCCAGGCATCTTCAAAGTATACATGTACAGTGACTGAACATAAACAGAATTACATTTTGCAGATCGGAGATTAAGGACCAGAATTCATGTAACATTAACTGGTCTCCTTGCCTCCAGCCTGACTTCAGTCAGTCCAATCTCTGAGCTGCCAGACTATAATCTGATCAAGTCACTCCCCTACTCAAAGACCTTCAATGGGGCAAATCTTCATCGGATTTGGCAATGGATTCTTAAGATATGACACCAAAAGCAAAAGCAACAAAAGAAAAAAGACAGACATTCAAATTCATCAAAATTTAAAATATTTGTGCATCAAAGGATATTAGGAAAATAAAAAGACAACCTACAAAATAGTAGAAAAGATATGGAAATCATCTTTTTGATAAGGGTTTAATATTCAGACTATACAAAGAACTCCTACAACACAACAACAAAAAACCCAATTTAAAAATAGACAAAGGACTTAGATATTTTTCCAAAGAAGTTAGAGAAATGACCAATAAGCACATGAAAAGATGCTCAACATTATTAGCTATTAGGAAAATGCAAATCAAAACCACAATGAAATACCACTTCATACCTACAAGGCTGGCTGTTATTTAAAAAAAAGAAAACTACAAGTGTTGGAGAGGATGTTGAGAAACTGGAACCCACGTGCATTGCTTGTGGAATGTAGAATGGCATAGCCAATGTGGAAAGCAGTATGGTGGTTCTTCAAAAACATTAAATATAGAATATCATATGACCTGGAAATTCTACTCTTAGGTGTATACCCAAAGAAACTGAAAATAGGCACTCAAAGCTATTTACACCAATGTTCCTAGCAGCATTATTCAAAATAGTCAAAAGGTAGAATCCAAGTGTTCATCAACAAATGAATGGATTAATAAAATGTGGTATATATACACAATGGAATATTATTCAGCCATAAAAAGGAATCATGTTCTGATACACATTATAACATGGATGAACCTTGAAAATATTATGCTAAGTGAAATAAGCAACAAGGCATATAAGGATAAATACTGTATGATTTCACATATGAAATATCTAAAAACAGAAAATTCATTGACAGAAGGTAGATCAGAAGTTACCAGGAAATGGGGAGGGAGAATCGGGGAGTTTTTGCTTGGCAGATACAGATTATTTGTAACTTTTAGAAATTTCAAAATAGAATTAAAAAAAAAAAAAAAAGTCTAAAAACTAGAAAGGAAAAAAAAATCCAACATCCCCCATCACCTACAGCACTAAATTACCAACTTTTCTGGCCAAGATATCCTTTCTCCAAAAGAAATGTCATCAAACCCTAGACAAACACAAACAATAAGGAAGCGCTCTTCTGGTGAATGTGAAAAAACTAGGAATGTCTCTCCAAGGAATCTCAGGGCAAAGTGTAAAAATATACTGACTCTCAAGATGAAGTCCAAATTCCTCAGCAAGGCATTCAATAGGGCCTAGATTTTAGGGCCTATAAGATCAAAGGCTTCAGTCTCATCTCTCATGGGAAACCATTACCCTCTCCACTGCCACTCACCAACCTCACTTCCAGCTTTCTCCAGAAGCCAAGATGGTTCATGCCTCTAGCCCTTTGTTACTCCCTGTACCTACTTGCTATTCCTTATACCTAGATTGCCCTTCCTAACCTTACCTCCCACCTCCACCTAATAAACACTGATTCATTCTGCAAGCATCACCTCCTCTCAAGTTGGCTTTGCCAACTCACATCACCAGTACCTCATCAAGTAGAGCTGGACACATCTTTCTCTGGGCCACCAAATTATCTCATGTCAACTACCCCTTGACCATAGCCAATTATTTAACCTCCCTGAGCCTGTATTTCCTCAGCTATAAAATGGGGATAATAACTTGCTTATGCAGATTGGAAATGAGCTACTTAAAATGGTCCTACTACACAGCTCCTGGCATATGGGCAGAACTCAACAAATGACAGTTGTTATAATTATTTCTTTTTTTCATGATGTTTTGTCAAATATAATTGTTTGGCTTTTATCTTTTTTCAAAACAGCTTTATTGAAAAAATAAGATTTCTTGAGATACAATTCACATACCATACAATTCACCCACTTAAATTTTTATCTGATAGATTTTTTAGTAGGTTATTACTTTTTAAAAACAATGTGACAATTAGCATTTTGTCAGAGGACACTCAGAAGAGCTTTTCTGTAGCTAAGCCCAGAAAGCAACTTCAATTGGTAGAAGGAGCAAAGGCTTGGAAGTTTGACAGAGCTGACTCACCTCCTAGGGTGGAGGCAAGGAGTTAAGTGAGATAAAAGTAGATAGATAAAGTACCTAGCAACCCGACACGCTGGGTATAGAGGGTGTTGGGTAGCACAGTGCATTGCCACCAGAAATGGGGGTTAGAGTAAGGTTGCTCTCTAGGGATCCAACTCTGAAATCATCACATAATGGATTGGAGAGGTAAAAAGTCTCCAAATCACACACTTAAAATGGGTACACTGTGTTATATGTAATTTGTACCTCGAAAAAAATTAATTTCTTCTTAAATCAGCTTAAAGCAATTTGTAGAAAGGAAATGTAAAATAGTGAAGCAGGCCAGGTGGGGACTGTGGCCAAGCTGGAGAGCCCCCGACCTATCTAAACAGAGCAGCCTCAATCCAGCAAGACAATGGCACAATGCTGCCATATCATCCAGGTTTTTAAGAGAAGCTGGAAATCCAGACTTTTATGTGAAATTAATTTTTTTTTTTAAAGAAGCTTTAGATTACATAAATGTTACATCAAAAATATAGGGGGATTCCCATATATACCCCACCCCCACCCCTTCCCACACTTTCTCACATTAACAACATCTTCATTAGTGTGGTACATTTATTTAAATTGATGAATACATATTGAAGCATTGCTACTAACGATGGACTATAGTTTACATTATGGTTTATACTTGCCCCACACAATTTTATAGGTTTTCACAAAATGTATAATGTATAAGTTAGATTTTTAAAATATTGGGAACTAATTCAAATTCAAAAAAAAAAAAAAAAACACCCTATGTTGACCAAATCAAACTTATCTTTTGGCTAATTTGCCAAAATAGCTCACAGGCCAGACTGAAGGAAACAAAAGAGCAAATAAAAGCATACACCTTGGAAAAGGGTGGTAGAAGCCCAGAAAGATATTGGCAGCTCCCATCACACCAGGGCGTAACCAAAGACCCCTGCTCCACTTCTGTACTTAGCAACTAACCTTCCGACCTTGAGAGGCAGGTCTGCCTTCAGGGAAGGTACACAATGATCCCACTTCTAGTAGAGTTCCACCACAAAGAAGGTCACGCCCTCAGCAAATCCAAAGCTGGCAACCAGGTGCTGCATTGGTCTTTGGTAGTGTGGCTGACACATTCACAGTACTGACAAATCAGGTTCCTGTGCCTATCCAGCTATGACAGACCTAGACAACGGGAAACCCCAGAAACATACAGCCTTTAGCAAGGTCCTGCCCTGACGACCCACTTCCAAGAAGACCCCACCACTTGGACCATAATAAGTACTCAGTAAACATCAACCCTTCCCAAATTCTCTTTCCCATAAAGATGAGAGGTCAAGCGTCTGCGACATATGCTAATAGGGACTACTGTCCTCTATGATTACCCTGAAATGTGCCAGGCTCCATACCTTTGTCTGAGCCATTCACTCTGCTCGGCAAGGTTTCCTCATCTCCATCCTTAGTACTCTAAGGCCCAAAATCCAAGACTCCTCTAATAAAACTTTCCTGCTCTACACCCTAAAACAGAGTTGATCACTCCCTTGCTTTTGTTACAGCAAAAAACCCTGAACTTATCTCTATCATATAGCCAATCATAATGTTTTAGGATTTTTTTAACATTTGTCCCCTCCCCCATACCAGGAGCTCCATGTTAACAGGGCAGAGCTCATCTCTGCATACCCAGCACCCAACCCAAGGCCATACTCAACAGTTGGTTAATGAATGGCACTATAGCTCCTTTAATTCAAACCTTAAATCCATATACTCAACCACCTCCTCAACTCAGATGCCCACAAATCCCTCACATTCAACATGTTCCAACAGAAAGCATCATCTACTAACCTCTTCCCCCACGATAAAAACATTTCCCTTTCCTCATTTTCCCCCTAAAACTCAGAAAACTGTACTATCACCTCAGTTTCTCATTCCTTAGACTTGAGTAAGGGAGTGTCACTGTGGTCTTTTCCCTCATTCCCTAAATATAATAAGTCATCAAGCCCTTCAGGGCCATCAAGTCAATTCCACCTACTAAATATCTCACCATTTCTTCACCACCTATAGTTCTGCCACCATCATTTCTTGTCTGGAAATCTTCATCAGCCTCAGAACCAATATTCCCATGCAGCAAAACCACCCATGCATTTTCCATGGGCACCCTGAGGGACATTTCTAAATTTAAGTCTGATCCTGTCATTTCCCTATCCTCCCCTCATCCCCAGCCCATTAACTCTTTTTTTTTTTTAACTTTATTTTGTACATTTAATAATTGAAAATATAAACAATTAAAAACTAAAAAGAAAACACAGTTGAATAAAAACATACATTTCTCAATTAAATGTACTGGATACATATAAAATTTTTTTTGAATCATACATGTTACACAATATATTTGGTTCATAGCAACACAATCATACAATATATGTCCTTTTGTGTCTGGCATGCTTCACTCAACATAATGTCCTCCAGGTTCATCCGTGTTGTCATATGCTTTATGACTTCATTTCTTCTTACAACTGCATGATATTCCATCGTGTGAATAGACCACAGTTTATCCATTCATCTGTTGATGGACACCTGGGTTGTTTCCAACTTTTGGCAATGGTGAATAATAGTGCTATGAACATTGGTGTGCAGATGTCTGTTCATGCCACTGCTTTCAGTTCTTCTGGGTATATACCCAGTAGAGGTATTGCAGGGTCACATGACAAGTCTATATTCAACTTCTTTAGGAACTGCCAAACAGTCCTCCACGGTGGCTATACCATTCCGCATTCCCACCAACAGTGAATAAGTAAGTGTTCCTATCTCTCCATATCCTCTCCAACACTTGGAGTTCTCTGTCTTTTTAATAGCGGCCATTCTGATAGGTGTGAAATGATATCTCGCTGTAGTTTTGATTTGCATTTCCCTAATCATTAGCGATGAGAATTTCTTCATGTGTTTTTTTGCCATTTGTCATTCTTCTTGGACAAATGTCTATTCAAGTCTTTTGCCCATTTTTTTAATTGGGTCGTTTGTTTTTTTATTGTTCAGTTGTAACATCTCTTTATACATCCTGGATATTGAACCCGGATCGGATATGTGATTTCCAAATATTTTCTCCCACTGGGTTGGTTGCTTTTTCACCCTTTTGACAAAGTCCTGTGAGGTGCAGAAGAGTTTAGTTTTGAGGAGGTCCCATTGTTCTATTTATTCTTTTGTTCGCATGATTTGGGTATAAGGTCCAAAAAACGACCACCTACTACAAGGTCTTAAAGATGTTTCCCTACATTTTCTTCTAGCAGTTTTATGGTCCTGGCTTTTTATATTTAGGTCTTTGATCCATTTTTGGGTTGATTCTTGTATAAGGAGTGACATAGGGGCCCTCTTTCATTCTTTTGGTTATAAATAACCAGTTGTCCCAGCACCATTTGTTGAAGAGACTGTTTAGTCCTGTTAACATTAACATGGCAAGTTTGTCAAAAACCAGTTGACTGTACAGGTGAGGATTTATTTCTGGGTTCTCAATTTTATTCCACTGATCTTTATTCCAGTACCATGCTGTTTTGACCACTGTAGCTTTGTAATATGTTTCAAGGTAGGGAGTGAAATTCCTCCCACATCACTCTTCTTTTTTAGAATGCTTTCTGGCTATTGGGGTGTACTTTTCCTTCCAAATCAATTTGGTAATTGCCTTTTCTAATTCTGGAAAGTAAGTTGTTGGGATTTTGATTGGTATTGCATTGAATCTATAAATCAGTTTGGGTAAGATCAACATCTTCACAATATTTATTCTTCCAGTCCATGAACATGGAATGTCTTTCCATTTGTTAAGGTTTTCTTAAATTTCTTTTAGCATTGCTTTGTAGTTTTCTACATATAGGTCCTGTAATTCTTTGGTTAAATTAATTCCTAGGTACTTGAGTCTTTTTGTTGCTATTAAAAATGGAATTTTTCCCCTGATTTCCTCCTCAGATCGTTCAGTAATAGTGTACAAAAACATTACCGATTTTTGCGTATTGATCTTTTATCCTGCCACTTTGTTGAACTCATTTATAGCTCAAGTAGCATTGTCATACATCCTTCAGGATTTTCTAAGTATAGGATCAGGTCATCCACAAATAATGCGAGTTTTACTTCCTCTTTTCCTTTTCGGAAGACTTTAATTTTTTTTCTTGTCTAATTGCCCTAGCTAGAACTTCTAGTACAATATATTTTTTAATTTAATAATTGAAAATATAAATAATTAAAAACTAAAAAGTAAACACAGATGACTAAATATATACATTTCTCAATTAAATGTAATGTATACATATAAAATTTTTTTTTAATCAAACAACATGTTACACAATATATTTGGTTCATAGTAACACATTCATACAGTATTTGTCCTTTTGGTCTGGCTTGCTTCACTCAACATAGTGTCCTCGAGGTTCATCCATGTTGTCATATACTTTACGACATCATTTCTTCTTACAGCTGCATAATATTCCATCGTGTGAACAGACCACAGTTTGTTTATCCATTCGTCTGTTGATGGACACCTGGGTTGTTTCCAACTTTTGGCAATGGTAAATAATGTTGCTATGAACATCGGTGTGCAGATGTCTGTTCATGTCACTGCTCTCGGTTCTTCTGGGTATATACCCAGTAGTGGTATTGCAGGGTCACATGGCAAGTCTATATTCAACTTCTTTAGGAACTGCCAAATGGTCCTCCATAGTGGCTGTACCATTCTGCATTCCCACCAACAATGAAGAAGTGTTCCTATCTCTCCACATCCTCTCCAACACTTGTAGTTCTCTGTCTTTTTAAAAGTGGCCAATCTGATAGTTGTGAAATGATATCTCATTGTAGTTTTGATTTGCATTTCCCTAATCATGAATGATGTTGAGCATTTCTTCATGTGTATTTTTGCCATTTGTATTTCTTTGGACAAATGTCTATTCAAGTCTCTTGCCCATTTTTTTTTTTACTTGCCCATTTTTCAATTGGGTTGTCTTTTTATTGTTGAGTTGTAACATCTCTTTCTAGTATAATATTGTTTAACAATGGTGACAGTGGGCATCCTTCTCTTGTTCCCTATCTTAGAGGGAAAGCTTTCAACCTTTCCCCATTGAGTATGATGTTGGCTGTACCTTTTTTAATGCCTTTTATCATATTGAGGAATTTTCCTTCTATTCCTATCTTTTGAAGTGTTTTTATCAAAAAAGGATGTTGGATTTTGTCAAATGCCTTTTCCGCATCGATTGAGATTATCATGTGGTTTTTTCCCATCAATTTGTTAATGTGGTGTATTACGTTGATTAATTTTCTTATGTTGAACCAGTCTTGCATAAAAGGAGTAAATCCCACTTGGTCATGATGTATAAGTCTTTTATATGCTGTTGGATTTGATTTGCAAGTATTTTGTTGAGAATTTTTGCATCTATGTTCATTAGAGAGACTGGTCTGTAATGTTCTTTTCTTGTAGTATCTTTATCTGGCTTTGGTATTAGGGTGATGGTGGCGTCATAAAATGTGTTGGTTAATTTTCCCTCCTCTTCAATTTTTTGGAAGAGTTTAAACAGGATTGGTGTTCATTCTTTTCTAAATGCTTGGTAGAATTCACGTGTGAAGCCATCTGGTCTGGATTTTTCTTTGTTGGGAGATTTTTGATGACAGATTCAATCTCCTTAAATGTGATTGTTTGTTAAGTTCTTGTATTTCTTGTAGCATCAGTGTAAGTTGGTTGTGTATTTCCAGGAATTTGTCCATTTCATCTAGGTTGTCTAGTTTGTTGGCATACAGTTTCTAATAATATCCTCTTATGATTGTTTTTATTTCCATGAGGTCAGATGTAACTTACCCCCTTTCATTAATTTTTTTTTAACTTTAGTTTGTACATTTAATAATTGAAAATATAAACAATTAAAAACTAGAAAGTAAACACAGATGAATAAATATATACATTTCTCAATTAAATGTAATGGATATATATATATTTTTTTTTTTAATCAAACAATATGTTACACAATATATTTGGTTGATAGTAATGCATTCATACAGTATTTGTCCTTTTGTGTCTGGCTTGCTTCACTCAACATAATGTCCTCCAGGTTCATCCATGTTGCCATATGCTTTACGACTTCATTTCTTCTTACAGCTGCATAATATTCTATCGTGTGAATAGACCACAGTTTGTTTATCCATTCATCTGTTGATGGACACCTGGGTTGTTTCCAACTTTTGGCAGTGGTGAATAATGTGGCTATGAACATCGGTGTGCAGATGTCTGTTCGTGTCACTGCTCTCGGTTCTTCTGGGTATATACCCAGTAGTGGTATTGCAGGGTCATGTGGCAAGTCTATATTCAACTTCTTTAGGAACTGCCAAACAGTCCTCCATAGTGGCTGTACCATTCTGCATTCCCA
>JAKSZT010017719.1:12265636-12415984 GCA_026826555.1 Tolypeutes matacus | reverse complement strand
TTTAAAGATTTTATTTATTTATTCATTTATCCCCCCCTTGCTGCTTGTGCTCGCTGGGTCAGCTAACCACGCCGTGCGGGCGGGCTTGCCTTCACCAGGAGGCCCCGGGAACCGAACCCAGGGCCTCCCATATGATAAACGGGAGCCCTACTGATTGAGCCACAGCCGCTTCCCTCTCTATCTTTTTTAATAGTGGCCAATCTGATAGGTGTGAAATGATATCTCATTGTAGTTTTGATTTGCATTTCCCTAATCATGAGTGATGTTGAGCATTTCTTCATGTGTTTTTTTGCCATTTGTATTTCTTCTTTGAAGAAATGTCTATTCGAGTCTTTCGCCCATTTTTTAATTGGGTCATTTGTCTTTTTATTGTTGAGTTGTAACATCTCTTTATATATCCTGGATATTAAACCCTTATCAGATATGTGATTTCCAAATATTTTTTCCCATTGAGTTGGCTGCCTTTTCACCCTTCTGACAAAAGTCCCGTGAGGTGCAAAAGTGTTTAATTTTGAGGAGGTCCCATTTAGATAAGTTTTATTTTGTTGCACGTGCTTTGGGTGTAAGGTCCAAGAAGCCACCACCTACTACAAAGTCTTGAAGATGTTTCCCAACATTTCCTTCTAATAGTTTTATGGTCCTGGCTTTCATATTTAGATCTTTGATCCATCTTGAGTTGACTCTTGCAGGAGGTAAGATAGGGGTCCTCTTTCATTCTTTTGGTTATAAATATCCAATTCTACGTGTATAATACAGAAAACATGTTTGGCATACACAGACCAAACCTGAGGCCTGTGTGCTGTGTCACCATTGTGTGGTGTTCCCACTGGAGAATTCTAGCATGCTATTTGGTAACGTAATTTCATTTGGAAATATACCACTGTCAGATTTTTTTCCCCCTCTCTGGACTGGCGCTAGGACAGTTGATTCAACAAAGCTTTTTTTTTTTCTTTTTGTTCAGTCCTAATTTCAACAGATCAAAAATGTATGTGTTCAGGCATTCCAGGTAACAGGTGTGTACGTAAAGTTAACAAAAATAGGCATTTTAGGAACTCAGCTCTTTAGATATTATATCTGGCTTGTCATGTTAAATATTTGTCCTTCTTGGGTTTGAGATGTACATCTTTCATTTCGTATATTTCACTGGCTATGCCACGTGCAGAATTAAAGTCACCAATGTAATCTGGCCTGGTCGGCCCATCGATGTCAATCTGTACTCATTGCAGTCTTATTTAACCAGGGGTCCTAACCACTAACATTGTGACTTTGCTTTGAGACCTTTCCTCTCCTGGGTACTGAGGTGCTATGAAGCCAACTGACAAAAGATGCATCACATGTCTTAGGCTGATGCCACTACCCGATTTGTTTCTTTGCAATTTGAGCCATTTAAAGACCAATAAAATTCCTTTTTTTAAAAATGAAAAAAAAATAAATAAATAAATAAATAAATATCCAGTTCTCCCAACACCACTTGTTGAAGAGACTGTTTTCTCCCATTAGCGTAGGCTTGGTAGGTTTGTCAAAAACCAGTTGACTACATAGATGAGGGTATATTTCTGGGTTCTCAATTCTATTCCACTAATTGATGTGTCTATCTTTATGCCAGTACCATGCTGTTTTGACCACTGTAGCTTTGTAATATGTTTCAAAGTCAGGCAGTGAAATTCCTCCCACATTGCTCTTCTTTTTTAGAATGCTTTTGGCTATTCGGGTGCACTTACCCTTCCAGATGAATTCGGTAATTGCCTTCTCTAATTCTGTAAAGTAAGTTGTTGGGATTTTGATTGGTATTGCATTGAATCTATAAATCAGTTTGGGCAAGATTGACATCTTCATGATATTTATTCTTCCAATCCATGAACACGGAATGTCTTTCATTTGTTTAAGTCTTTTTTAATTTCTTTTAGCATTGTTTTGTAGTTTTCTGCATATAGGTCCTATACTTCCTTGGTTAAATAAACTCCTAGATATTTGAGTCTTTTTGTTGCTACTAAAAATGGAATTTTTCCCGAGTTCCTCCTCAGCTTGTTCAGTACTAGTGTACAAAAACATTACTGATTTTTGCATGTTGATCTTGTATTCTGCCACTCTGCTGAACTCATTTATTAGTTCAAGTACCTTTGTTGTGGATACTTCAGGATTTTCTAAATACAGGATCATGTCATCCATAAACAGTGAAAGTTTTACTTCCTCTTTTCCTATTTGGACGCCTTTAATTTTTTTGTCTTGTCTAATTGCCCTAGCTAGAACTTCTAGTACAATGTTGAATAACAAAGGTTGGGCATCCTTGTCTTGTTCCTGATCTTAGAGGGAATGCTTTCAACCTTTCCCCATTGAGTATGATGTTGGCTATGGGTTTTTCATATATGCCTTTTATCATGTTGAGGAATTTTCCTTTAATTCCTATCTTTTGAAGTATTTTTATCAAAAAAAGGATGTTGGATTTTGTCAAATGCCTTTTCTGCATCTATTGAGATGATCATGTGTTTTTTTCCTTCAATTTGTTAATGTGGTGTATTACATTGATTGATTTTCTTATGTTGAACCAGTCTTGCATACCAGGAATAAATCCCACTTGGTCGTGATATTTAAGTCTTTTGATATGCTGTTGGATTCGATTTGCAAGTATTTTGTTGAGAATTTTTGCATCTATGTTCATTAGAGAGATTGGTCTGCAATTTTCTTTTCTTGTGGAATCTTTATCTGGCTTTGGTATTAGGGTGATGTTGGCTTCATAAAATGTGTTGCGTAATTTTCCCTCCTCTTCAATTTTTTGGAAGAGTTTTAAACAGGATTGGTGTTAATTCATTTAGAAATGCTTGTTAGAATTCACCTGTGAAGCCATCTGGTCCTGGACTTTTCTTTGCTGGAAGATTTTTGATGACAAATTCAATCTCCTTAATTGTGATTGGTTTGTTAAGTTCTTGTATTTCTTGTAACATCAGTGTAGGTTGGTTGTGCGTTTCTAGAAATTTGTCCATTTCATCCAAAGGTGGATTCTTTTTTGCAAACTCTCTTAGTTTCTGTTTGTTTATACTCACCTTCATATTTGAAGGACAGTTTTTGTTGGATAAAGAATTCTCGGCTTGCAGTTTTTCTCTTTCAGTTTCCTAATCGTATTATACCACTGTCTTCTCGCCTCCATGGTTTCTGAAGAGAAATCTGCACTAAGTCTTACTGGACGTCCTTTGTACGTGATTGTTTGCTTCTCTCTTGCTGCTCTGAGAATTTTCTCTTTATCTTTTACATTTGACATTCTGAATAGTATGTATCTTGGCGTAGGTCTATTTGGATTTATTCTTATTGGGGTACGGTGTGCTTCTTGGACATGTAAGTTCATTTCTTTCGTGAGAGTTGGGAAATTTTCAGCTATTATTTCCTCAAATACTCTTTCTGCCCCTTTTCCTTTCTCTTCCCCTTCTGGAACTCCCATGACACGTATGTTGTTGCATTTTGTGTTGTCATTCAACTCTCTGAGCCCTTGTTCAATTTTTTCCATTCTTTTCTCTCACTGTTCTTTTCTCTCTTCAATTTTAGCTGCTCTGTCTTCGGTATCATATTCCTTCTTCTATCATTTTGAGTCTGCTATTGTATGCCTCAAATGTGTTTTTGACTTCACCTATTGTGTCTTTCATTCACGAATTCCGTCACTTTTCTGTTCAGGATTTCAAATTCTTCTTTGCGTTCGCTCAGTGTCTTCTTGATGTCATTTATCTTTTTAACTATATTGTCTTTCATCTCATTAATTTGATTTTGGAAATTTGTGCTCATTCACTAAATAGTTCTCTCAAATTCTGCATCTCTTCTGGGACTTTGATGTGTTCCTTTTCTTGGGCCATGTCTTCTATTTTCTTAGTATGGCTCGTAACTTTTTTGCTGGTGTTTAGGCATCTGGTTAGGTTGTGTTTTACTTAGATGCTCTATCTCTTTCTCTTTTATAGGGTTTTACTGGCAGGAGGCTGTGAGTTACCACAGCTCTTTGATTTTTTATTCAACCTTGATTTTTGGGATTGTCCTGCTGGTTGCTCAAAACTGGGCACTGGACCCAGTAATTGGTTGTAGAGTCATTTCCTAGGGCCTTGGGCAGGGAAGCTATAGAGGCCAGGAAAATCCTCTCCTATTTATTTTTAATTTTCTTATGTGCACTTCCTTGGTCTGCCAGGAGATGGCGCTCATTGGCAGCTCTCAATTCAATGCCTGATCAGAGTGTATTTGTTGTAACACAGACCAGATCAATGTGATAGAGCTTCCTGTCTGGGGGCTACGAGCCTTGTAATTCAAACTTTCTGAGACAGTTCTCCAGTCTTCTCT
Organism: Tolypeutes matacus; assembly: GCA_026826555.1. Taxonomy (NCBI): domain Eukaryota; kingdom Metazoa; phylum Chordata; class Mammalia; order Cingulata; family Chlamyphoridae; genus Tolypeutes; species Tolypeutes matacus. The sequence continues at coordinate 12,411,673 of JAKSZT010017719.1, read as the reverse complement.
GGTAGCCCCCTCCCTTTTCTCAGCTAGGAAATATTTCCACTTCCCTCTGAAACCTCAACAATCAGTCCGTTAGTAGAGGAGGAGATTGGGAGGTTTGTATATCTTTAGCCCCTTGCAGGCTCCAAGGCAAACAATGGCGCAGCCCCACCCGGCCTGGAAGGGCTCTAGGGACAGGGCAGACCAAACCTGTGAGTCAAAAGCAGAGTCAGCCCCAGGCTCTCTCTCCCCTCTCCTGTGGAGTCCTCAACTATTAGTCCAGGCTAGAAGAGAGGGAGATTCCGAGGGTCGAATTTCTCCAGTCCTTCCTAGGCTCCCAGGGCAAACCACCATGTGGAAGGGTCCATGGGGCTCCACAGCCCAAATCTGAGGGTCAGAACCTGAGTCAGCCTAAGGCTGTGTCCCTCTCTCTCCCGTGTCTGGGAGTAGTAGATCCCTGGAGACCCCTTTGTCTGCAGTCGCAGGCCCAGAGGTCTGAGAATTCTAAAGAGTGTGCAGAAGGGTGCCGGCAGCAGCAGGTGCTGCTGGTTCCAACTCACAGTTCTGTCGTCGCGATTTACCTCTTCTGTCCCTCTCTCCTCTGGGTGGTGTGCAGCCTTCACCTGCTGTCCTAAACCCTAGAAGATCTATTTCGGGGCTGTTTTAGCCTGTCCTCTAGCTATTTTTCTGGAGAAGAGATTCCCGTGTCTTACTAGTCTGCCATCTTCCCGGAAGTCCAGTGACACTTTTGTAGCTTTTGTTACATTTCCCTTTCACTTCTTATTGTACTTATTTGCATCTTCTTTCTTTTGATCTTTGTTAGTCTAGCTAGGGGTTAGTCAATTTTACTGATTTTCTCAAAGAACAAGCTTTTGGTTTTGTTGATTTTCTCTATGTTTGTTTTGTTTTGTTTTGTTTTCTCAATTTCATTTATTTTTGCTCTAATCTTTATTATTTCTTTCCCTCTGCTTGCTTTGGGATTGGTTTGCTGTCCTTTTTCTAGTTTTTGTAGTTGTTCAGTTAAATCTTTAAGATTAGCTCTTTCTTCTTTCTCGGTATAGGCATTTAGGGCTCTAAATTTCCCTCTCAAGTCTGCCTTCACTGTATCCCGTAAGTTTTAATAAGTTGTGTTCTCATTTTCATTTGTCTCAATATATTTACTAATTTCACTTGCAATTTCTTTTTTGACCCACTGATTATTTAAGAGTGTGTTGTTCAGCCTCCACTCATTTGCGAATTTACTTTTTTCCTGTCTTTATTGATTTCTGGTTTCATTCCATTATGATCTGAGAAGGTGCTTTGTATAATTTCAATCTTTTTATATTTATTGAGAGCTGCGTTGTGACCTAACGTGGTCTATCCTGGAGAAAGATCCATGGGCACCTGAGAAGAATTATAACCTGCTGAGTTTGGATGCAGTGTTCTATATATGTCTGTTAGATCTAACTCATTTATCATATTCCAGTTCTCTGTTTCCCTGTTCATCTTCTGTTTAGTTGTTCTATCTAATGATGTAAGTGGGGTGTTGAAGTCTCCAAAGATTATTTTAGAGATGTCTATTTCTCCCTTCATTTCTCCCAGAGTTTGTCTCATGTATTTTGGAACACCCTGGTTAGGTGCATAGAAATTTATGGCTGTTTTATCTTCCTGATGGATTGTCCCTTTTATTAATATATAATGGCCTTCTGTATCTCTTATAACTCTTTTGTATTTAAAGTCTGTTTTGTCTGATATTTATAGCTACCCCTGCTCTTTTCTGGTTACTATTCACGTGTAGTACCTTTTTCCAACCTTTCATTTTCAGCTGGTTTGTATCCCTGGGTCTAAGGTGAGTTTCTTGTAAGCAGCATATGGATGGCTCATGCTTATTTATCCATTCTGTCAGCCTGTATCTTTTGATTGGGGAGTTTAATCTATTCACATTCAATGATATTACTGTAAATGCACTATTTACTTCCTCCATTTTCTTCTTTGGTTTTCATGTCATCTTATTTTCGTCTGTCTTTTTTGTCTTTTGGTTATCCTTTCTGCTATTCTTTCTTGTATACTCTCCTCCAGGCCTCCCTCTCCTATCTTTTTCTTTCAGTTCCTAAAGTTTCCTTTAATATTTCCTGCAGAGGTGGATTCTTTTTTGCAAACTCATTTAGTTTCTGTTTGTTTGTGAATATTTTATACTCACCTTCATATATGAAGGACAGTTTTGCTGGATAAAGAATTCTTGGTGCGAATATTCTTGCTGTCCTAATTTTGTGATAATCAGGGTAGGCTAAACATTTGCTATATTAGAAACCATGCATGTGTCTCCAGACCTAATTTTTCTCCCTAGGTCTGGTTTTTAGACTGCTGGTGATAAACTAAGCCTGATTTATTATATGGCCATCCTATATGGGAAAAGACTATAGCTTTGGTATCTTTGGACAACCTTAAGAGATATAGCAGGGGGATGGATGTGCCTCGGGTGGTTGGGCATCCATCTCCTATATGGAGGGACCTAGGTTCGACCCCCCGGACCTCCCGGTAAAAATTTAAAAAAGAAAAATATAGAAGGCATGTGGGCCACCAGGCCCCGTGCGTGGGTACACTGCCACGCCCCGCGAGCGGGTGAGCCATCAGGTCCCATCCGTGGATGACACACCAGGCCCCGTCCGGAGGTGAGCCGCCAGGCCCCAAGCGCAGGTGCGCTGCCAGGCCCCGCGAGCGGGTAAGCCGCCAGGTCCCGTGGACAGGTGAGCCGTCAGACCCCGTCCGCGGATGAGGCACCAGGCCCCACGAGCAGGTAAGCCGTCAGACCCCGTCTGTGGGTGAGCCGCCAGGCCCCGTGAGTGGGTGAGCCATCAGGCCCTGTCCACAGGTGTGCCGCCAGGCCCTGCAAGCGGGTGAGCCGCCAGGCCCCGTGCGCAGGTGTGCCGCCAGGCCCCGCAAGCGGGTGAGCTGTCAAGCCCCGTCCGCGGGTGCGTTGCCAGGCCCCACAAGCTACACAGCAAGATGATGACATAACAGGAGAGTGACACAAGGGAGAGCCAAGACGAGGCTCACCGAAAAACAGGAACTAAGGTGGCGCAGGCGGTAGAAGGATGCCTCTCTCCCACATCAGAGGTTCCAAGGATTAAATCCCAGTGAAGACAGGAGGAGAAGGATGAGAAGAGAGGGCAGGAAACGGACAGAGAGAGTTGCCCAGTGAATGGACACAGAAACAGCAAAAACGTGGGTGGGGGTGGGGGGTTAAAAATGGATAAAAATAAATAAATCCTTAAAAAAATGTGTAGTGGAGGAAGGTTCAGACTATAGTTAGTAGTAATACTTTGACGATGCTCTTTCATGATTTGTTAACAAATGTTTCACAACAATGCAGGATGTTTGTGGGGGGTGATGTGTGGGAGCCCTGTATGATGTTATATATGTTTGTTTTGTAAGATCACAATGTTTACTGAACACTTACAGTTTATATATGTTCATGTATGAATGATATACTTCAATAAATTGTTTAAAAAAAAAAAAGAATTCTTAGCTGGCAGTTTTTCTCTTTTATTACCCTAATTGTATCATACCACTGTCTTCTCGCCTCCATGGTTTATGATGAGAAATCTGTGCTAAGTCTTACTGGACATCCCTTGTACATAATGGTTTGCTTCTCCCTTGCTGCTCTGAGAATTTTCTCTTTATCTTTGACATTTGATATTCTGAGCAGTATGTGTCTTGGAGTAGGTCTATTCAGATTTATTCTGATTGGGGTACAGTATGCTTCTTGGACATGTAAGTTCATTTCTTTCATGAGAGTTGGGTAATTTTCAGCTATTATTTCCTCAAATACTCTTTCTGCCCCTTTTCCCTTCTCTTCTCCTTCTGGATCTCCCATGACACGTATATTGTTGCATTTTGTGTTGTCATTCAACTCTCTGAGGCTCTGCTCAATTTTTTACATTCTTTTCTCTCTCTGTTTTTCTCTCTCTTCAATTTTAGCTGCTCTCTCTTCGGTATCACTTATTCTTTCTTCTATCATTCCGAGTTTGCGGTTTTCTGCCTCAAATGAGTTTTTGATCTCACCTATTGTGTCTTTCATTCTCATGAGCTCTGTTACTTTTCTGTTCAGGATTTCAAATTCTTCTTTGCACTCTTTCAGTGTCTTCCTGACGTCATTTATCTTTTTAACCATACTGCCTTTCTTCTCATTAATTTGATTTTGGAAATTTGTGTGCATCTCGCTGATTAGTTCTCTCAAATTCTGCATCTCTTCTGGGGCCTTGATATATTCATTTTCTTGGACTATGTCTTCTATTTTCTTATTTTGGCTCAAAATTTTTTGCTGATCTCTATACATCTGATTAGGATGTAGTTTACTCAGATGCTCAAATTTTTTTTTCTTTCTTAGGGATTTAGTGGCCAGAAGTTGTGTTTTACCACTGCTCTTTGATTCTTGGCTTGACCTGTATCGTTAGGATTTTCTGGCTGGTTGCTCAAAACTGGGCACTGGACCCAGCAACTGGTTGTAGAGTTGCTTCCTAGGGCCCTGGGAAGGAAGGCTATAGAGGCCAGAAAAAGGCTCTCCTACTTAATTTTAATTTTCTTGCATGCACTTCCTTGGTCTGCCAGCAGATGGCGCTCTTCGGCAGCACTCAGTTCAATGTCTGGTGGGAGTGTATTTGTTGCAACACAGACTGGATCAATGTGATAGAGCTTCCTACCTGGAGGCTATGAGCCTTGTAATTCAAACTTTCTCTGAAACAGTCCTCCAGCCTTCTCTGGCAGCCCCCTCCCTTTTCCCCAGTTGGAAATACATCCACTCCCCTGTGAGTCCTCAACAACCGGTCCCTTTTAGTAGAGGAGGAGATTAGGAGGGTTGTATATCTTTAGCCCCTTGCTGGGTTCCAAGGCAAACAATGGTGCAGCCCCACCGGGCCTGGATGGGCTCCTGGGACACAGCAGACCAAATTTGTGAGTCAAAAGTTAAATTAGTCTTAGGTTGTGCCCCTCTCTCTCCCGCTTCCTGGGGCATCCTCAACAATTAGTTCCAGCTAGAGGAGAGAAAGATTGCAACAGTCGGATTTCTCCAGTCCTTCACCGGCTCCCAGGGCAAACCACTGTATGGTCCCACCAGGCCTGGAAGGACTCCTGGGACACAGCAGGTCAAATTTGTGGGTCAGAAGCTGAGTCAGCCGTAGGCTGTGTCCCTGTCTCTCCCCTTTCCTGGGCTGGTAGATCCCTGGAACCCTCTCCGTCTGTAGTCACGAGCCCAGAATTCTAAAGTGTCTTTAGTGTGGGGGATGGTGCTGGCAGCAGCAGCCGTTGGTTTCAACTCACAGTTTTGTCGTCATTATTTCCTTCCTTTGCCTTTCCTGGTGTCCTAAACCCTAGAAGTTCTTTATCTAGACTGTTTTAGCCTGTCCTCTAGCTATTTTTCTGGAGGAGAAGAGAGTCCCGTGTCTTTCTAGTCCACCACCTTCCCAGATGTCCCCTTAACTCTTCAGTAGCTTCTCACATGCCTTTTAGGATAAAGCCCAAATGCTTCAACAAGGTTGACATGATCTGCCCAAGCTTCCCTCACCTCATCTCCTCTCTTTCCTTCCAGAACACAACGTTCCAAACATCCTGCACTTCTTTCAATTCATTGATCATGTTATGTTCCCTCTTGCCTTTGGACTTTTGCACATATGGTTCCCTATGCCTGGAACATCACTTTTTCCTTTCTGTGTCCAAGTAATTCTTCCTCATTTTAGTACTTCTTCCAGGAAGCCTTCCCTAAACTGAATTAAATGCATGCATTAATCCAGCATTTATCCCATCTAGCTCTTATCATTCTGTCTCAGTCTTCCAGACCTTCCAGTTAGTTAGATGATAAGCTTAAATTTGGACAATGAGGTTTGAAAAGAGGGATCCAGACTATCAGTCACTCCTTTATTCTAAACACCACTATGCTGAATAGAAGATGCTCAGTAAATATTTGTTGAATGAAGAACACAATGATCCAATGGAACCAATCACTGAACTGATGAAAGCAACTGTTAGGACCCTAATAGGGTCTTTCTAATTAGCTCTGTACCAGAGCCTCTTCTCATACTCACACCTAGCCTTCTCCTTTCTTCCCATTCACAAGTCCCAGGAATTCTGACTATTATTCTTTGGTAGCTGGGTTCCCCCAGGAAAGACAAGTTCATAAGCCTTTTAATGGTTCTACTTCACTGTTCACCAACTGAGAGAGATACAGGGGAAAGTAGACATGACATGTGTGGAAGAGGGTTCCAGATTTGTTTCTCATAGTCTAGTGGCTCCAAACTCTCCAAGGATGGTGCCTGGAAAGGCTGGATATCTGAAGGGGGAGGCACAGCAAAAGGGTACCCTTAAGTTTCTCTTCCTAGCCTACAGTCAAGAAAAACACAAGGATTCAAACAGGTGGTTTGCATCCCTGAATCCTAAACAAAGATGAAGCTCTACTGAGGTTCTATTAAGTAATCAGTTTCCTCACTCATAATGAGAGTATTAATTCCAAAACTTAAATTTTCCAGATTATAGCAAAGAAAACATCACAGAGTACCACATAAATTTTGGTTCCTCCAAACACTGAAGCTAGGGCACTAAAATGAGGCTCACCCTCAGAGTCTATTTATTCCTCTTTTATAGATAATATTAAAGGTTTCCTCATCTAGTTTCCCAAACCATAAGCAAATACAAGAAACAGAATCTAATCTCAAAAAGTGGTAGCTAGAGAGAAGTAAAAGGCATTGGGGAGCCAGAGCAATTGGGCCCAAGAACCTAGACAACCTGGAGGGCCCATCAATGCAAGGCTACTAAACTACCAAGAAAAAGTAATTATGATCGGTAGCCTCTATTTAAGGAAGCAGGAAAGAAGGACATTTGCTTTGAAACAAAATCAAAAGCCAAACAATCTTGGCTCTTCAATGGATAGGTCATAGGTTAGCTGGAAGTTTCACTTATATTTGGGTAACTCAACATTCCATTTATTGACTGCAAAGCAAGGCAATAGTATCAAAATGTAAGGTTAGTGGCAAAGAATAAAACCTCATCTCTTTCCTAACCAGTTTTTATTAAGCTTGGTTGCTAGACATTGTGAGTATGAAAGGCCCTCTTGTCCATCCATTTCTCTGGCACATATTTTATTCCAAGACCATAAAAGTGCTCTGTATTTGGCCCACAATGTCTTGACCCCACTGCCTGCATTAAAAGATAAAATGAAAAACAGGTCCCACAAAATTCACTAGTGTTTATTGTAGGGATATAGTTATTCACTGTTCCTGTAGAAAGATCCACCAGAGAAACTTCTCTCTGAAAATGCTAAGTAAAATTGGGCTTTTCCTGAGTTCATGGCTTGTTTTATCTTGGGAGCAATATAAATCTCATGTCCACCAAGATATTTTTGCCTTTTTCCTATAGCTACCAGGAAGCTTGTAGCTAAAACGGCAGGCTAAATTTAGTATCTAAGTAAAACTTTTCAGCATGAATTTCTACCTGCTAATGCTATCACTGTCTTCATGTCATTATTTGATTCTTTTTCTTTTCACCCTGGTTTTATGTCTAGTTTTCTACATTACTCTGTTGGTTAGGTTCAGTTAAGTCACTCAAGTCCTGTGGCAAGCAAGGAGAGAAGGGAGGGAAAAAAAAGAAAGGAAAGGGAACAATTCTTTCTCATGCTACCAGATAAATGAGCTGTCAGGGTATCACATGGATAAGAGCCAGACCTGTCTTTTTCTTGCAGGACCAGAACCATCTCCAAGTCACCCTCATGCATCTTCTTCATCTCTGAAATCTTGCTTTCCAAGCTCAACCGAAGAGCCTTCTCCTTTTCCGTACCTGCAAAGGCCTTTTCCAGTTCTGCTTGGGCGGCTTTCACATCCTAGAGTTAAATTAAATGCATTTGATGCAATTTTTCAATACAATTGGGAACATTCTGAAAGGAAATTGGATTAAAATATAAATATTTATGACTTTTTCTCCAGCACTTTCCCCCTCCCTGAATTGTACTGTACATGGGAAGAATCAGTAATAAATATATTTGCCAGCCATTTTCCCCTCTTGTATCCTGAAGAATAATAGGCATTTTCAATAGAAAAGACTCAATTCTATAAGAACTGTATTTTTTATTTTGAAAAATCATATCAATATTTACAGCTTCAATGAAAACAAGGAGAAATGTGCCTCTCAATACCTAAACATTTATAAATTCCAGTCACCATAATCTCCATACAAATTCATTCCACACCCTACTGCTCCCTCACTTTTTCATTTTTTGTTTTTTTTAGATAATGACTACACAATTCTCAAGTACATTTTCTTTATCTCTAAGGTGATTTAGGTGGTGAAAAACTTTATGTTCTTTCTGAAAGCTCAGAGAAGTCAACAAGGAAATTATCTAAATCAAGCAAGCAGCGTCTGTGCTAGGGGAAAAGGCCCTGCTGCTCATACAAGTGGCCTGGGAAAAAAAATATAAATCTCCAACTACTCATGCCAACTGCCTCTCTTAGATCACAAGGATAAAAGTTAAATCAAGCTGGGTTCAAAGTCCAGCTCTCCCACTTATTTCCCGTGTAACCTTGTGTAAGCCACTTAATCTCTTTGAGCCCATTCCCTACAGAATAGGGATAAACACCACCCCACCAAAAAGTTGCTGTGAAACGTTGTCAAAGTCTGCTGAGTAATAGGAAGCTCATTAATATTTGCTTCCTTCTGCTTGCCCTTTCCTTTCATAGTGCCTCTCCTACCACCCTCTCCCAACAAGGCTTAACTGTTGATCTCAAATGATAACTGAGAAAACTCATTTTTCAATATTCTGGGACAACAAACACCAAAACTTGCCATTTATTGAGTGTCTATGCTAAATGCCAGGCTTCAAGTAAGGAGCTTTATTTAGATTACCTTCCATCCTTACCCAACCCTAAAAAGTTATATAACAATGCAGGCTCCAGTTAACAATGCAGGCTCCACAGCCAGACTATTAGCATTTACTGCCTGTGTGACCTTGAACAAGTATCTTAGCCACTTGGTGCCTGTTTCATCATCTGCCAAGGGGGAAAAAAAAAAAAGAGGCGGATGATGAAAGCATTTACCTCATAGGCTTGTTGGAAAGATTAACTAAATCAATGAAGGTAGAGAGCTCAAGGTGACTAGCACATGATAAGCCTTCAATAAATTATTAGCTACCACTACTATTACAATCTCCACTACAAATCTGGTATCAATGTCCTCATTTTACAGATGAAGAAATGAGAAATGCCTTATCCAAGGTGTCCACACTCGTGACAGAGCAGGGATTCAAACCCAATATTGTCAATCATGTTGGGAAACAATTACTGGGAAAAATAAGATGACTGAACCAATAGATTAGGTATCTTAAAAGCCACACAATTACATTTTAACTGAAAATTCAGAATTTGGGTTCAAAAGACCCTTTTTTTGGCTCCTGCTCAACCACTTATGACCTAGAATAAGTCAGCCTCTCAGCCTCAGGTGCCTCATAAATGTTTTAGACCTAATAACTACATATTTCCCATGAGAATGACCTAAAAACATTATGAATGGAAAGGACCACTGTAAGCTGTAAAATACAGTACAAATGTTACCCATCATCCAGAAATGTATTTTGGTGTCATTTCTCTACCTATCTGCTAAAAACAACCATAGTTTCATGTAGAAAAGTTGAGATGAAACAAATCTCAAAGACCAAGAAGTAAGTAATTAGTATGGAATAAATGTAAAATCAAGGAAAACTTTTTACATCAAAGAGACAGAACTTTGTAGCAAGGAAACATCCTGAACCCTAACAAAGTCATAGGAACACATAATTGAGAATAAGTAGAAAGAGGATTTATGTACGGCACCTAATAAAGAAAAAGCATTCAATAAAGACTAGCTGCATAGTTGGATAGAGGCTGGATATTGGGGAATGGGATCGGATGGGTAAGCAATGGCCTAAAGTCAGGAAATCTGGTTTCAGGCTTGGCTAATGTTAGGTAAGTCATTTTTCCTCTCTGGTCCTCAGTTTCCTCATCTGTAAAATGAAGAGAATAAACTAGATAATCTCTAAGTAGGAAGAATGGTATTGTAGAAAGTGCAGGGGCTTTAAAATCAGCAGTCAAAGATTTAAATACTGGCTTAAACTTAAACTAGTTGGTACTTCTCTCTGTACCTTGGTTTCCTCAACTATAGGAACAGGGACAATAATGGCCACTTTACAGGGTGTAAGAGTTATAAATTATATATGTAAAGTGCCTAGAAAAGGGCTTGGATCCAAGGAAATGCTCAATAAGGTTAGCTGTTATTTCTGCTGAAACTCTGACAATTTATAATAAAAGGAATAAAATTTGGCCAACCCCCTATTAATCCACTGTAGGAACTACTTCCTCTCTAAGTGGTTCCAGACTTGCCTCCTCTAAAAGGAATATCCTGTTGGTAAGTAGATCCTCAACCTGCTGCACCTTCTTCCGAGCATCTTCTTTCACCCGCTGAATTTCAGAGCCACCCCCCTCAGCAGCTAAGGTCTCAACTGCTTTGCTGCAAAAAGAGGCAAAGGTATAAAAGTCACAAGGGTAACAGTCTGATACTAATTCCTAAAACCCCAAAAAAACAAGGAATATTTATTTGCAACTTTTCCCACACACCTGAGATTTTAAATTCAAAATTACAAAAAAAAAGTATAAAGAATCATTCATAACCATATCACTCAGAATAACTAAGTTAACATTTTAGTATACATCCTTTCAGAAATTTTTCTATAAAAATTGAACAAGAGTACATATCTGTGATCTGATTTTATTACTTAATACACTATAAACATCCTTCTGTGTCAATATAAATCTATACCACTATTTTTAAGGCTACATATTAATCCACTATGAAATGTACTATAATTTATTAAATCAATCCCTTATTTTTAAACCATTTAAATTGTTTCTGATTTTATAAGTTTGTCTGATAATACTTATAAAGCTCTGAGAACAATACCTGGTACAGAGTAAGCACTCACAATAAATGTTTGTATTATTATTTATTATTATAAGCAATGCTATATAAAAACATTCTTTTATGGATACTAGCCAATGATTTCCTTAGGATCAATTCCAAGAAAGGGAATTACTGGGTCAAAGGGTAAACACATTTTTAAGGTTTTTGATAGTTATTGCCAAATTTCCCACCAGAAAGCTTCTAACAAAATGTACTTCCATCAATGTTTTAGGAAAGATGGAGAGCTGGTTTGGCAAACCAACGTGCAAAGGAGCAGTATACAACAAAAATACATCTGAGGGATTAAGGGTTTATATGCTTCATCTTTGGCCAACTGGAGGGAAAAGCATTCTAAATATAGCACAATCAATCTGTTTGAGCACTAGCTACCTCTTAGGACATGAAGATGAGATTATAGGAGCGGATGTGGCTCAAGAGGTTGAGCTCCTGCCTCCCACATGGGAGGTCCCGATGCCTCCTGGGGAAAAAAAAAAAAAAAACAAAACGTGCAAAACAAATGAAAAAAACAATTCAGAGAAGCCTATGTGGCTCAGTGGTTGACCGCCAGCTTCCCACATATGAGGTCCCAGGTTCAATCCCCAGCCCCTTGTACCTCAAAAAAAAAAAAAAAAAAAAAAAAAAGATTATACAAGTAGTTGACAATCTATGTTACTCTAACATAAAATGCCAGAGCTTACATTGATGTGGCATTATGGACTATTCTCGCCACTTGACAAGCTATCGTAGAGATGGTATAACAAAATCAGGTATAGGACCACACCATTCTTTTTGGTTTCCCCAAAAGAAAAATAGTATCAACTATGAATTTGTGAGACATATACTCTGAGCAGTTGTTCATCCTAGTTCTAAAATGATTGCAGGTTTTCAGAAGGCAGAACAATAGAGGAAACGGCTCCACCTAAAGCCGGTTTCTCAGAAAAATTGCAAAAGAACAAATCCATTCACTGCTAGCCTCCCATGTCCTGCTTTATATAAATTTTTTCCAACCAAGGACCATGTGATCAGAAATTCACATGTACAGACCAAGTGAAATTTTTACAGAGAACAATGGAAAGTCAAGAGGGCTATACTTGCTCCAGTCTCAAACATCAAGTAGCCTTCAAATAAAGACTTTATTCATGTCTTTTTTTTTCTTTCACCAATAAGACTTCAGATGGCTTCAGTATCATATCATTTTAATGGAATTCAATGTGAACAAATGTAAAGAAAGAACATGGCTCTGAAGCCGGACAGATGTGCTTCTACATTTTTACTCTATTATGTCCTCAGTGTGACTCTGGGCAAACTACCTCGTCTTGGTAAATAACCTCTTACACCTCCATTTCCTCGTTTGAAAGATGAGATGATACCTCTTAAAATTAAAAGTGTGGAGGCATGTGGTGCCCTTAATGTGGTGTCTCTTGTCTGATGTGAGTGCTCTACCTGCTAGCCCACTGCCTCGGAAGCCCACTGCCGCACTGGCCCTGCTGTGATGCTGATGTCTCCTCCCACCCTTTCTGCTGGCATCTGAGGGACAACAGATCCGCTGGCCAGAACCATGGCCTCCTTTACTACTTTAGGATTAATGCCATTAGCACCCTCAGCCCCAACTCCCTCAGCTCATTTCTTGATAAGCACTGTCTGGAATTCACAGTGATTCTCAATCATTTCTATCCTTCCTTCAGAGGCATTATATATGGCTGAAAGAATTCTGGACTAGAAGTCCTTCTTTCCTGAGCCTTGGATATAAGAGTTTTTCCAGTCCTGAATTTCCCCTAACCATCCACAAATGATTTCTCCCTCGAGCTCACTGAACCTCATCTGTAAAATGGCTCACCTCCATTACCCCTATCCTTATCCTTCTACCCCCACCCAACAGCGGTACAAATATACGGTCTCCTTCCTACCAGCCCAAATGTAAATTTTGTATTTCACAGTTAGTCATAAGCATTGCCAAGAAGCTAGCTACAATTTTTAACAAGTCCTGGTATTATTCAGCTTGTTTATGTTTTAGTTATACCAATAAAATATATTCCCAATAATAAATGTTCCAACTTCTCATTTATCATCTTTGTATTTTACAGTTAGCTATAGCAATAAAATTTATACTCAGCAGTGTGGTGCAATTTTCCTCTACTAATCGAATTATTATTTTTGTTTGTGTTTTAAAGCCACAGAGATAAAATTCATTCCCAACAATCTGACTGCTTTGGTTTTTAATGTTCCCTGATTGTAACTGATAAATACAACAAAAGAAAGCCAGCAAACGTTTATGTTTACTTCACAGCAAGGTAGAGTGGGCTTCCCTGAAACCACACTAGGCTGGGGTCCCAGCTCTGTTACCAATTTGACCAAGTTCCCCAACTCCTCTGAGGCTCAGTTTTCTTTACAATCAAATGGGAATGTGAGCTGCCTCCCCTTTCTCACAGATCAAATACAACAAGCTTGTCAAGTGCCAGGCAAAAGGTTAGGGACAAAGTAGGGTTTCAACAAATGTTAGTTCCCTCCCTCTAACTTTTCTTTCCTTGTAGAATATGGCCCAATGGACCAAAGAGACAGCAGGACCTAAGAGAAGAGAAACGGAAAGAAACTGGGCTAATCTAGCTTTTCATCCAATACAAGAAAGAATCTTCTATAAACACCACTCACTGCTCTTTTAACCCTCAACATTTTCTCTTGATTATTTCAATACTAATTACAGTTCTTTAGGGAGAGACAGGGGCTTTTCCTGTAGCAAGGCCGATAATCCCCTCCCCCACACAGAAAAATCATAAAAATGAAAAATGAAATCAAGGGCATTTTATTAATAAAGATGTTTTCCATCAACAAGTATTTATCATGAACATACCGCTAGGTGCTGGATAGAAACAGGTAAAGAAAAAGGAACATTTAGCAGGTATGTGGTAGATATTTTGCATATTCATGTAATCTGCACAGTGGCCCTATGAAGTAGATATTAAGATCTCCATTAAAAGATGAGAACTCATGGCTCAGAGGACACAGACCTATTAAGTGGGAGAACCAACCCAGAGCCCCTGCTCTTTATCTTGCCCCTGCACATTACTAAAGGAACAGAGGTGGTTCTTTTTATTTATTTTTCTTTTTTTTTTTTTTTCAGAGGTGATTCTTGATCTAAGGGATTTGTCATCACATTGGAGAAATGAGAACCAAATACATGAAAATACAGGCACTCCTTGTTTTATTGCACTTCACTTTATTGTGCTACACAGATAACTGCATTTTTTACAAATTGAGGTTTTGTGGCAACCCTGTGTCAAGCAAGTCTACTGATGCCTTTGTGTCTCTGTCATATTTTAATTAAGGTTAGGTACATTGCTTTTTAGACATATGCTACTGCACATTTAACAGACTAGAGTATAGTGTAAACATAACTTTTGTATGCACTAGGAAAACAAAATATTTGTGTGACTCACTTTACTGCGATATTCACTCTATTGTGGTGGTCTGGAACTGAACCTACAATATCTCCAAGGCATGCCTGTAATAGCATATGCAACCAAATGATAGCACTGGACTAGATAGAAGTCAGAGACCTGAATTCTTTTTTTTTTTTTTTTTTTTTTTTAACATCAGGAAATATTTACTTTATTTAGTGTTAGGTACATTGTTAGAATAAAAAGAAATACAAAAACAACAATAAAATAGCAAATAATAGCATATAATTTTTCTGCCTTAAGCAAATGGGGAAAATCAAGGTCATAAGGAAAAATGTTAGATTAGGTATAACATAGTTTGAAACAGAATCAAAGTGCAGAAGAAGAGAAATATAAAAACAGGGGGAAAAAAAGAAAATAATTCTTATCAGTTGATACGTCTACAAAATCATACTGAATAAGATAAGGAAAGAAGATTATGAAGTATACTGTAGAAATGGACCTGCAATTATACGAGATAGGATATCCTGAGCAGAGGAGATAACAGAAAGAATTCCAAAGATATGAAAGATGCGGAGTATGTTTAAAGAGAGACCTGAATTCTGATCCAGCTCTGCATCTCTCTGGCTGGGTGGTTTTAGGCATGACCCTTTCCCTCTCTGGGCCTAAATTTACTCCTCTATAAAATAATTTCATGAGATTTGCCTAACTCCCAGGATAATGATGGAACTCAATTGTATATGAAAGTGTTTTATAAACTGAAAAGTACTATACATATATGGGATTGTCACTCTATGCCAGAGAAGTTTGTGAAGAGATGGACGTAGGCTAGATAGGAAGCCATGTGTGATTGAACATGAACCCTGAAAAATAGGAAAACCATCTTGGCTGAGAAAGGATGGGGAAGGGTAAGAGGTCTGCCAGAGCAAACCAACAGCAGCAGGAACAAGAACATTTTTAGCATCAATGAATTGGGTTTGGGATAAAGAGTTGGGGGACAAAAGCCAGAGTGGTTAAGGCACTGAGAATTCAACATTCCTAACAAAGTTCATGCTCTTCACCCCAAACCTAGGATTCACCCTTGATATCTCCCTTCTCATCCATCACCAAGTCCTGTGGTTTTGCTTCCTAAATGTCTTTCCAATCCACCCACTCATCTCCATCACCAATCTCTCACTTATACTGCTAGAATAGCCACCTAACTGGTTCTCTGCTTCCAATCATGCTCCCTCTACAATCCACTTCCCATCCAGCATCCAGTGACCTTTTAGAAAACACTTATCTGATCATGCCACATCCTTAAAATCCATGATTGCTTCCCATGTGATCTCAGGATAAAGACCAAAATCTATAGAGTGGCCTCAAGACCCTGCAAGGCAAGATCTAGCTCCCAAGACTTCTCACACTTCCTCACCTGGTTCCCTCCCACCGCCACACATTCACTTCTCCTGGAACACTTTTGCTTCACCCTTTCACCTGGTTAATTCCTACTCATCCCTCAGGTCTCATCTACAATGCTACCTCAGGGATCTTCCCCACCATGTATATATGTATGTATGTGTGTGTGTGTGTGCTATAAACTCTCACAGTTTCCTTTATTTTTCTCATACCTGTTTTCCCAATTTGTATTTAAACATTTATTATACAATTATTTTATCATCATCCATCCCACTAGAAACATACATCTGTCTAGATCACCACTGTATCCCCAGGAACCTAGTCCAGCACAGCACACAACAGTTGCTTATAAATATTTTTTGAATAAATTAATAAGGCCAATCAGCCCAAAAATGGCCTTGAACAGCAAGCTGGGCGGTTTGTGAAACACACACACACACACATATGTGTGCACAAGTCCCCCCAAACACTCAGTTTTGTGTGTCAGTATTGAGGAGTGCCAAAGAAGCCTTTGTGAGTTTGTGTTTCCATGTATGCATGCCTGACTATAAACAAGACCCAGCCAAGACCTGCAGCAGGTAGGACCACTGAGTATGAAACAGACTAAATTCTATCTTGACCCCCAAGCTTGGTAAAGTAGATTTGTCTGACTGTGGGAGGGAGGGAGGGAAAAACAAAACACAAAACCTTCTTAATCTGACTTCCTTTTTTTATTCATTTATTCACCCATTCAGAAAGCACCATGGACCATATGTGCAAATTCAGTAAAACTCAAAGACCTGGAAACCTCTCGTCCGGTCAAAGCCAATAGTGGGCCTACTTCCAGCTGCAGGACCCTGTGGCAATAAAAGGAATTATACCGGTCTAGCCTAGAGCAGTAAATTTGTGCCCTATACCAAAGACTCCATGTTCCTAGCCCACCATATTCAACAAGAGCTCTGCTGCCATGACAAATAAAGCATTTCCACATATGCTTTCAGCCACAGCCTTGGTGGGTCAGCCCTGGGAAGCAGTATTCCACTCTCACCAATCATACTTTGGTGCCCCCACTTTACCCACAAACACCTGCTATTACCACCTCCACTGCACTCTGTTTACAGGCATGATGGACAGCTCACCAGCTCTTAGAGAAGGGAATGTCCCTTTTCAAAGCCTTGGTGGGCGGCACAAGTAACTATGTAATAAATATTTATGAATAAATGAATACCAACTGATTCACAGGCTATATTCCCTGAACTATGCTAGTTTTTTAAATATATATATTTTTGAATAAATTAATAAGTTAATTATAATAATAGTTTTCAAATGTTTTTTAAGCAGAGTCCCTCTATCAAACAATATTACAAGGGACCCTTGTATATAAAACAGATGAAAAAACAAGTTACTCTGGTTGGGGTCCTACCCTTAGCTTCCCTGCCTCACCCACCCACAACAGGAGCCCTTAAAGATCCCTCCAAAACCCTAGGGCTTTTACAGAAATGAGAATGAATGAACTACTAAGACAATGAACAACATGGATGACTCTCACAAATATACTGTTGAGGAAAGAAGTCAGAAACAAAAGAGTACATACTGTGTGAGTCCAATTATAAAAACTTCAAAAACAGGCAAAAATAAGCAATAGTGAAAAAAGCCAGAACAGTAGTTATCTTTGGGGGAGAGGGCTAAGTTCTGGAGCATGAGGGTGGGTTTCTGGGACCCTGATAATGTTCTCTTTCCTGGTCTGGATGGTGGCTCCACAGATGTGTCTACTTTGTGAAAATTCATCACATCTAACATTTAGAATCTGTTCATTTTTCTATAAGGATGTTATTTATTGAAGAATAAATAATTAAATAAAAACAACTGGAGAGCAATCGACTTAGAAAAGCACAGGGCTCTATTTTACTGAGCAACCTAGCCTCTGCCAACAGAACCACTGGGCAATCTGCAAATTTTTCAAGGGATGAGAGGTACTCACGAGGCTTTGATGAGCAGCTGCTCTCTCTCTAGGAGCTCCCGTTTCAAAGTTTCTACTTCCACCTTGAGTTCAATGTTCTTCCAGACAAGATTAAGAAAGAAAAGAAATGGTGTAAAATACAGGATATATCAAGGTCTAACGTGGGGGAACCACTTTCAACATGGACTGACTGCAATGTTTGAAACAGGCAGAAGTTAGATTCAAAACCTCATTAGCCTCAGGGCACAGGGAAAAAGGAATTATTAAACACGGGTGGTCTCAAAAGAAAGCCCTGGATTTCTCAAGACTTGGAACAATTATGCAAATTTTCTAAGCTTCTAACAGCCAGAGCATTCAAACATTGAGGCATAATAAATCTCATACAAGTGAGGCTGATTTAAAAATTGTTTGCCCTCTGCCAAGCAAATTTACAAGCAATTCTGTAGTTTGCTTTTACCATTCTAAAGCAATTACTTCTGGTTGTTTACAATCGTGTATGTGGTTGCTGTAGCTGTGGGAATGCATTCCAGTTTTAAAAAAAACAACACGTAGATGGCTAAGTGAGAGGCCGCATCATGGGCTGTCTAGTTTCAATGAGATTTCAGGGTACTCACTTATAAAAGAGCCACAACCAGATGGGCAAGCTGTCTATAGGGGACACTGCAGTGTTCTCCAACTGTCTTCCTCTTAAATTGACTGGAATAAAGGGAGTTACACACCGCCTTAGGCTTACAACTCACATGGGAATTCAAAGACAGAATCTTTGGCAAATGGAACACAACGTGAGACAGTGTAGCAGTGGTGGGCTTCTCAAACCTGTGCACAAATATATCCCAGACAGTTTATTCAATGAATTCATATAGTAGAGAAAAGGAGTCTGGGTGCATAGTTTGCAGAGGATTACTGTAAATTCACAAGATTTCCCTGAAATCTCTCTCTTATTTTAATAATTTATGCTAATTTCACATTCTACTCCATAATACATGCATAATACTTTAAATAAAAATAACGTTTCCAGCAAAAATCTTATACCCCAGGTTGAGAAGTTCAGCCATAATGAAAAGGTCATGGCTTTGGGACCAGAAGGACATGGATTCAAATTCTAGCTCTACTCTTTACCAGGAAGAGATCATAGGAAGTCAGTGCATGTTCATTTATTCACCTCTTCACTTCACAGACACAGCCCCTGCCTTCACACTAACATCAAATAAAAGATTAGAAGTGTAGCTTTCTAATTGTCCTTAGAAGTAAGAATCTAAGGGATTAGAAAGCAATGTTTCTCCTTTCAGATTCCTCAACTGTCTAAAGAAAAAAATTAAGTCCGCATGAGGACTAAATGAGCTAACAGATGAAAAGTGCCTAAGTCACAGGCTCAAAATATCTTCTTTTCTTTAATGTCAAACAATAAGAATTTGTTTGACAAGCTGACTTGAAGAAGTCATCTATGAGGAAGAACTTTTGCTAGAAGAAACTGATCTATACATAAAGGATACTGAATGACAGTGCACAACGTCTTCAACTGTGGTTTCATGAAAACTGCAGAAACACCCTTCAAATAGAGGATTTTTTTTTCCAGCTCTCACAAAGGCAGAGAGCGTCTATGTATGTGCTTTGCTTTCTGATGAACCAATTAGCACCCCAAGCTGGTAAATTTTGAAAAACAGATAATGTATTCATTAGACTATTTTTTTCAAGTCAAACATCTCAAGTTACACATGGTGACCATAATTTCCAAACCAAAAATCAGGACACTTTATAAGCATAAAATGGAATATTATACAACTATAAAAAGAAAGAGAAAACTGTTAAAATACTGCTAAGGAAAGATAACCAAGTTATAGTAAGTGAAAAATTCAAAGTGCAGAACAGGGTGGATAACATGCTTACATTTATGATTTTAAAAAGGGGTGGGGGTACACACTCGCACACACTTCTCTATTTATAAAATTTCTCTGTATAGGGAATTAATAACATTGGTTAGGTCTAGGGGGCTGAAGGATAATGGCAAGAAAGTCTTTTTAGTGTATAACTTTTATAGTTTTAAAATTTTGAACTATGTGCATCTATCCCAAAAACAAATTGAAAAAGAAGTGTGATTAAAACAGGTCATACAGTCAGAAAACAGAAAAAGATATCTGAAGCAGTGAAGTACAATGAGGTGGGTAGACCTGGATTCAAAATCCACTTCATACAACTATCAAACATCAAGCAAGGTACTGATCCTCCCTGAGCCTGTTTCCTCTCCTCTAAGATGAGGATAATCCCCACTGCCCGAGGCTGCCTTGAGAATTAAAATAAGATAACAAATATACAAATGCCCAAGACGGCACCTGACACAAAGTGGGCATTTAATACATTTTGGCTCCTTATCACTCTAAAAGCTGGAAGATGCATGATTACAAAACTTACACATGAAATGTTTTATGCTATTGGTTTTACTTTAAAAATTTGACTGCATCACCACTCCCTTACAAAAAAACGGACATCCTCATTGTCTTTCCATCCAAACAAACAAACAAAAAAACTGTGTTTTAAGGGACAAGGGGAGCTTTTCAATTCTTTGAAAAGGTTCAGAAGACCAGTACAATCCCTCTTCAAGAAAAGCCAATTAAAGTTCATCTACTGAACTTGAGGAGAATTCTTTTTCCTCCTTCAAAAGTTTCCACTGGAGCAAATTTCAGAAGAGAAAAGATGGAATAGTTCCTAGGCCAAGGGCTAATCTATTGGAGAAAGCCAAGAAATGGGCACTGAAATATTTTTGTACTCATATCTTTTCAAGAAAACTAAGTTCTTTTTTTCAACTTTCAGAACCAAGGTTTGTTTTCAGGCAAAGAAAGACCTCTAGGTCAAGACTTCAGATGGGAATAAATTTTTTTTTTCTGTCAGTTATAAGCAACACATGAGTAATATAGAAGAGTTGCATCACAGGAAAACTGACAGCCTTAACTTTGGGCTGCCAAAGGAAGCCTCAATAAGACAATGACAATAATTATCAAGCATTGACTATGGGCGAGGAGCTTTTTATCTGTCATCTCATTTTAATCTACACAAACAACCCTATGACAGAGGGATTTATCACTTGACTCAGAAGCAAGCCCCAAAAGGTGAAATGATTTGCCTAAAGTTACAAAAGCTAGTCAATGACAGTAAGATTCAATTCCAAAGCCATGCCATCAGCCCATTATCATTCTATAAATAATATATAATTAGAAAAAGGCATTTATGATAAAGACAGTAGTCAGAATTCTGATTTTAAAAAGAGAGAGACTCCCTTAAAATTAATCTTGTACCACTTTGCTTAATATTAAGGTCATTCTAATATCATTACGCTCCCCCAAATCAATTCAAATTAAATAAAAGCAGCTCTATCTATTCATGCCAACTCTAAGAACAAATATTAATCAAAATTCTGCTTGGAATGACAATGAGAAAAGACACAAAAGCTAACAGCAAGAAGTGGGCAACTCACAGTTTTGTAGATGTGTTCAGTGGGACCATCAAATTCCTGTTGCATCCTTTCTTCAAGGAAATAGATGCGGAGCTTTAGGTTAAAGTTCTCTTTCTTCAGTTCACTAATTTGCTGGAAAATAAGCACAGAAGGATTACCTAAAGCAAGCAAAGCAAGGCAGAGGGTTCAGCAGACTTCCCCACTCCTCGGTACCAAATTCTGTATTAGTCAGCCAAAGGGTGCGGATGCAAAATACCAGAAATTGGTTGGTCTTTATAAAGGGTTTTTAGTTGAGGTAGAAGTCCACAGTTACTGGACCACAACGCTTAAGTTTCTTCCCTCACTAAAGTCCAATGCCACATGTTGGAGCAAGACAGCTGCCAACGTTTACCAGTATTCAGGCTTCTTGGGTTCCTCTCTTCCCAGGGCTGCGTTTCTCTCTGGGCTTAGCTCCTCTGATTCCTCCACTAGGTCAGCTGTAGACTATCAGGTGAATGGCTTGTCTCTATCCCAAGGGCCTTCTCTCCTTCCTCACAACCAAGCTCTCTTACCTCCCAGGGCTCCAGCTCAAGAATCCAACATCAAACTTCTCTTTGCCAGGCCTTTTATATTTTATTCGCTACCCACCAAGGGGTGGCGCTCAATGCCCTACTGACATGGCCCAGTTAACGCCCTAATCATAACTTAATCATAGGGGGCGGATGTGGCTCAAATGGTTGGGCGTCTGACTCCCATATGGAGGGACCTGGGTTCGATCCCTGGGACCTCCCGGTAAAAAATAAATTAAAAAAAAAAAATTTGAGAAAAAAAAAGAATAACTTAATCATGCCCAGATTAGCAGACCAGTTTACAAGCATAATCCCATATATATTTTTGGAATTCATAATTACATCAAATTGCCCAATGGCAATTAATCCTCATAGCTTCAAAGGCTTTAAATGGAGCGAAATGTTAAATATTAGAGAAAACTTTCCTTTGCTGCAATTGTACTAACCAAGGAAAATTAAGTGATTCCTACTGGCCAAATTAAGGACAATTTGAATTTCAAAATGATCCAGAAATGAATAATGACTGAATAAATGAAAAAGAGGGAAGCAGATGTGGCTCAAGCAGTTGGGTACCCGCCTACCACATGGGAGGTCCCAGGTTCATTTCCTAGTGCCTCCTAATTCTTTAGCAAGACAGCCAGTTGATGCAACGGGCTGGCATGGTGAGCTGATGCAACAAGATGACTCAACAAGATGATACAACGAGGATTTTCCTCCTTGACGCTGTTTTAATGAGAATAGCAGAACCACAATCTACAAAGACACTTTAAACTAGTTCAAGAAGATGGTTTACCTCTGGGGAGGAAAAAGGAAATAATAAGTGGGAGGGGCTACAAGGGTAACTTCAAAGGTATTGATAATGTTCCATTATCAACCCATGTTGCTCATGTTTCTGTATGTATATTATGCTTCTTTTTGTTTAGTTTTATTTTTTTCTTCATTTTCTTGTTTTTTATTCTTTTATTTTATTATGCTTCATTTTTAAGTCTGCAAATGCCAACCAATCCATGGTTAATTAAATGATGGTATATCCACTCACTAGAATATTATGGAGTCATATTTTTTTTTGTAATGAGAGACCTCTTTGTGTAGTCATTGGAAATTATCTCCAAATAAATTGCTAAATGAAAACATTATGGTGTAGAACATATATATAGCACACCAATACCATTTGTGGGGGAAAAAAGGAAAATAAAAACATGAATATACACTTATTTGCTTGATATGAATGGTATACCTCAGGAAGTACACTGTATATTATTTTTATCTTTTCTATTTAGTACAACATATACTTCCCAATAAAAATAAAATAAATTTAAAAATAATAGATGACTGCATCCTTTTTTAACACCGATGGAATTGTGAAGAGTGCTGATGTTTTACTGAATCCAGTACATCTGACCACATGATAGCTCACACATCTGCTGTTCTATTTACATTCTCACAGGTAATACTCAATCTCAATTCTCAATGGTAAAGCAGCTTTGAAGGCAACACTAAATTCCATCTTAACTCTTTCTCTCACTGTGCAACCCTAGACATGTTACTCCCCTCCCTGAGCCTCAGTTTCTTTATCTTATAGAGATAATGAAATCTATCTCATAGGTTTTCTATCTCATCAGCATTAAATGAAATAAAATATTATATATAACATGCCTAAAACAAGATCAACAAAAAGCACAAAGAATAAAAGGGGGAAAATAGATTTGACTATATCAAAATGTAAAACTTCTAACTACAAAAGACCCACAAACTTGGTTTAAAGTCAAATGATGAAGATGTTTGCAATATGCATAACCATGTTCTACAACACTCTTCAAATGAATGGAAAGCTAGAAAGTCTCAACAGAGAAACAAAAGATATTGGATAGAACCAAAGAGGAAAAATTTTCCATGGAGTAAGTCTTTTATTGGTCACCAACATGTCAGGCACAAGGGATATAAGCACTAAACAAAAAGCCAAGGACTCTGCTTGCCATGTTCACAATTTCTACCTAATAATCAGCCAGGAGCCTTTTAGCCTGCCTCTTCCCAGTGCTCCACCCAACTCCAGGCCCATAATCAGATGAGGATGGCTCTCTAGGTATCACAGACCTAAAAGAGGAGGACACCTTTAATAAAGAAGAATTCATCTGAAAACTCTTTTCCAGCTGCCCAGAACTTCCCATCTACTCATTTACTCAACACTCCAAAAAGCCTAAGATTATGCCCATTATAGAAGTGAGGAGGGATTTAAAAAGAATTTAACCTTGTTTGAACCAGTTTGAAGCTAACCAACATGCTACAAAGCACTGAGGTCAGCTTCTGAGTTCTTTTTCCTCCTTTTACAACCACCCAGACCAGTGTTCCGATCCGACTGGAAAGGAAACCAGAGAGTATTTTGTTTGTGAAAAATACAAACACCTATATAAAAAATTGACCAGGTGGGGAAGCAGATGTGGCTCAAGTAGTTGAGCACCCGCTTCCCACACGGTAAGTCCCATATTCAGTTCCGGGTGCCTCCTAAAAACAAAAACAAACAATAAGCAAACAAACGAAAAGACCAATTAAGGGGAGCCACTGTGGCTCAGTGGTTGAGCAACGGCTTCCCACTTACAAGGTCGCAGGTTTAATCCCTGGCCCGGGTACTAAAAAAAAAAAAGAAAAATTGACCAGGTGGTCTCAATAGCAGAATGAAAATAACCAAGGAATGAGATGATAAACTTGAAGACAGATCAAAAAAAAAATTATCCAATATGAAAACAGAGGCTACAAAACCAAAATATCTAATATTCACTGGAGTTCTTAAAAAATAGTAGAAAATGTGGGGCAGAAAAAAATTATTTGGAGAGAGAGTAATTTACATCTTTTAAAATGTTGGCAAAAGACATAAAACAAACAGATTTAAGAAGCTAGTCAAACACCAAACAAGATAAACTCAAAGGAATTCATATACAGAAACATCAACTAGCTGCTGAACATAGAAGACAAACAAACAATCTGAAAGAAGCCAGAGAAAAATGACATATGCTACATATGGGGGAACAATGACTCAAATGACAGCAGTTAATCAAAAATCACAGAGGCTAGAAGACAGAGGAACAATATTATTCAAGGGCTAAAATAAAAGAACTGCCATGCCCAAATTTTATATCTAGTGAAACTATCCTTGAAGAATAAGGCAAAATGAAGACATTCTCAAATGTAGGAAAATCCACCACCAACAGACCTGCATTTTCTTTTTTTTTTTTTTTTTAATGCTGAAGGAAGTTCCTCAGATGGAAGGGAAATGATACCAGGGCAAAACTTGGAACTTCAAAAATGAAGGGAGAGGAAAAAGAATTAGTAAAAATCTGGGTAACTATCTGGAAGAGCAATTGAATGGAAAATCCTCTTAAGTCCTTTAAAACATGCATGAAAGTTGGGAATAAAAAGTATAATATTGTCTGGGGTAGGGTTTCAACGTCAATACATATTGACAGACAGGATGTGGTCATGTGTTTACATTTCACTTGACATGGTGAAATGAAAAGTTAAGCATATATTATAACCCCTAAAGCAACCACAGAGTAAAAAAAAAAAAAAAGACCTAAATAGTTATGTTCAAAAATTCAAAAGATAAATGAAAATGGAATACTAAAATAATTCAAATAACCTAAAAGAAGGTATGAAAACAAAAAGAGAAGAATGAAAAACAGAAAGAAGAAACAGAAACAAGTAAGAAAATAGAACACCTAAATCCAAACATATCAATGATGACATTAAGGTAAATAGTATAAAAACAATTAAAATACAGAGATTGCCAGAATGGATTTAGAAAATAAATAAATAAATAAATAAATAAAGACCTAACTATATGCTGTATACAAGAAACCCAAAAATGATATAGGAAGAAAAAGATTATTGTGCATACACTAATTAAAGAAAGCTGGAGTGACAATAATAACATCAGAATATATAGCCTACAATGCAAAGAAAATTACCAGTGATAGAGAGGGAATTACATAATAATGAAAAGAAAACATAACAATCCTAAGTGTATATATACCTATTACAGCTTCAAATTCATGAGGCAAAACTGATATACCTAAAAGGAAAAACAGACAAATCCACAATTAGGTTTAGCGACTTCAACCCACCTCTCTTATTGACAGAATTAAAAAAAATCAACAAGATGGAAGAACTGAACACCACTATCAACCAAATGTATCTAATTTACATTTATAAAACATTCTACCTAACAACAGCAGAATACACATTCTTTTCAAGTGAACATGGAATATTCACCAAGACAGATTATATCCTAGATCATAAAACAAGCCTTAACAAATTTAAAAGAATTCAAATCACTCAAAATATAAAAGAATTTAAATTACTCAATCTAGAGTTAAGTTAGAAATCAGTAACAGAAAGATAACTGGAAAATCATTAAAAAAAAACTTGGAAATTAAACAACACACTTTTACACAACCCAGGGTCACAGAGAAAGTCTCAAGGGAAGTTTGAAAATACTCTGAACAAAAATGAAAAAATAGCATATTAAAATGTGTGGGATGCAGCTAAAGCAGTGCTTAGAGGGGAAATATACTATGAAATGCTTTAGAAAAGAAAAAAGGTCTCAAAACAACAATCTAAGCTTTTACCTTAACAAACCAGAAAAAAAACAAAATAAATCCAAGACAACCAGAAAGGAATAAATAATAAATATTAGAGCAGAAATCAACAAAATGGAAAACAGAAAACGAGAGAAAAATAAATGAAAAGAAGCTGTTTTTTTTTAACAATCAATAAAATTGATATACCTTTAGCAAGACTGACAAAGAAAAAAGAGAAGACAAAAATTACCAATATCAAGAATGAAAGAATATTGCTATAGAAACCCATGGCAATTAAAAGAATAAAAAGGGAATGTTATATACAACTCTAGCACATAAACTGGACAATTCAGATGAAATAATTTAATTCCTTGAAAGCCACAAATTACCAAAACACACCAAAAATGCAACAGAGAGCTGGAATAGACTTACAACTATTAAAGAAATTGAATTCATAATTAAAAACCTTCCATAAAAGAAAATTCCAGATCCAGATGATTTCAGTAGTGAATTCTACAAAATATTTCAAGAATAAATAACATCAACTCTACAATATCTCCCTGAAAATATAAAAGAAGGAAATCTTCCCTCTTCATTTTACGCATTACCTTAATACAAAAACCAGGTGAAAACATTACAAAAAAGGAAAACTACAGGCCAAATCCTTCATGAACATAAACACCAAACTCCTCAACTAATTATTAGCAAATTGAATGAGCAATATAGAAAAAGATCACTATTTCACAAATGGGGTTTATCCCAGGAATGCAAGGCTGATTGAATATTCAAAAATCTGCCAATGTAATCTACCACACTAACAGACTAAAGAAAAAAAAAATGCCATCAATAGATGCAGAAAAGCATCTGACAAAAATAGCAATTCATGGTTAGAAAACTCAGCAAACTAGGAATTAAAGGAAACTTCCTTAACCTGGTAAAGGGTATCTACAAAAAAAAATCTATAAATGTACAAAAAGCATCATACTTAAAGATGAAAGGCTGAATACTATTAACCTAAGATGAGGAATAAGGCAAGGAATGTCTACTCTCACAATTCTTATTCAACATCATATTGGAAGTGCTAGACAGCACAATAAGGCAAGAAAAAGAAATAAGAAGTATCCAGATTGGAAAGAAAGAAAGAAAAGTATCCCTATTTACGGACGACATGATTTTCTACATAGAAAATCTCAAGGAATCTACAAAGAAGCTCAGAGAACTCATAAAGTGAGTTTGGCATGGTCAATATACAAAATTCAACTGTATTTCAATACACCAGCAACAAATATTCAAAAACTGAAAGTTAAAAAACAATATCATTTATAGTAGCTCCAAACAAAAGAACAAGTACTAAATGCTGAAAACTGCAGAATACTGATAAAAGAAGTCCTAAATAAACAGAGAGACCTATCCAAATTCATGGGAGACCCAAAATGATAAAGAGATCAATAATCCCCAACATGGGCAGCAGATGTAGCTCCGTGGTTGAATGCATGCCTCTCGTGTACAAGTCCCAGGTTCAATCCCTAGTACTGCCTAAAAGTAATTATAATAATCCCCAAACTAAGCTACAGAATTTTTTTTTTTTTTTTTTTTAAAGATTTTTTATTTATTTATTCATTTATCCCCCCCTTGCTGCTTGTGCTCGCTGGGTCAGCTAACCACGCCGTGCGGGCGGGCTTGCCTTCACCAGGAGGCCTCGGAAACCGAACCCAGGGCCTCCCATATGGTAAACGGGAGCCCTACTGATTGAGCCACAGCTGCTTCCCTAAGCTATAGATTTAACACAATTCCAATCAAAATCCCAGGAGGATGTTTTTATAGATATAGACAAACTGATTCTAAAATTTATTCAAAACAATTATGGAAAAAAAAAAAATTTTAATTGTGTTACACTACCCCATTTTAAGACTTACTATAAAGTTACAAAGCTACAAGTAATCAAGATAGTGTAATACTGGCAAAGGGATAGATCAGTGGAATAGAATAAAGCCCAGAAAAAGAACCATACAAATATGACCAAGAGATTTTTGACAAAGGTACAAAGACAATTCAATGGAGAAAGGATAGTCTTTTCAACAAATGGTGTTGGAAGTGGGCATACATTTGCCCCCCCCCCCAAAAAAAAAACCTCAATCTAAATTTCAAAGTTTAAGCAAAAGTTCAAACAAATGAGATCATAGGTCTAATTGTAAAACATAACACTATATGGCTCTTAGAATAACATACAAGAAAATCTTCAGAATCCAGGGCTAGGTGAGAAACTCTTAAACATGACACCAAAGGCAAGATCCATAAAAGAAAAAAGAACAATAAATTAGACTCCATCAAAATTTAAAACTTGGGGAAGCGGCTGTGGCTCAATCAGTAGGGCTCCCGTTTACCATATGGGAGGCCCCGGGTTCGGTTCCCGGGGCCTCCTGGTGAAGGCAAGCCCGCCCGCACGGCGTGGTTAGCTGACCCAGCGAGCACAAGCAGCAAGCGGGGGATAAATGAATAAATAAATAAAATCTTTAAAAAAAAAAAAAAAATTTAAAACTTGGTTCTAAGACAGTGCTAAGAGAAGGGAAAAAATATTTGCAAATCACATATTCAACAGAGGACTTGTATTCAGAATATATAAATATATAAATAACTCTCAAAACCAAACAGCAAGAAAAAAACAAACAAAAAAGGGCAAATGTTCTGAACAGAAACTTCACCATAGAAGATATACAAATGGCAAATAAACACATAAAAGATTAGCCATTAGAGAAATGCAAACTAGAACCATGATGAGATACTACTATATCCCAATTAGAATGGCTAGAATTAAAAAAAAACTGACAAATGTGGAGTAAATGGCACCCTCATATACACCATTGACAGGACAAAAATAGTACTGCCCCTCTGGATAACAGTTTAGCAGTTTCTTACAAAAAACTACACTTACCATATGACTCAACAATTCCACTCCGAGGTATTTACCACAGAGAAATAAAACCTATGTTCACACAAAAGCCTGCACACAAATGTTTATCACAGCTTATTAATAAGCACCAAAACCAGGAAAGAATCCAAACGTCCTTCAAAGGATGAATGGATAAATAAAGGCATATCCATATGATAGAATATTATTCAACAACTATGATACAAACAACATGAATGAATTTCAAAAACATTTTGCTGAGCAAAATAAGCCAGTCTCAAAAGGTTATATATGATTCCATTTATATGACATTCTGGGAAAGCCAAAATTATAGGGATGGAGAATAGAGCATTAGTTGCTAGGAGTTTAGGATGGGGGAAGGGTTTGACCATAAAGAGGCAACACAAGGGAAAATTTTGGTGTTATCGAACTGTTCCATATTTTGATTGTGGTGATGGTTACATGAACCTAGAAACTGTACACATACACCTCTCTCTCCAAAAAGTAAAAATTAAAAAAAAACTTTAACCATATATATCTTGATTATGGTAGTAGGTTACAACGGAGTATACATTTGTCAAAATAATCTAACACTCAAAATTGGTGAATTATAGTGTATGTAAATTATACCTCAATAAAATATTTAAAAATAACTAAAATGAAGCATAGCAAAATGTTAATAACTGTACTTGAATGGTAGTATATCCATCCCCACACAGATAAACTCAGGTTTTTCCAGTATTTTTCAAAATTAATTATAATGTACATATATACTCTTTTTAATAAACATACTTTTATGACTGTATTAAAAAAGACTGACCAGCATATTCTACAGTAAGTATATTTTCAGACTGTCCGACCTTGGCCCTAACACCTAAGGTTTCAATTTTGTAGCCAACAAGAAACAATTGGTAGGTTCATTAAGCCTCCTTTTTAATGTTTTAAGGAAACAGCACATAAAACATTCATTCAAACAAAAAAGTCTATCCCTACCAGATGCTTGCTATAAAAAGAAAGCTTATTTTATTACTCAGCTACCAATAAAATATTTATGGAGGCCTGCTCAAAATGCCCATATTGTACACACTGCTAAAATTCTTAGCAACACTTGAAAGAATATTTGTCCTATTTATCGCTAAAGAAGTTAACAACAACAAAAAAAAGACAAATATGCCTTCAGAAGGTCACTGCAAACACCAGACAGGCCCAAATGAATAAAATTAAATGCATGTACCATCATTTCCACAACAATGGAAAGCCTAGTTCTCTGCTTAATATAACTTCCCTCATAGTTTTCTCTGACTATCCCCACCAGACTGGACTGGGAACCCTTCTAAATGTTTCCACAGACCCTCAATTTTCCTTATCATAGCAATTATCATACCATATATATATATATATATATATTTTTTTTTTTTTACCAGGAGGTCCCGGGGATCGAACCCGGGTCCCTCCATATGGGAGACGGACGCCCAACCAGTTGAGCCACCTCCAACCCCCTATCACACTATATTTTAACCAACCGGTTACTTGCCTTTCTGTCCAAATTATCTCTAAGAGATCAAAAAACATATCTATCCTGTGCATTCCAGTCTGAAACACAAGAGACAGTTACTAAATACCCAGTGGATGAATGGATGGACAGACAGATAAGGTTGTGCACATTTAAGAATTCCTTTAAGGCAGTGTGATGTAATGGGAGCCCCACAGGCATGGGAGTCAGACAGATCTGGTTCACATCACTCCCCTGTTTTCTTTCCATAATTCTTAGAATGAAACTCCTCACTATGGTCCACAAACTGCTGAGGGATCTTGCTCTTGCTTGCCTCTCCAACCTCATCACCTGCTCCCTTATTCATAGTGCTCCAGCCACACTGGCCTCCTTTCTGGTCCTCAAATAAGCCAAGCACTTGTCTGTCTGCAAAGCTCTTCCTACAACACTTGCCATGGTTGGTTCAGCCTCATCCTTTCCATCTCTGCTCCATTGTCAATGCCTCAGAGACACCCTTCCTAACTACCCAATCTAAAGTGGTCCCCGCCTCTACCACCCCACCAAGTCACTCCCTAATATGTAACTTTCATTTTCTTGCGAGAACATTCTGAAATCTGTATTTACCTTATATATTTATATGTTAATCATTCATGTTTGCTACATGAATATAATCAGCTCCATGCGAGAAGGGATTTTGTCTGTCTTTTCATGGCTATTTTCTCCAAGTGTTCTAGCACAGTATCTGGAACACGGCACATTCTCAATCAGCATTTATTATATAAATGAATAAATTAATGAATCATTTTCTCTCTATGCCTAAATTCCCCTATCTATAAAGTGGAATTATAATACCTACCATATACAACTATTACAAAGATTAAAAGAAATTAAGTAATTAAAGTATTTAGTACAGTGGCCAGCACAGTATAAGAACTTAAAAATATTAATGATCTTCTCATTTGTCCCTTTCCCTTTAAGCGAAACAAGTTTAAAAAAAAAAAACAGCCTTGAGTTGGAAAAAATTAAAATAGTTTACCACAGAGAAGGAATAAATATTCTAAAATATGAAACCCACCAAATATGATTTAGAAATTTAATGCTCAAAAGTAAGCCAATGTAAGGGGCTGCATTGCCATGTTCCAGCTCTTGGAACCCGAGTGTTATTTTGGAACTGCAGTCATGTGAAATGAGAAACGTCCCATTATTATTATGGGGTGGTACTTTCTGAAGCTGGAGAGGAGCCCCAGCTTAGCAGCAGGACAGACTTTGCAGAAGCTGCTGGTCAGTTTTTCTGGCTTCCTTCCACTCCCACTCCCTATCACAAACTTCGCCTACCTAGAGCTCCGTCAAAAAGGGAAGAACAACAAAAACCAAAAGCCCTAAGAAAGAATCAGGGTAACTCCAACTAGCCCCACCTAAGTGAAATCTAAGCAAGGTGCCTAACTTTGGCTATCAGTTTCAACGAATTACAAGAGCCTGGGTCCCCAAAGCAGAAGCTCACCCTACAAGATGATCTTTCAATTTCAGACAACAGCAGCTAAGAACAAGGGCTCTAGGGTCAGCAGAAACAGACTGAACTCATGAGCCAAGTGATCTTGGGAAAATCATTTAACATCTTTAAGCCACATTTCACTTCTATCTGTAAAATGAGAATAAAATCAGTTACCTTACAGGGTATTGTGGCAAGTTAGGTAAAGCACCTGGCAGAGCTTGGCACTTACCAAGCAGTAAACAAACATTAGCTTTAAAAAGTATTCCATTTCTCACCTCAAGCCTTCAGTAAGCATATCTTTGAGCTACCATCAATTTTTCAACGTCTATGAAATTTCAAAAACTATTAGATTACTCACCTATTCATCACAAAAACCATGAACACTTGCTATCCAAAGTTCATATCTGATAAACAATACTACATGTAAGATAATTCTGCCAAAAGCAGTTAAGAGAGAGAGTAAAATCAGACCAATTTGGAATTAGTTTCTGATTCCAATACTCTCCACAGGGTCCTCAAATCATCAAAAAAAACCTGCTAACATTTATTAACAAACAATACTGTAGCAATAACAGAATGTTAAAACCGAACCCCAAAGAACATTTGGAATATAACCACCTTATAACTCAACTCTTTCATATTCTTAATGACTGCACTAAATTCAACCGAACTGAGTTACAGTCAATTATTTAACCATTTCTCTATTTATGGATTTGGTGTACTCTAGGGAAAGTTTTCAGGCTTTAGAATCAGAAGGACCTGGGTTTCAATTTTGCCTTCTTTCACCTTCTCAATCATACCAAGTTCATAGGAAAGTAATTTACCCTCTTTAAACTCAGCTTCCTCATCTGTGAGGCACCCTCAATACAAGCTTGTTTTAAGAAGTCAAAGAGATAATAAATATAAAACATAAGTGCCTTTGTTTCCAACCTCTCACAATTATAGACACCGTGGCAATCAACACCTTTCTGCAGAGCGCTTTTTCCTGCCACTGAGCTGTTTCCTTAGGATAAATTGTCCAAAATATATGGGCTCAAGAGTAATATTTTTTTCATGAATATCAAAATCTCTTTCCAAATGGCCTTCAAAAAGATTGTAAAAATTTACCCTGCCCAGTCTGCCATCGGCCAGGTTTCTGGAGGGCATGAGCAGGACATGTTGAGGTAAGAGAATGCAAAGCATTTAATCCAGTAAGCAGGAAGCCATCCTACACACAGATAAACCCCTATACTTAACATCTATCAGGCATACCAAGGGCTCGATGCTGCAAAGAATACATCATGTAAGCAATAACCAAAAGAGAGTTGGGGTAGCTATGCATACATTGGATAAAACAAACTTTGAGTCAAACACAGTTAAGAGCGAAAAAGATGGTCAATATATACTGATAAAGGGGTCAATTCAACAGGAAGATGTAACAATTTTAAATATATATGCACCTAATAGCAGAGCCCCAAAATATAAGAAACAAATACTGACAAATTTGAAGGGAGAAATTGATGGTTCTATATTATTAGTAGGAGATTTTAACACACACTTTCAATAATGGATAGAACACATGGACAGAAGATCAATAAGGAATATTTCCTAATTTCACTCCTGATTTCCTCTTTAATCCCATTGGTTGTTTAAGAGTATGTTGTTTAATTTCCACATATTTATGAATTTTCCCTTTCTCCCTCTATTTTGATTTCTAGCTTCATTCCATTGTGGTTGGAGAAGATACATTTTATGATTTCAGTATTTTTGAATTTATTAAGATTGTTTGGTGCCCCAGCATATGGTCCGTTCTGGAGAATGATCCATGTGCACTCGAGAAGAATGTGTATTCTGTTTTCGTTGGGTGCAGTATGTCTGTTAGTTGATTTTTTTTTATCATCTAACCCAAAATGTATCAAAGACCTAAATATAAGAGCCAGAACCATCAAACTCCTAGAAGAAAACATAGGGAAGCATCTTCAGGACCTTGTGTTAGGCAGTGGTTCTTAGACTTTCCACTCAAAGCAAAAGCAACAAAAGAAAAAAACAGAAAAATGGGACTGCTTCAAAAGTAAAATCTTTTGTTCCTCAAAGGACTTCATCATGAAAGTAAAAAGATAATCTATACAACGAGAGAAAATATTTGGAAATCACATATCCAATAAAAGATTAACATCCAGAATATATAAAGTAATGCTTCAACTTAACAATAAAAAGACAACCCAAGTGAAAAATGGGCAAAAGACTTGAACAGACAACTCTCCAAAGAAATATACAAACAGCCAGAAAGCACATGGAAAAATGCTCAACATCATAAGCCATCAGGGAAATGCAAATCAGAATCACAATGAGAGGAAGGGAGGGAAGAAGGAAGGGAAGGAGGGAGGGAGGGAGGGGAGAGAGAGAAAGAGAGAAGAGAGAGAGAGAGAGAGAGAGAGAGAGAGAAAGAAAGAGAGAGAGAGAGAGAGGAGAAAGAGAAAGAGAAAGAAAAAAGAAAGAGAAAGAAAAAAGAGAGAAAAGAGAAAGAGAGAGAGAAAGAAAGAAAGAAAGAGAGAAAGAGAGAGAGAGAGAGGGAGGGAGGGAGGAAGGAAATAAATTACAAGTGTTGGAGAGGATATGGAGAAACAGGAACACTCATTCATTGCTGGTGGAAATGTAAAATGGTACAGCCACTGTGGAAGACAGTTTGGCAGTTCCCCAAAAAGTATATAATTACCATATGACTCGGCAATCCCATTTCTAGGTATATACCCAAAAGAATTGAAAGCAGGGACTCCAATAGATATTTGTACACTGATGTTCATAGCAGCATTATTAACAACTGCCAAAAGATGGTAGCAATCCAAGCAACCATCCACAGGCGAATGTATAAACAAAATGTGATATACACACATAATTCATCCATAAAAAGGAATGAAGTTCTGACACTTGTGACAACATGGATGAAGAACCTTGAAGACAAGATGTTGAGTGAAATAAGCCAGACACAATAGGGCAAATATTATACAATCTCACTGATATGAAGTAATTAGGGAATAAGCAAACTCAGAGTCAGTTTCCAGACTACAGAATACCAGGGGATGGGGTGAGGGTTAGGAATAGGGTGTTAAGGCCTAAAATGTACAGAATTTCTACTTGAGATAATGGAAAAGTTGTGGTAATGGATGGTAGTGATGCTAGCACAACATTGTGAGCATAATTATCAACACTGAATTATATATTTGAATGTGGTTAATAGGGGAAATGTTACACTGTTTATGTGTTACTAGAATAAAATTTTTTTTTAAAATCCATGGAACTGTACAACACAAACAGTAAACCCTAAGTTAAACCATAGGCTAGAGTTAATAGTACAATTATAAAAATGTGCTTTCATCAATTGTAACAAATGTACCATACCAATGCAAGATGTTAATAATAGGGTGAGTATATGGGAATCCTGCATTTTAAGCAGGATTTTTCTGTAAACCCACAACTTCTCAAATAAATAAAGTATATGCACAAGAATATTTATCACAGCTTTGTATGCAATAGTGAAAATTACACACAATCTAAAATTTCCCTCAATAAGAGATTAAGTGGGAAGCAGATGTAGTTCAAGTGGTTGAGCACCTGCTTCCCATATTTGAGGTCTGAGGTTCAATCCCCGGTACCTCATAAAAACAAACAAACAAATGTAAAAAGCAACTCTCATCGGAGAGCAGATGTAGCTCAGTGGTTGAGCACATGCTTCCCATGTACAAGGCCCTGGGTTCAATCTCCTGTACCTCCTTTAAAAAAAAAGAGAGAGAGAGATTAAATATGGATCATCCCTTTTAATACAAGTCTTTATGAAATATTACACAGTCATTAAATAATGCTATACATCAGTATTAACTGAGATGGAAAGCCATCCATGTCATTCTGTTAAGTAATACAGGCAGGTCATAAAAAAGCCAGAATTAAACTCTTCCACTGCTAAATAGCAACTAGACTGGATACACTTTACCAGCTTCCTGGGTCTTGTCCCCACTATACTATCATCTAGAAAAGACCAAGACACTCCCACAGAAGACCAAATGTATTTACCAACTTCTTACAAAAGGATTCCCACACAGGTGATAAAGACTGTCATTGTCCATTAGACAATGGATTACCAGTTTAAAGACCCAAAAGAAGAGTAGAAGAGTAGAATGTAGTAGAAAGGACATATTGTGCCAAATCTGGGTTCAAAGCCTTCCCCTCTCTGGGCCTCAGAGGTCATATTCAAAAAAAGAGGCTGGATGAGATGAGTCCTGGAACTCCTCCTGTTCTGACACTATTCTAAACATCTCACCTCCATCCATATAGCCCTAACATTCACTCCTTTAGGCCCACAGCAGCACTAGTGCAGACTTTTAACTAATCGCCTTGCTACCAGCATACTCCCCTCCAAGCTCTTCTCCTCACAGTTGCCAGCATGGGAGGTCTATTGAAAGCGCAATTCTTGTCATTTTCCTCCTCAGATTAAAGTCCATTATTGGCTGCCCTTAATATTCAGGACAAAAATCAAAGAAAGCATTATAATATACAAGAACTTACAGGATCTGACCTCTGCATGCTTCAATGGCCCCTTCACACAGTCTCCTTGTTGCCAAAGAGAACTTATAGTTTTCTGAATTCATGACATGCTATGATGCTTCTCTCTAAGGATGTACACATGAATGCACGGGATGTTCTCCCAGTCCTCTCCACTTGGCCAATCCCTACTTGTCCTGAAGACACAACTCCAGCAATGCCAGCTCCAGGGAATCTTACCTGAATCCCCCAGGCAAGGTTCGGAGCCCCTTTTCTGTACCCCCCACAACATCCTGACCTCTATCACTGCACTATTTTCCTATCCATCTTCCCAACTAGATTATGAGTCTCTTGATAGGGAGACTTGATCTTAATATACTTCTGGATCCCTAGCCTCTGCACAGAACGTATATTTGAAAATGTTTATTGGTGAACAGATGAACTCTCTGAGCAAAACCAGAAGGGAGAGGAGCAGATGAAGTTCAATGGTTGAACACCTGCTTCACACATATATATGAGGTCCTGTGTTCAATCCTCAGTACCTCCAAAAAAAAAAAAAAACAGAAGGAAGCCTATGTCTTGCTAGAGCCTAGCTAAATGCTGACTGATGTTGAGGTATCAGTCATCTGAGACTGGAAGAAAAGGAATCTTGAGTTTCCTCTTTAAATCACAAGTATTCTAGCCCCCTCTTTAATATGCATGCTGACTCTAAAATTAGCATTAGATACCAAGAGCATTTCCCATAAGCATCACAGAAAGTCCAAATTACCTCTATACAGAGATCCAACATTTATTAGCTCAGGCCAAATGACATATAAAGACCTGAAAGGAAGACACTGAGAAAAGCGTGGCCACTTCAATTACTTTTTTTTTTTTTTTTAGGGTACACAGCGGAGTAAAGAGTTTATTAAGAAACAAGAAAAAGGAAAAGTACACACCCAAAACATGGATGCGGGCGTGCTACAGGGTAAGATGTGCTTTGATTTTTTTTTTTTTTTTTTTTTTTATGAGGTACCAGGGATTGAACCTGAGACCTCATACAGGGGAGGAAGGCGCTCAACCACTGAGCTACATCCGCACCCCTGTCACTGCAATTTCAAATGCAGAATTTCCTCTTGAAAATGCTACAATAAAGAATATTAATGCCATAAGAACCTAACAGCAGTCGAAGGACCATTGTTATAAAGAAAAAACATAAATCCTAAGATACTGGCATGGAATGCTCTCCCTCACATCAAGAAAAACAGTATTGAGGTCATCAAGAACACATCTAATATAGGAAATGTGGCAAAATGTTCAAAGCTGGTGTTCCTGGATAACTGGGTCAGAGGTATGTTGGAGTTATCTTTATAGGTTTGTATTATTTTTGTGACTGTCCTGAAAGTTTGAAATAATTTCAAAATAAAAAGTTTAAAAGACAAAACATATACACACACACATCTTAGCAAGGAAAATCTGAATCACATGGTACAGTAGAAGTAATAATAATAAATATAACAATAAGAAGGAGAATATGTTAACACTTAGAATGTACTCTGTGCTAGGCATATGGGCATCACATATATCACTCATTTAATATTCACTATTATTATCCCCATTTTCAAGATGAGGAAAGTACAAAGAAGTTAAGTGATTGGCCAAGGTCACACAGTAGAATGGACAAAAAAGCAGTCTGGCTCTAGAGTCCATGCTCCTTAGGTAGTACAGACTGCCTCTGAGAATAGCTTTGCCACTTCACATTCCTGAGTCTCAGTTTCTCCTACATATAATAGAGAGGCCTGGATTCCAATTTGAGGTTCCTTCTAGATCAAAAGGCAGACAAAAATGCTGAAACCAAAATCTTAAAATTCTGTTAAATTTTTCCATCCAGAAATAAAATTCAGAAATGTGCCCTTCAAAAATGAAATAACTCTGTATCTTCAGAGCTGCTTTAATATTAATGTATATAAAGAGCTGAACACTTAAGAAGTACTCAGCTCAGAGCAAGAGCTCAATAAACAGTAGCTATTATTACTCTTACGATAAAACAGGAACAACTACTTAATAGTAGAACACATTTTAATTATACCTGATGTGGAATAATCAAATCTCATTTGTTTGAGGCCCCAGACCCCATAACATAGATCGAGTTGTACAGTTGAAATTATAGCAACTCAAAGCTCAAAAATTACTTGTTTCCATTAGTGATCTGACATGTCATTTCTTCAATTGGTCACTGGTGGTTTGCAGATAACTATTAGCAGTAATGAGTATTCTAAATTAAATCCAGAGACAGTACTGTTCTGTTCTGTTAAGACAACTGGAGAGAGGGAAACATAATTGCGGAACATCCTTCTGGCCATGCCCTCCATCTTCTCTCTGATAAATATCTCCTATGTTTTTCATAGTATGGATTTCATTTGGTTACAAATGAAGAAGGGTCTAATTCTTCCCATGATAAATGACAGTACTGAACAGGTAACTTGTTAAGGAAAATTAGAATTGAGAAAATAACCTTATTTTCCCATTACTTGCAACAAACCCCCTCCACTAACAAAAGGAAGACACAACATCGGATGCAATTAAATATTACAGCCAAATCTATCACTGAGTAATCCATTCTCAGACAACAAGTACACAGTATTAGGTAGAGGCTGCTCACATTTCATTCAACAGCAACAATGACAGAGCCTGCAAAATGCAGATAGGTGGCACAATGCAATGGAAAGAATAATGGCTTTAGAATCTCATTAAAAACCTGGATTCAAACCCCAAGTCTGCCACTTACATATTATATGACCTTAAACAAGTCTCTCCTGTCTTAAAAGTCCATCTGTAAAATGGGGTAATACAAAATACCCCAGGAGTTATAGCAAGGAATCAATGAGGATCATAAATAATGTGGCTTACACACAATAGGCCCTTGACAAATGTTAGCTCCCCTCATCTGTGTGGTATGTTAACATCCTTACCTTCAGGACTCCAAAATACCCCAAAGAGTTGGAAATCGCTGATCCTGTCAGAACCCATAGCTGGACCATGTATAAAAGGGCTGACTGCATGGGGGTGTAACAGTCTCACAAGAGAATGCCTACGAGATTGGTCATTTTTCCTAACTCTGGCATCATTCAGCTTAGTTCCCAAGAAATATAATTCTGTCCTGATTCTGGCTGGACAACAGCAGCAGACATGATGTGTTAAGGTCCATAATTTAGTATCTCCACTTACATTTTCAAAGTCCTTCATGTTCCGTGCTCTGGTGGGAGACACTGCTTCTTCTGACACATTTGGGAGCACTAGAAAGGGTAAAATAGACAAAGGAAAACATCATGCAATGCAAACTGTCCAACAGTACATTAGGGAATAGAGTCAGAGAAGAAAAAAAACATGAAGAGCTTCCACAGTGTACCATGCTGGTATGTTCTGTCTATTGTGATGTACTGATTTGAGCCCCAAAAAAGCATTATACCATTATATTTCAAATATTTACAAATTACTTAAACTAATCCCAAGTAAAAATGTGTGTATCAAAGAATGAACCCAGAAAATGCAATGGTCAGGAGAAAAAGCAGAACTATCCTAATATGTACTTCCTTACATTTGTCATAAAATTACTTTGCTGAAAACAATGTCATCTTCATATGTTAGTAATTAAAGTGCGTCTATCTGACTTTAGAGCAGGGGTTGGCAAACTTTTTCTTAAAAGGGCAGACAACAAATATTTCAGTCTTTGTGGGCCATATGCAAAGCCTAAAATCTGTCCTAACTACTCACCCAAGCCAGATAAAGATAGTACAAGTAAAGAAAACTACAGACCAATATCTCTAATGAATATAGATGCAAAAATCCTCAGCAAAATGCTTGCAAACCAAATCCAACAGCATATGGAAAGAATTATACACCATGATCAAGTGGGATTTATCTCAGGATGCAAGGGTGGTTCAATATAAGAAAATAAAATAATGTAATACAACAGGTTAACAGAATGTGGGAAGGAGAAAAAAAAACAAATTATCAACTCAATTGATGGAGAAAAGAAATTTGATAAAACCTGGCATTCCTTATTGGGAAAAAAAAAAAAAAAACTTAGAAAACTAGGAATAGAAGAAAACTTCCTCAATATGATAAAGGATATATATGAAAAACCCACAGCTAACATCATACTCAATGGTGAAAGACTTAAAGTTTTCCCCATCAGGAACAAGACAAGGATGCCCATGTCACCACTGCCATTCTACATTGTGCTAGAAGTTCTAGCCAGAGTAGTTATGCAAGAAAATGAAATAAAAGGCATCCAAAATGGAAAGGAAGAAGTTCAACTTTCACTATTTCCAGATGACATGATCCTACCTATAGAAAGTCCTGAAAAACCTACAACAAAATTACTAGAGCTGGGGAGCAAGTGTAGTTCAGTGGTTGAGCGCCTGCTTCCCATGTACAAAGTCCCGGGTTCAATCCCTGATTCTTTCTAAAAAAAAAAAAAAGGTACTAGAGCTAATAAACTAATCCAACAAAGTGGCAGGGTATAAGATCAACACCCAAAATCAATAGTTTCTATAAATTAGTAATAAGCAAGCTGAGGAGGAAACCAAGAAATACATTCTATTTACAACAGCAATGGAAAGAATCAAATATTAAGGAAAATTTAACGAAGGATGTAAAGGACTTAAACACAGAAAACTACAAAACTTTACTAAAAGAAATCAAAGAAGATCTAAATAAATGGAAGGACTTTCCATACTCATGGACTAGAAGACTAAATATTGTTTAAGATATCAATTCTATCCAAAATGATTTACAGATTCGACGCAATCCTAATAAAAATTCCAACAGCCTACTTTGCAGAAATGGAAAAGCCAATTATCAAATTTATTTGGAAGGGGTAGGGACCTCAAATAGCCAAAACAAACTTGAAAAGGAAAAACAAAATAGGAGCAATTTTCTGACTTTAAAGCTTATTACAAAGCTACAGTGGTCAAAACAGCTTAGTACTGGCACAAGGATAGATACAAAGACCAATGGAATCTAATGAGAGTTCAAAATAGACCCTCCCATCTATGGTCAACTGATTTTTGACAAGGCTCTCAAGTCCACTCAATAGAGAAAGAATAGTCCCTTCAACAAATGGTGCTGGGAGAACTAGATATCTATATGCAAAAGAATGAAGGAGGACCCCTATCTCACATCGTATACAAAAATTAACTCAAAATGGATCAAAGACCTAAATATAAGATCCAAAGCTTTAAAACTCCTAAAAGAAAATGTAGGAAGCATCTTTAGGATCTTGTATTAGGCAATTGTTTCTTAAACTTTACACCCAAAGAACAATGCAACAACAGCAAAAAAAATAGATAAATGAGTCCTCGTCAAAATTTAAAACTTTTGTGCATCAAAGGACTCCATTAAAAAATAAAAAGACAACCTAGAGAATGGGGAAAATATTTGGAAATCACATATCTAATAAGGGTTTAGTATTCAGAAAATATAAAGAAATCCTACAACTCAACAACAAAAAGACAGACAACCCATTTTAAAAATGGGCAAAAGATTTGAATAGACATTTCTCCAAATACATACAAATGGCCAATACACACATGAAAAGATGCTCAACATCATTCACCATTAGGGAAACGCAAATAAAATCACAATGAAATACCATTTCACACCCACTAGAATGGCTACCACTAAAAAAAAAAAAAAAAAAAAAAAAACAAAAACAGAAAATTACAAGTGCTAGAGAGGATGTAGAGAAATAGAACACTTGTTTATTGCTGGTGGGAATGTAAAATGGTGCAGCCACTGTGGAAAACAATTTGGCAGTTCCTCAGAAAGTTAAGTATAGAATTACTATATGACCCAGCAATCTCATTTTTTTTTCTTTTAGATTTATTTATTTACTTTATCCATTTTAAACCCCGCCTTCCCCATTTGCTGTTTTGTGTCCATTCGCTGGGCAACTCTCTGTGTCTGTTTCCTGCCATCTCTTCTCATCCTCCTCCTCCAGTCTTCACCAGGATTTGATCCTGGAGACCTCCAATGTAGGAGAGAGGTGTTCTGCCACCTGCGCCACCTCAGTTCCTGGTTTTCAGAGCTTTTGGAGCATCTCGTCTTGTCTCTCCCCTGCGTCTCTCCTGTTACGTCATCATCTTGCTGCATGGCTCCCGGGGCCTGGCAGCTCACCGGCACACAGCACCTGGCAGCCCATGCGCTTTCTATATATATATATATATATATACACACACACACACACACACACATAAAAGCACAGAGTCAATCAGATTTGGTCCACAGGCCACAGTTTGCCAACCCCTGCTTTAGAGTGACTAAAGACTTTGTCAATACCTAAATCTTTCCACACCTTTTTTAATTCAATAAACATTTATCTGTGCCAAGCACCGTTCTAGGTGCTAGGTGCTGGGGAAAGTAAAGGAGATACTGATCCTGCACCCAAGAGGTTACCAATCAAATAGACAAGACGGAAATGTAAACACACCATTACTGTACTGCACCAAGTGCTTGGCACTATTTAGATACTGAGTTAATATGTGTTGAGTGAATAAATTCATTCTTTCAACAAACAGGCATTGAGCATCTATTCTCTGCTAGGCACCATTCGAGATGTGGCTGTATCAGGAAACAAAATGGACAAAAGGAGATGATGTTTTAGAGGGAAGAGACAATAAGCAAAATCACAGTTCAACTATATATATGTGATAGCATTTATATGATATAAATACTATGGAGAAAAATTAAGTAGATAAGGATCAAAAATACCAGGGCTGGGGTGAGTATTACAATTTTAAATAAGGTAGCTATTAAAGAAGATCTCAATGATAAGGTAAATCTGGGCAAAGATTTGAAGATAAAGAGTTATATATCTGGGGGAAGAACACTCCAGGTAAAGAGAGAAGCCTGAGGTGGCAGCATGCCTAGTGGGTCTGAGGAAAAACTAGGAGGCAGTGGACTGTAGACAGTTAAGCAAAGGGAAGAGTAGATGAGGAGGTCAGAGAGGTACTGGGAGCCAGACTGTGTGTGCCCTTGTAGGCTCTTCTAAGGACTGTGAGGAACTGCTGGAGGATTCTGAGCTAAGAAGTGGCATGATCTGACTTAGGTTTCTACAGGCTCTCTCTGGCTGTCATAATGAGAAGAGACTGAATAGAGCTCAGGACAGAAACAGAAGACTACTGAATAATCCAGGTCAAAAAGATGTTGGTGGCTTGGACCAAAGAGGAAGTAGTATAAATAGGTGAGAAGTGGTCTGATTCAGGATATTTGAAAAGTAGCAAAGAGGAATAAATGAAATGAAATGAAATAAAATACAAAAGGTTCAGACAAGAAAGCAAACCTAAGTCAGCCTGGAGACAGTCAAAGAAGGCAGTGAGTTTGAGCTGTCTTAAAGCAGCAACAGGCATGCACCAGGCAAGGGGGACAAAAGAAAGCGGAAACAGCCCGTGCAAAGGCACAGAGGTGG
Organism: Tolypeutes matacus; assembly: GCA_026826555.1. Taxonomy (NCBI): domain Eukaryota; kingdom Metazoa; phylum Chordata; class Mammalia; order Cingulata; family Chlamyphoridae; genus Tolypeutes; species Tolypeutes matacus. The sequence continues at coordinate 12,367,588 of JAKSZT010017719.1, read as the reverse complement.
CAGTGTCCATGGCATTCAAAAATTTACACATGTAGTACGTGTGAGAAAGGGCTCAGGAGTTGGGCAAAGGTAGACTGTGAAGAGCCCTCTGCACCAAAGGCACACAGTTTGTCTTCCTGTTTCTCAAACAGGCCATGACCTGTCACCTGTGTCTGGAATGTTCACCCTCTCCTTTCTCCCTAAGTCCTACTCATTCTTTGAGGCTCAGCTCCAATATCAGTTTCTTAGGAAATTCTTGCCTGATCCACTTCCTCTGTAACAAGGTAAATCTGCCTCTTTTCCCTCCTACAGCACCTTATACTTCTTTGCTCACTATGTTGATCAAAACATTCATCATAATAATTTCTTGTTTAATTGTCTTCTCTGCTAAGACTGTAACCATGTTCAAGGCTAATCTCCAGTACTCAGCTCAGATACTGGCATAAAGCAGGGGTAAACTATGAGTTGAATCAAGGAAAAGGCTTCTCTCTTAATTTTCTGCTTCTAACTGGCTGTAGGCAGGAAGAATAGAAAACAGACTTGTTGGATTTTGTGTTTAAAGTAATAAACTTGGTGATATTTGTCCTCTCTGTTTCAAAAACTTCTTCCTTTTGTACATAGCTCATCACTTGGAGAAAAGAAAAAAAAAAACACAAGTCAAAATAACTCTAAGATATTTAAACAAGGCAATTTATTAGCACTTCTCACAGAGCCACTTACAAATAGCACTTTTTCCAGAAACAAAAATTATGAAGATGCTTAGTAAAATTCAAACTGCAAAGCAGAAAGTCTCCTCAAAATGCAGCTTAAACACAATACTCTGCTTATTTACTCAGCACCCTCTCCTGTGGTCTAACCAGCTATTTGTCTCCAAAGGGAAAGCCCACATTGGAATGCTAGACCTCAGTCAGCAGATGGAATCCAGCCACCTGCTAGGAAGGCAGCTCTTCTGGGCCTGCAGGCATTGGCAATGGAGACCAACAGAACCTTTGTGCCTGACCTAGCCACCAATTCAATGTCCAGCCTCCATGCAGTTGTTCAGTTCAGAAGACACTGGCTGAGTTCCTATAAGATCAGTAGCAAGAAATAAAACTCATGATTATTGCTTAGAGGACATCAATTCCTCTAGTACAGAGTTCATGAAAGGAAGTGGAAAACAAATAAATAAAAACACAAAATACTGAGCACCTACCATGAGCCAGGCCAGGCTGGGCTTTGGGCCCCAAAGATATGAAAGCTCAGTCCTAGCTTCAAGGCATTCATAGGCTAGTGCCTACTTCCTTTATTCTCAAGAGAATGCCCAGCTTTGTGTACTTACCATCATTTCCCAAACCAGCAGTGGAGTTGATACCATCCAGGTCATCTGGTAAATTGGGAACAAGGCCACTAGGAGAGAACATGTGCAATAAGGTATGAGCTAGTTTGTGAACAACAGAGATTGTTAAGACTACTGCCCTCCCACAGTGTGGCCCACCAACCTCAATGAACTTACATATCCTGGAGCCTTGCCACCAACCATAGACCACAGTTCACACTGTAGACCACACTCTCTCCCACTCAGTTATGAGTGGTATGTGCTGATTTAAAATGGCCTGCATCCATTGCCACAACAGTACTCAGGACAACCTCCAACTCCCAAAGAAGCCCCTGTATTTCAACTGCTCATCCCCTCCCTACCCAAAAACTGTCAAGTGGCCACTGGCTCCACCTCATTTGTGGTGGGAGGTGTGGGAGGTGGGCAACATGGGAATCCCAGTAGGTTCCGTGTAATATTTTAGGTAATCTAAGCACCTCTTAAAATATATGTATATATATATATATATAAATAACATTTTTGTAAGCAAATACACATATATGCATATATATTTACATATCATTTTGCAAATGTTTGTATGTATTGTGAGAATTTTGATTTTTACCCATAATAAAAAAATTAATTAATTAATTAATTAATTTAAAAAAAAAAAAAAAAAAGACTACTGCCCTGCACATAACAATCAATCATCAGGCTACCACCAATGAAGGACACACAGCTAAACTACCTGGAAGGCATGCAGCGCGGAGGTTAAGAATTCAGGCTTGATGCTGAGTTCTCGCTTTGGAACTGAGTTCCAGCTCTAATACTCAGTTACTGGGTGACCTTCAGCAAGGTCATTCATACATTTGTACATCAAATGTTCTGTATGCCAAATATGTGCACGGTGCAAAGGCACTGTGCCAGGTCCAAGTTATTTATGCTTCTGAGTCTCTCTTAATCTGTTACAAGGGGACACCATCCTCTATCTGTAAAGATTAAATGAGTTAATGCATATAGATACTTGGCACATAATAAGCATTCAATAAATGGTACCTATTGTTGTTTTGTTATTGTTGTTTTCATTATTAATATGCTTATCATCACCAACAGTTCTGGAAATCAGATACCAATTCAGATACTTTAAGAATGTCAAAGAAAAATGCAGAATTCATTGATTCAAGAAGTTGTGCTGGTTAGATTAAATAAATAGCTTCAGTGAGGACCTGGAGACATTGACAGAAAACTGAACCATAATAGGTGTGATTTTACACAAAAGACACTACCTTGGATTCTCTTCTAAGCTCTGCCACATACCTCACCAACGCTCACTTCCTTCATCTGTCAAGGAAAACAACAGCCACTTCAAGGTAACTGGTAATTAAACAAGATACACAGTGCCCAGCAAGTGAAAGTGACCTCGCATATTGTGGGTACACCATAAATGGGTGCAAAATTACCACCCTGAAACATATAATGCTTTATAATTTATAAAAGACTCAACATCATTAGAATTGCCCAATTCCCTGAGGGCCCACACATTTTTTTAAAGGAAGATGCAAAGGCCCAGAAAATGTGGGTGGCCTAGCCAGTCACATGGTAGTTAAATATAGAACCAAGTCCACAATCCAAGCCCTTTATGTCTAACCCCCTAAAATTCTTCCACTGTCCCAATTGTGGGACAACTGTGTCTGCTCACCAAACTCTGGAGCTGGACTAGACTTTCAAGATCAGGACCAAGCAAAGAATTGAAAACATCGTAAAATTTCAACATCAGAAGAATGATTATATAAAATGTGTCTGCTATAAAGAAAGAGAAAAAAACTCTAGTAGAATATGCCCTCAAATCCTTTTTGGAACCAGATGAACTATAAATATCTAACAAGACAGAGGAAATATACTGAAATATTAAAGATAATCTTCTGTGGGGAAATTAGAGATGTTTTCCTTCTTTTTAATTTTCTATAATTCTCAATTTTTTCCAATTAGCATCACTACAGGAACAAAGTCCATTTTCCAAATTGAATTTTTAAAATTAAGATCAACTACCACCTTTTGCAGATGTTTGCCCAAAGGCCCAAGGTAACACACCAGGTTATTGGCCAAGCATAGCCTCAAGTCTGGTCCCTACCAAGCCAAGATCAGTCACAGTTGAAAACTACCTGGCAGGCAAGTCAAACAATTTGATCTTAGACAAACCACCAATAGGCAAACACTGAAGTCTGAAATATAACATCTGACATCCCAACTCTTAGAAGAAACCACCTCATAATGAAGAAGTTCCTGCCAAATTTCCACTTGAGGTTAGCCTACCCAATTTTTTTTTTTTTTTTTTTTAAATCCCCACACCCCTCATTGTTTTTTGCACTCGCTGTCGCTCTCTGTGTCCATTCATTGTGTTTTCTTCTGTGTCTGCTTGTCTTCTCTTTAGGCAGCACCGGGAACCAATCCTGGGACCTTCCAGAGTGGGAGAGAGGCACTCAATCTCTTGCGCCACCTCAGCTCCCTGGTCTGCTGCGTCTCTTATTATCTCTCCTCTGTGTCTCTTGCTGCGCTAACTCTCTGCACGGGCCAGCACTCCTGTGTGGGACAGCACTCTGCGTGGGCCAGCTCTCCGCTCAGGCCAGCTCGCCATGTGGACCAGCTTGCCTTCACCAGGAATCGAACCCTAGAGCTCCTATATGGTAGACAGGAGTCCAATTGCTTGAGCCACATCCACTTCCCAGCCTACCCACTTTTTAAATGCTATGAATCTCTGTCCTCTGATTGTCCAGCTGGTTCCGCTGAACACCTCTGGCCCCTAGCAGTTTCTTCCTCCCATGTGACCATTCACTATAAACCTTAGAACTAAGGTTGGGGCCTGATGGATTGTTATTAGAAATCAAAAGAATGTAAGCAAAGGAAGAGGGCTTATATATGATTTTATCATTGTACACATGGGGAGCAGAAGTCCACAGAGGAAAAGGAACTTATTTGCTCAAAATCACAAAGGGTTAGTGGCAAAACTGAGACCAAAATCCAGGTCTCTCAGCACCCTTTTCCACTCGCTGACCTGGGCCTGGGCTGCCCAAAGCTCCTAAATGAAGGTGGCATGCAGTAGGACAGGTTTCATTTAGGACAGCTCCTAAATGAAGGTGGCATGCAGTAGGACATAATGATCACAAATCTAACCAGTATGGAGCACTCACACACTGGCACCATGCTCAGAACGAAAATAGGCAGCCTTCCATTTAATCCCTACTACAGCCTTCTGAAGTAGGTAGTGTTTCTTAAATGCTGCCATTTTTTCAATGAGCAAAGGCCCAAAAAAGTTACTATGCTAAAAAAACCAACTGAGCCTGATTTCAAACCCCATGCTCCCCACCCTTGGCAACCCTAACACCTTCCTGAAAGGGATTGTGGTGAGGACAGAATGAACTAGGCAGAGAACTTACAGCAGTCAGCACAAGGCACAGCCACAAAGGCAGCTACTCATTGACTATTTGTTGAGTGAATGAATTTACCCTCGCCTAAGCTGCATCACTCCCTTTTCCTATCTTGCTCTACTGCCACCCAAAAGCAGTGATCTCTTTCTGTGCCTATCTATGGCCACAACAACTGTCCATTCACACAAGACCCAAAGAGGACTAAGCGTTTCGTTTTTAAATACCCTGAAAGCCGTTGGACAGGACTGGACATCATATTCAGAATACAGTTACAACAAAATGTTTACTTTTGTCTGTAGTTCAAAAATTTGTTTTTCTTTCTGTTACCTGTTCTCAGAGAAAAAATGCATAAACATGACCTAATTATAGTAAGTCAAAAAATACAGATAAACCTAAGTTCTCCTTGATGACTCCTCACCACCATCTTTATACTCTCCTAAGATGTAACCACTGTTGTCAGCATATGTTTCCTTCCAGACCTTCTTCTATGTCTTTAGATACAGAGAAATACAATTTTGTGGTTAAAAAAAAAACACATAAATACATTCATACTGTATATATTATTTTGCAACATCTTTTCCACATTTAATGTCCTAGAGATGTTTCCATGTCAGTTCAAATAAATTTACTCCCACAAAGCATTCTACAGCAGTGTTTTTCAAACTTTATTGACCATGACCCTTAGAAGGAAATATACTATTCTTAATTCTTGAAATATTGTCTATTCTGTTCTATTCCATTTTTTAAAACCTCTGGTCATAACCTACTAAATTGAATTTCATGAGGGACTAATGGGTTACAGTCAGAAAGACACTTTCTAAAGGATATTTATTTTCCCACACTTGTGATGGTCATTCAATTTGTTTCTAATTTTTCCCTTTTACAAACAATGTTGCAAGAATATCCTTATACACATGTTCAGTTGTGTACATGTAGGAGGATTTCTCCAGAATAGACAATAAATGGAATTGCTGGGTCGAAATATATTTGCATTTTTCAAATGGCAAAGGATTTTAACAGACATTTCTCCAAAGATATACATTATAAGATGTTTAACATCATTAGTCATTGGGGAATGCATATCAGCACTACAATGAGATTACATGTCACACCTGCAAGGATAGCTAAAATCAAAAAGACAATAACAAGTGTTGGTGAGGATATGGAGAAACTGGAACCCTTAAACACTACTGGTACAAATGTAAAATGGTACAGCCTCTCTGGAAAAGTTTGGCAGTTCCTCAAAATATTAAACACAGAGTTACCATTTGATCCAGCAATTCTACTCCTAGTTATAAACCCAAGAGAAATGAAAAACACATATCCACACAAAAACTTGTATGCTTATGAATATTCATAGACAACATTATTCATAATAGACAAAAAAATAGAGACAACCCAAATGTCCATCAACTGATGACAAAATATGGTATACCCCATAAAAAGGAAGGAAGTACTGACACATGCTACAACATCAATCAACCTTATAAAAGACCACATATTAAAAGATCCCATTTATATGAAATGTCCAAACAGGCACATCTGTAGAGACAGAGAGTAGATCAGTGGTTGCCAAGGGCTAGGGGAAGGCAGTGGGGGAATGAGGAGTGACTGCTAATGCATGTGGGGTTTCTTTTTTTTTTTAAAGATTTATTTATTATTTTATTGTATTTATTTATCCCCCCTTGCTGCATCCATTTTGCTTTTTTTGCTTTTTTTTTTTTTCTGTGTCTGCTGCTCTCCCCCCACTGGGCCATCTTGCTGCACCAGCTCATGGCACTGCATTCCATGGTACCATGCAGTCTGCCTTGCCTTCACCAGGAGGCCCCGGGAATTGAACCGGGAATTGAACCGGGGCCTCCCATATGGTAAACGGGAGCCCAACCCATTGAGCCATAGCCGCTTCCTCTGGGGTTTCTTTTTCAGAAAATAAAAATGCTCTAAAATTAAATTATGGCAGTGGTTGCAAAACTCTGTAAATATACTGAAAACCATTGAATAGTAAACTTTAAATGAATCAACTTTCTGGCACATACATTTTAACCAATAAAGCTGTTAAAAAAAGTTTTTTTGTTAATAGATACTGCCAAATTGTGCTCCAGAAAGACTGTACCAGTTTAAACTCCATATGCATTTTAACAGTGATTACAAAGCAGCCTTCCACTATTAAATACAATTCCTATATTTACATGATATTTATCATTTCGAACATCAAAGACTGAACAAAATTGATTCATTCATCAAATATTTGTTGAGCCTCTACTATGTGCCAAACACAGTTCTAAGTGCTAGTGATACAGTGGGTAACAAGTCTCCCTGCCCTCACTGAGCTTACACTAGTGACAGGGAGCTCTCTCCTCAAACCTCACAGCTCAGCGGTATCTCTGATCCAAAGTTAGCTCTCCCAACACCATCAAGCCTTCACCAGAAATTTCATTTTACCATCCTCTTTCCTAAACTCCTCCTATACAAGTCCAGAAAGGCACTGTACCTGAGAAGGTAGAAACTGTGCTTAGAGGAAAAAATTTCTTTTGGTCTTCCCCTACCCAAACAGCAAGCATTTAATGAGCCCTTATTCTGAGCTGCCAATGTGCTGAAGGAACATGTGGACGAACAAGCCTGGACCTACATCTCAGGCAGCTAACAAGTGGGCAGAGGCAGACTCATGGGCATGAAAACCAAGATATGTACCCAGGGTGTGGGCACAGAGGACTCTGTCCAGGGAAACAGTATGACTTGGTAATAGCATAAAAAAATAACTAACATTTAATACACACTACATTAAAGGTATAGATGCCAGGCATTTAATACACATAATCTCACTAAATTCTCAGGATCACCCAATAAGACAGGTGTTAATTATCACAGATAAACTGAGGTTTAGAAGGGTTAAGTGAATTACTCAAAGCAACAAAGGTAGTGACTGCCTGAACCAGGACTTAGACCCATTCATCCTGACTACAAAGCCCAGGTCCTTTCCACACCACAAGGCAGGACTTAATAAAAGGCCTTAGCTTGGGTGAGACCCCTGGGTCCAGATCTGGGCCAGATCACTTTGGGGCACCCACAGGAAATCAAGTCTGGAGGGAATGATGCACACTGACCTAATGCAACCAAAGTCTAAAGACAAACTGGACTCCAAGTTAGTCTTTAAAACCAGGACTTGGAAATTACTAAGCAGAAAGGTGCTCAGAAAGTAGCATATTAAAATGAAGAGAGGTGATTTTATTCTAGGGATTTTTGTCATCCACTGTGACTGCCTAAGAAGAACCTGTCTCAGGAGATTTCTGTCACCCTTTACGGGCCATTTCAAATGCTACCAGCTTCACAAAATCCTCCAAGAATCCTCAGTCGGAATTGGTTCCAAAAACTAATTAGATGGCAGGACAGGGTACTGACAGCCAGGCTTTGGAGTCAGTAAGACTACATTCAATTCCTGGGCTCAATCATATTTTTGTGTGATCCCAGACAGTTCACTGCACCTCTCTGAACCTTTGTGTCCTGTCCAATAAAAAGGGGTTAATTCTGTCACTCAGAGAGTCATGTTTTATACAGTGATTCAACAGTTACTGAGCACCCATTATGTGTCAGATACCAAGTTAGGAACTGGGGTTACAAAGATGAATAAAACACAGTCCCTGTTCTCAAACAGGTCACTATCTAATATGAAAGACAGACAAGTTAACAGTAATACCCACAATGACCAGTCCAGGAGCCACCAGCCATATGTGGCTAATGAAAACTTTAAATGTGGTTAGTCCAAATTGAGAAGTGCTGTAAGTATAATTAAAATATATATCAGATTTCAATGACTTAGTAAGGAAAAAGAATGTACTATCTCTTTACTTATTTCTTCTACTATTTACAAGTTAGAATGATAAGATATGGCTATCCTGGGTTAAATAAAATATATTATTAAAATTAATTTTACTTGTTTCTTTTTACTTTTTTTGATGCGGCTACCAGAAAATTTTATGTTACATATACAGCTCAAGTTATATTTCTATTGGACAGCGCTGGTCAATAAATTTCAGTGAGGTAAATAAGGGCTGGGATAGCATCAATGATCAATGCGGGTAACTAAGTAGAGTACAAAAAGTCCAGGTGGGGATGGAGGAATGTCAGTGAAGACTTCATAGAAGTAACATCTAAATTGAGACCTGAAAAATAATAAGCACTAAGGCAAAGGGGACAAGGAAGAGCAATCAGGCAGCAAGAACAGCAAGTACACAGGACAGTAGCAAGAAATAACAAGGCAATATCATTCATGTCAAAGAGTTTAGCAGCCAGGCATAGAGTGAGGAATGTGGGGAAGAGATAGGGTAGACAGTAAGGAGAGATGAGGCTAGATAGGACCTCAGAAGGCATAAAAAAAGAACTTCATCCTGAGGGTGTTGAGGAGCCAGTGAGGGCTTGAAGCAGAGGAGTTAGAGATCAGTTGCCAGGAATGTATGCAGCACCAGGGTCCTGCAAAGACAGAGGGAGGAGAGAAGGGAGAACATTTGCTCTTCTGTTGAGTAGCTACTCTGGGTCAGATACTAGGCTAGACCCTTCTAGACTCATTTTAGTCCTTATACCAATGCCAGACTTTATAACCAACCCATTTTACAGAAGATGTAAACTAAGGCTTAGAAGGTAAGTGACCTACCCAAGGTCATAGAGCTATTAAGTGGCAGAGCAGGGATTGAAACCTAGGCAGGCCTGGGTCCCAAAGCTCTTAGCCAGCAGCAGAAGGTCAAAATCCAATTTACATTTTAAAAAGAGCTTTCAGGCCATAGTGTAAAGGACTATTAGAGGTATAAAGGAAGTAGCAACAATCCAGGTGAGGTGATACCCCAAAATACTGGCATAGCGATAATAAGATGAAGAGAAAGGGACACAATAAACTACCACAAGGATCCAATTAGGTAGAAGTTGCAAAGGGCCTTGCTCTATACCTGATAAGTAGTAGCATAAATATTAATAGTGTCCCCTTTCACTCTTAAAAGCATCCCAGTTTGCACAATAAAGTATATGGTCATTCTTTCAATTATATGTTCACCCTTTCAACTTGGATCTGTTGACTAAAAGTAGCCTGTCCCTAGCATAGCTGGATAAAAACTGCACATTCTTGCTCAGGGTTCTCCACTTCCTTCTACCCACTCCCCAAGCAGAAGACTAGGACAATCTCAGGGGCCCAGACCTGGAGAAGTCTTGTACCAGAAAGAGAAGGCCTTGTACCAGAAAGAGAGACCAAGACCTCACTAGGGGCCCTCTAGCATCATGGACTCCAACTACTCTTGGGGTAGGCGCATTGGGAGGCCAGGCCCAGCCATTATTCTCCAATTTGTATTAGTAATGCTAACAGCAACAATGACAATACAGGATTATTTTTAAGCATCCATTATGTGCCATGCACTGGACTTGCCAAGCAAATTGCTAGGCAGGCATCATCTGTTTTAATCCTCACGGCAACTCTCTTGGGTTGAATACTATTATTAGCCCCATTTTACAGATGGGAAAGCAGGTTTAGTCACTTTATCAAATTTACACTGATAGTCACATTTACAAAGCTGAATTCGAATTCGAATCCAATTCTGTCCAACTTCAGCCAATATCTTTTTTTTTTTTTTTTTTTTAAGATTTTATTTATTTATTCATTTATCCCCCCCTTGCTGCTTGTGCTCGCTGGGTCAGCTAACCACGCCCTGCGGGCGGGCTTGCCTTCACCAGGAGGCCCCGGGAACCGAACCCGGGGCCTCCCATATGGTAAACGGGAGCCCCACTGATTGAGCCACAGCCGCTTCCCTCCAGCCAATATCTTAACTACTGCACTCCATGGCCTCAGTCTTTGTGGTCCTATGAGCAAAGTCTGAACATGACTACATTTTAAATAATCAAAGCAAATCCCCAACCCTGAATGAACCATCAAGTGTCTTCAAGAGCCCTGCTGAGGGTGCCATACCCCACCAAGGAGCGCCCACTAATAGCACACTCCATTTGGCCCCCTTGTCCTGCTCTTTCAGAAAATCCCTTACCCGTCCCACACCCTCCTCAAAGTATGTCTCAAAATATTAGAAGCGTGTGTCCTCCAGGAACCCCCACAGGGTATTAGAAAGTAGGCTCCCTAAGAAGACCTCCCCGCCCCCGCAAGCAACCCATCCGACACACTGCCCCTATTGGAGGACCTTCACACACCCACAAAAGCAAACCCCAAGGCCCCTCAAACCAGAGCCCGGGCCGCACCTGCAGCCGCTGAGCGTCCCGGAGAGGGTGACGTCCTCTTCCAAAGCCGAGTCCATCGTGGACAGAGAGGCGGTGATGGCGTTGGTGTCTGCGGCAGCGGCGCCACTAGCCCCCGAGGCTGTCGCGACCCGCCCGGCTTTCCGGGTCCCGCCCCCTCCAACCCAGCTCTTGTTAGGACTCTTGAGGCGCCGCTGGAATTCAAACCGCAGCCGCCGCCATCTTTCCCGGCGCTTCTTCCTACGGAAACGAGGTGGGGATGCCGGAACGCGCGAGATGAAGCCGACCAGCCTGGGCCAGAGACCGGGCAAGGAAGCGCGGGTCCGTGCCATACTTACTAAGGGCAGAGTACCCACGCTGCAGTGAGGAGGACTAGGAAAAGAGAGTTTGGGCGCCATTTTTTGTGAGGGCATTCAGGCCAGTGCAGGTGCCATCTTTGTTGAGGGCGCATAACTGGCTTTGGTCCGTTAGTTTAAGCGGGAGATGGGAATCCAATCCCTCACTGAGCCACAGTTGCTACCCTGGTGTTTGCTTTTCTGGAATAATAACTCCGAAACCTTAGAGTCTCCACATCCACCAGGCTTCCGCCTTAACTTTAAACTCAGATAATCGGGTACTGCCTGCTTTTGAAAAATCCTACATGGGGAAGCCCAACCCAAGCGGTAATTTGCATATTTGCTTCGAAGCCAGTAAGCTTATCTCTGTGATCCAAGTGGTCAGCGACACTCCCACCCACTCCAGTCTCGCACCTAGAAATGCTTTAAGCACCTGAAATCAGTAAACTTAGGCCCAGAGAGAGGAAATTGCTTGCCCAAAGTCATACATAGTAAATCTGACAACCGGAGCCAGATACGCTGCTCCTACCAACTGGATCATGGCTCTCTCCATAACACTGGCTGTCTCTCTTAAAGCACACAACCACCGCCAAACACCTAGATAATTTTGGCAAAACTTCGCCAGTGAAATCAACCTTCCTCTCCCCATCTCAGTGCTACTACCTTCTTCTGAAGGCTGTTGGAAAGAGTCATGGATGAGAGCGACTTGAAAGATGGGTGAGTGGGCGCATGGTGACTTTCCCTATAAACAAACCCCCTTGGCCTTAATTTCCTCATTCTTCCATTTAAATGTCACTTTCTAAAAGAGACCTTCCCTGATCATCTAATCTAAATAAGGTCCTTTTCTTGTATGTTCTTAGAAACTCATATTTTTCCTTGGTAGTACCTACCACATTTTGCAATTATGTATTTTTGTGGGTTTTTTTAAAGATTTTATTTATTCATTTATCCCCCCCTTGCTGCTTGTGCTCGCTGGGTCAGCCAACCGTGCCGTGCGGGCGGGCCTGCCCTCACCAGGAGGCCCCGGGAACCGAACCCGGGGCCTCCCATATGGTAAACGGGAGCCCTACTGATTGAGCCACAGCCGCTTCCCTTTGTGGGTTTTTTTAATGCCTTCCTCTTGCACTAGACTGGAAGCTCCATGAGGGCAGGGACTGTGTCCTGAATTGTTCACAGCTATGTTCCTAACATCTAGCACTGTGGCAGCCACCCAGTAGGTGTTGAAAAAAATGTTAAGTGAACAATTCAATCAGTCACTCAATCTAGAAAATGGAGCTAACATTTATCCTGCAAGGTTTTTGTGAAGATGACCTGAGATACCTTTAGGATGTCAGTCAATGGTTATCTCAGATCCTCTTTTTCTCTCTCTCAGCTTTAGTGAGGTCTATAAGGAATGTTTCTGCACCTGTACCTTTTCCTTTCCCAGATCTTTGACAACCCTAGGATCAGCATTAAGAAACAGCCTGAAAAGGAGGGTGGGCAGGAACCAGTTGGTACACTCAGTATCCTGCCCCAGGGAAGGGGCAGTCCTTGAAGCCCTGGAACCATCACTCCTTGCCATTGCTAAGGTCAAGAGATGAGATGAGTGTGTCCAAAAGCAGGGAAACTGGAGTGTCAGGATTCCCACCCTGGCTTTGCCACTGACTCTCTATGATATTTGGCAGATAGATCACTTCTCTCTGGGCCTCAGTTTCTCTATCTGTAAAATGAGAGGGTTGGACTGGATGGAACTCTCAAGCCCTCAATAGTTCTGGAGGTGATTTCTCTGCATTTATTTCAACTCTTCTAACACGAAACCAATTCTGTTTTGGTGAGGGAAGCTAAGAGTACATATCATAATTTCCCTAATGAAGGAACTAACTCTCTATATAATAGATGAAAGCTCTTAAGAAAGGAACCATGGAAGATAACTTATTTATTTTGAGCATCTCTTACGTGTCACTTGTGCCAGGCAAGTCATATGCGCTGCCTCATTTAACCCTCACAACAACTCTGGGATAGGTACTATTATACTGTTTTATTTACTGGTGAGAAGACTGAGGCTCAAAGAGGTAAAAATAATTTACCCAAGGTCCCATTGCTGTTTGTTTTAAGTGGCAGAGCCGAGGTTTGAGCCCAGGTTTCTGACCTCCAATGTCCTAATTTTTCAGGAGCCTGCCTTCCCTTGTTTTTCTCCACTTTTGAATTAAGGATGAAGAGGAGAGGTTTATATCCAGACAAGAGTATCTCACTGCTGCATTCACCAGACTCTACTTCAAGGTAACTAAGAAATGATTAGTGTCAGCAGTATGATTGTAGGACTGAAAGTCCAAACACCTGGATTCTGACTCTGGAAACGTCTACAATTTATACTGGGACCTGAGGTCCCTTCCCCTCACTGGATCTTGGTTTTCCCATGTGTAAAATGGGGAGGACAATGCTGAGCTGGAAGCATTATCTAATAAAATGTGTTGGGAACTATCAAGAAGAAAGAGCCTGTGAGGAGTTCTCATTTTGACCAATCCATTGCCCTATTCAACAAATGACCATATTCCTGGATTATGTACGAAGCCCTTTAATGAACGGGGAAACTGCGAATAGAGTCATTTGCACAAAGGATCGCCTATTTGGGAAGTTGTTTTTCCTGCTTCTGTAGTGGTTTCATGGTCAGGGATGGAGGCCTTTGCCCCATCTCTGTCTCACCATGATCTTTCTGCCAAGCCTTGAGATGACATCATCACCACCAACTGTTTGTACTGTCTGGAGCCGTCTCTGTGACAACAGCCACCCAGCTACAAAAAACTGGCATTTGTATTTCTTTGGGCAAGGTCATATCAAATGATGGGGAGGAAGTAGCTTGGAGCCAGATGTTTCTCATTAGTGTAGAACCAGCTCAAGACACATGAGCTGCCATTACTAACAACAAAAGTAACTTTTTACAGGATAAATACATACATGTGCCTAGTTTGCACCATTTCACTCTATCCTCATGACACCGTGAAATAGATTGGGATGATTTCTCTGTTCTACAGATGAGGCTTTTGACCAAAGCCACACTTGTTTTTGTTTTTGTTTTTACATTTAGAAATAATTTCAGACTTAGAAAAAAGTTGCAAAAGTAGTACAAAGATTTCCCCAAATAATCTTCATCCACCTTCCCCAAATGTTAAAATCATACATAACTATAGCACAGTTATCAAAAACAGGAAATTGCATTGATATATTTGCTAATCTAAGACCTTATTTACATCTCATCAGTTTTTCCGTTAAACACATTGCATTGAATTGTCACGTCTCCTTATTCTCTACCAATCTCTGACAGTTCCTCTTTGTCTTTCATGATGTGAACACTGTTGATCAACTTGCCAGTTATTTAATAGGATGTTCTTTGGTCTGGATTTGTGTTTTAGTTTACTAGGCTGCTGAAAGCAGATACCATGAAATGGGTTGGCTTTAAACAATGGGAATTTATTAGCTTACAGTTGAGGCTGTGAGAATGTCCAAATCAAGGCATCATCCCTAAGACCAGCTGCTGGCGATCTTCGACTCCTCTGCCACATGGCAAGGCACGTGGCAGTGTCTAGTGGTCTCTCCCAGGTTTCGTTGCTTTCAGCTTCTTGCTTCCATGGCTTTTTCTCTCTGTGTATTCATTCTGTTTATAAAGGACTCCAGTAAGAAGATTAAATCCTATCCTGAATGAGGTGGATCATACCTTAAGTGAAATAGCCTCATCAAAAGTTCCTATTTACAGTGGGTCCACACCCACAGGAATGGAATAACTTTAAGAACATGCTTTTCTGGGGTACAGACAGTTTCAAACCACCATAGTCTGCATAATGTCTTTTCATGATTAAATGCTGGTCATGTGCTTTTGACAAGAATACCACAAAAGAGATGTTGTGTCCTTCTTAGGGCATCATATCAGGAGGTGCATGATGTTAATGTTTCATTAATTGGTGATATTATATCTGAGATCCTGGCTAAGAAATGTCTGCCAAGTTTCTCCACTTTAAAATTACTATTTTCCCTTTGTAATAAGAATTTTTTATGGAGGTACTTTGAAATTTATGAAATATCCAGGTTTTTATCATACTTTCACCCACTAATTTTAGCATCCATTGATGATTCTTGCCTGAAACAATCATTTCAGTGGTGCTTGTCAAATGGTGATTTTCTGTTTTCATCATTCCTTCAATATTCTTTCTATATTTATTAATAAGAATTCTACTGTAAGAAATTTATTCATCCATATTTGTTTTATTCAATGGATTATAATCTATTACTATCAATATTTATTTTGTTACACAAATTGTTCCAGATTTGGCCAGGCCACACTTCTAATACATGGTTACACCAAGATTCAAACTCAGTATCTCTGGTCCCAAGGTCAACAGTAGTTCTGCTATACCATGTTATCAACTACTGACCCTGGTCTAGTCACTTGAACCCCCTGGGCCACTTAATCAGAAGGTTCTAGGTGTCCTTGCTGAACTGGAACACTACCCTGCCCTCATGGTGTCAAGAACTCTTCCCAAATAACCCTCACCATCAGCAGTCCTTATTAGAGACTATTTTCCAAGTAATACCCATCATCTTCTCCATAGCATGCTGGCTTATCAAGCGAGTGATGCCTTCTGGGCCCAACATGTAGCCCAAGGCTGTGGACATAGTAGTTGCCCAATGACAGTTTGTCAAATTTATTTCAAGTCCAGACATTTTCAAGGGAACAGTGTATATATTATTATCCTAGAAAGGGTAAGAAACATCAACAAGCTATGATCTTAGAACTGTCAATTCAACTTTCTGGGTCTATTTTCTCATCTGTAAACTGAGATCATTAGGGTCCCCTTCAGCTCTGGAATTCCATGTATAACTGATATTCACTACCATATATTAGGTTCTTTCTATATACTAGGTACTGTGCTAAGTACTTTACATTCAATCCTTAAAATAACCTTTTGAAACCGGGACTGAATATGCTCCAATATTTTTTTTTAGGAGGTACTGGAGATTGAACTCAGGACCTCGTATATGCAAAGCAGATGCTCAACCACTGAACTACACCTGCTCCTATGCTCCAATTTTATAGTTGACAAAACTGAGGCTGAAAGCAGGGATGAATTTTCCTGGACATACAGCAGCTAAGTAGTGGAGCTAGGATTTGAAACCAGATTTCATTCTAAAGCCCATGTTCTTAATCATTAAGCCATAGAGCCTTTCACTGAATTAATGGTATACCTGCCCACAAGATACTGCTTAAAATGCACATAAATAATTACTGAACAAACTAAAATATCTTAAATACTTTGTTGATATAAAAAATAACAGTAAAAATTTTAAGGGCATACAGAGAAGGGATCAAGTTATTCTGATTGAGGGCTTGGGGAAAGGTGTTTTACAAGTAAGGTCTATGCCCTGCAACAGCAGGATAGAAACCTGCATGTCATTAGCTCCTCATTCTTGAAGGCCTCCAGAAAGGAAATCACTGTTTGATGAAATACCATCTGCAAAGTCCATTTCATATACTTCATCCCTGGAAGCTCCCTCACAATAACTTAATTAGATAAGTTAGGATCATTATCTTTATTTTATGGATGAGGAAACTGAGGCTCAGAGGTGTAAACCAATTTTCCCAGTTACACAGCAAGCTAGTGACAGAGAAAGGGAATTGGACCTCAATTTCCTGATTCCCAAAAGCTAGAGAGCCTAAACTAAGGATCCCAAGTCAAGATCTTCCTGCCTAAATTGATCATCCTCAGTACCATGGCTAGATCCCCACTCATCTAATCCCAGGGACTGGATGAGTTTAGAAAACCATCTGGGTTTAGAAAGCCAAGTACAGTTACTGGTAAAGCTCTATCCTAAGGTTCCAGGCACTGCTTTCAACTAGCCTAGCCAGCTGCACATTTGAATACAAAAAAACAGCAATAGCTCAAGGCAAAGATTGATGATTGATTTAATCAATGTCTGAACATTTTGCAGTTTAAAAGAAACAATGTCTTGATTGGAATTTGCAGGAGTGGATGGTAAATTTTGTCTCTCCCTAAAATGAAGTGAATTCATATTGAGAAAGCAGGTCAGGACCCAGGGAAGGAAGAGTACAATATAATACCTACTTCCTCAAAGCAGTGAGTATAAGGCCTCTTCGCCTTTGCAGATGCCTTCTCCTCTGTCTGGCACACCACTGTGTACACTGCACATGCACAGGTTTGCCTCTGCATAAGGACACCCGGCCAAGGTACCCAAAGAAGGGGCACCTTTTACTAATTAGGAACTCCCACATGCTAGTGGTTCTTATCAACTAGAAGAATACCTTTTCTTTCCCCTTCTTTGCCTAACTCCCAGGGTCCTTCCAAGCATAATTTTTTTTAAAGTTTTGAGACTCAATTTGGATAGGTTCTCTTCCTCTGTATTCCCACAATGATGCTGAGCTTGTCTCCTTTGTAGCACTCACACAGCTCTGTAATTATCCATTCACTTGGCTCTCTCCTCTATTAGACTGTGAGCTTCTTAAATTTTAAATTTAAGTTTATATTAAATCAGCTTATTGAGGTATAATTTATGTACAATAAAAGCTACAGCCATTTTAACTATACATTCTGGGTAAACTTATACACAACTATGTAACCCCCACCACAATCAAGATAGAGAACAGAGCTCTTCAATAGAACTCTCTGGGATGATGGAAATGTTCTGTATCTGCCCTAATTCAGTAGCCAGTAGTCACTAGCCATTAGAACTCTTGAAATGTGGTTATACAACTGAGGAACTGAATTTTTTTAAATGCTATTTTAATAAATTAAAATGTAAATAATCACATGAGGGGTGGCTACTCTATTAGCATTGGCATAAAATATTTCCATCACCCCAAAAAGTTTCCTCGTGATCCTGTCTTAGTCACTCTACCTGCTCACCTCAGGAAACCACTGATCTGCTTTCTGTCATTAAAGATTTGTCTTTTCTAGAATTTCATATAAATGAAGTCATATGATATGTACTCTTTTGTGCCTGGTTTTTTTTGAGATCAGGGATTTTAGTCTGTGTCCTAGGGTCTATTATAATATGTGGCAGACAGTAAGTGTTTAGTAAATGTTGGTGAAAGGATGAATTAATAAATCTTAATCAAAATTAATGATCCTACTCCAAAATCCCCTTTCTCTCCATCTAGTAGAGTACAGGAAGAGAAAAAGACTCCCATAGAGGATATTAAATCTCCTAGAGGTAGTGATGGAAAAACCGAGACCCAGATGTGTGCAGTAGCGTGCTCAAGTTCATGCTGTAAATTTATAACAGAGCATGGATTAGAACCTAAATGGGAAGAATCCAAAGCCTATACTCTCCTCATTTCACAGTACCCACTTCTCACCCATTTTCCATAAGTAAACATGGCAACTCTTGTGGATCCCCTATGGGACCACAGGAATGCCTTAAGATGCCATGTTGCCTATTTCAGCCTCTTTGTGGATGCCATCTTGGCCCCACATCACCCACTAAAAACACAAATAACCCCAAACCTAGGAGTGGCCTTACTCCAATACTGGACTGTGGAATGGTTTTCTACTTGGAATATAAGCCACTTGGTACCTGATCCACTTCTCTGCCCATTAGAGAAAGAATATCCATATTTTTTTGAAATCTTAGAAGACTTCTTAAATAAAAGGAAGAGAGGAAGGGAACTATCATTCATATGAAGCCTGTATGTGCTTCATATGTATGATCTTATTTAACCTCACTTGATCCCTAAAATGTCAGCATGATTATTCCCTTTATGGGTGGTGACATTAGGACTAAAAGACATCTTTTAACTTGCCTGAGGCCTTACATAGATAGTAGGGTGCAAGGCTTGCACTGGAACTCCTGTCTCTCTGATTTCAAAGCTGATACTGTTTGTACTGCCTTTGGAACCTAGAAAATAGAGACTTTGTATTGATGTTCCAGCCTTCATCCTTTAATTAGATAGTAATAGCTAAGTAATCTATGTTGTTGGATGTCAATTGCTAATATAGCCTTTAGCCTGCATTTTCTGGTCTACTTCTACTCCTCCTTGATATATTTAACTAATACTTTAACCCTTAAATTAATGGTTTAATGATCTCTATCTTTTATTACAAAAAGTGAGGTAGAGAATAAGTAAATGAGGTGAATACTCTACAGAGGATAGTACCTGTTACCACTGTTACCAGTTCCTTTTAACTGAAGAAAATTCAAAATGTCATTTTTGCCAAACTCTGACCCCATCCTTGAAATTTAAAGGCCTCTCTGTTTCAGACAATTCCTTTGGAGATTAATGACCCATTGTAGTCTACACAATTTGCTTAATTACCCCAACATTTATTATCTCAACTAAAGCAGAATTTTTAGACAGTCCTTAATGTCTTCATCCTTGTCTGGAAGAATCTTATCTCTTGGCAAAAAATAACTTCTTCAAATGAGGCTGGATAAACCCAGAGCCATGATTAAAGATAAGAATGGCTCATTTAGAAAATGTTTTGGGTAAATTAAAAAGCTGAGATGTAGCTTAATTGGTTTTGTAAGCTACTGAAAATAAAGGCAGGAAGGGAGGATACCAAAAGCATCTAAATATCAGATTACATTTGCTTCCAACCCAGTCAGCACATGCCACAGTGTTTGAGGATATGTGATCCAGTCTGTGGGTGAGACATCTCTGCACTGAAGGAATGAGCTTCATCAGCACCATTCCACTGAAGGAAATTTTGTACTGTATATTCCCAGGGTCACTCAAAAACATCCCTATTTACAAGTGACTTGGTGCTTCCCAGAACAACAGTCTATTTGGTTTTTTATTTAAGCTTGCACTAATTCAAAGCCTACAAACTGCAAATATACTTACAAGTCCTTAACATATTTACCATTGTAAACACTGCAGTACACCTAGTGCACTCATTCATTAACGTTTTTTTGAACATTTTTTTGGTACTAGGGCTTGTGCTAGGCAGTGGGAATAAAAAGATGGAGATGGCCCAGGCCCTCAAATCTAATAGATAATATAGTATAGAGTATCATTATCATCATCATCAAATGTTTTTTGAGCACCTACTTTTTTACTTGAAGGTAAAAAAAAAAAACAGCTGCAGCAGCATAGAAAAGGCAGGATATTCATAATCCAGCAGATAATCTGATAGCACATAGGCTACTCTCATCAATGAGGATTAAATGATTAATCTATTCCAGGCACCATGTGAGGGGCTTTCAAAAGTAATATAAATCAATCCTTACAACAACCCTATTTTTATTGAGGAAGAAACTGAGATTCAGAGATTGTGAATTGGTCAAAGGGCACAAAACTAATAAACAACATGTCTTACAAGGAAAGTCAGGACATATACTGGGGTAGCCAGGTGAATATAAAATATTCATTCATTCATTCATTCATTCATTCTGAATACTTGGTGCTAAATGCCTTGGTATAGACTGTCAGTGCCGAGTTCAAAAGGCAATGAAAGAAGATGACAATAAGAAATTGAGATATGATTTAAGCATTTTAAAAATATTTATTTATTTATTCCTCCACCCCCACCCCCACTGTTTGAGCTTGCTGTCTGCTCGTCTTTTTTTTTAGGAGGCACTGGGAACCGAGCCCAGGACCTCCCATGTGGTAGGCAGGTGCCCAACTGCTTGAGCCACATCCTCTTCCCTGAACTAAGCTTTGAAGAAGAAAATTTGAGCATGGAAAGGAGAGATGACATTTTAAAATGAGAAAAGGGAGACCCATAACAAAGAGCAAAGGTAAGAATGAGCACAATCTGCTCAGGGACCATTGGGCAATAAAGCTTGGCTCATAGAGTAGTCATATAGTGGAATACAGGGAAAAGAGTTGGACCAAGCAAGTAGGATCCAAATCATGGAGAGCCCTGAGATCTAAGGAAAAACTGGGCTTTTCTCAATAATGAAACAAATTTTCAGTAGTAGGGATCTTGGAACAAAATTGTACCAGTGCGGTGGGATATAACTTAACCAAAATACTGTATTTGCCTCTGTATTACTTTTCCTTTTAAAAATTTTAACAGCTTTATTGAGGTATAAGTGACATGCAATAAACATTTAATGTGTATAATTTGATGAGTTTTTAGAATATGTGTACACACGAGACCATCACTGCAATTAAGATAATGCGTACATCACCCTCAAAAGTATCCTCCTGCCCCTTTGTAATACCTCCCTCCAATTCCTCCCTACCCCCTCTTCAGGCAACTACTGATCTGCTTGCCAACACTATAAATAACTTTACATTTTCTAGAATCCCATACAAATGGAATCATACCATATGAACTCTTTTTCTCTCTAGCTTCTTTCACTCAAAATAATTATTTTGAGATGATCATATATTGTTGCATGTATCAACAGTTTGTTCCTTTTTATTGATGGGTAATAGTCCATTGGATAGATAACACTAAAATGTGTTTATCCATTCATCTGATAGATATTAGGGTTGCTTCCAGTTTAGGGCTACTACAAATAAAGTTGCTATAAACATTAGTGAATAAGTCTTCGTATGGACACATAACATTCATTTCTCTTGCCTAGATATCTAGAAGTAGAATGGCTGGGACATATGGTAGATGTATATTTAATTTTTTAAGAAACTGCAAAACTGATTTCCAAGGTAGTTTTACCATTTTACCAGCAGGGTATGAGAGTTCCAGTTGCTCTACATTCTTTTCAATACCTGACATGGTCAATCTCTTTTATTTCACTCAATCTAGTGGGTGTGTAGTGGTGTCTTACTATGGCTTTAATTTTATTTAATGGAACATCTTTTCGTGTATTTACTTGATATATCCATTTTGTCTTTGGTGAAATGTCGGTTCAAATCCTGTGCCCATTTTTTTAACTGGGTTGTTTGTCTTCTCATTAAGGTATTAGTGTTTTTTATCTTCTAGATACAAGTCCTTTGTTGGATATAAAAGTTTTGTAAATATTTTCCCCCAGTCTGTGGCTTGCCTTTTCAGTTTTGTAACTGTATCTTTTAAGAAGAAAACATTTTAAGTTTGATGAAGTCCAATTTTTAATTTTTCCCTTTATACTTTATGCTTTTTGTGTCATATTTAAGAAATCTCTGCAAAACTCAAGATCACTAAGACTTTCTCCTGCTGTCTTCTAGGATTTTATAATTTAGCTCTTAGATTTAAGCATATGACCCATTCCATGATACCTTTTTTTTAATATGGTAAGGCTCAAGTTTCTTTTTTCTTTTTTTTTGCATATGACTATCCAATTTTTCAAGCAACATCTATTGGAAAAATTATTCTTTACCCATTGAAATGCCTTGGCATTGTTGAAAATAATTGATCATATATGTGTGGATCTAGTTTAGGACTCTTTATTCTATTCCATTGATCATCTATCTTTATGCCAATATCACACTGTCTTGATTATTGTAGCTCTACAGTAAGTCTTTAAATCCTCTAAGTTTGTTACTCTTTTTCAAAGTTTTATTAGCTATTCTAGATCCTTTGTATTTCCATATAAATTTTAGAGTCAACTGGTCAATTTCTGAAAAAATAAAATAAAAAAAAAGATGCTGGAATTTTTATTGGGATTGAATCTATAGATCAATTTGGGTAGAAATGACATCTTAACAATACTGAGTTTTCCACTTCATGAACATATCTCTCCATTTATTTAGATGTCTTTTAAATTTGTCTTTTATTTAGATGTCTTTTAAATGGTCATGATGCACTATCTTTTTTATATATTGTTGTATTTTGTTAAATTTTTCTTAGAAATATTTGTATCCATGTTTATGAGGGATATTTGTCTGTAGTTTTCTTGTGATGTCTTTGTCCGGTTTTGGTATCAAGGTATTGCTGGTGTCATAGAATGAATTGGAAAAGTTCCCACCACTTTTATTTTTTCAATTTTTCTGGAAGAGTTTTTGTAGAATTGGTATTTCTTCTTGTGTAAATGTTTGGTAAAATTCACCAGTAAAGTCATCTGGCCCTGGAGTTTTCTTTGTGGGAAGATTTTAAACTACAAATTCAATTTCTTTAAAAGATATAGGACTATTTTAGTTATCTAGTTCCTCTGGAGTGAGTATTGGTAATGTATGTCTTTAAAAGATTTTGTACATTTCACCTAAATTACTGATTTTATTGGCAGAAAGATGTCCATATTATGTCCTTATTATCCTTTTAATGTGTGTAAGATCTATAGTAATTCCCTATCATTCCTGATATTGGTTTTGTTTGTTTGTTTGTTTGTCTTCTCTCTCTCTCTCTGCTTAATTTCCTGATCAGTCTGGTTAGAGGTTTGTTAATTTTACTGATTTTCCCAAACAACCAGCTTTTGGTTCCATTGATTTTCTATATTGTTGTTTTGTGTTCTGTTTATTTTTGCTCTTATTTCATATTTTCTGCTTGCATTGGGTGTAATTTGCTTTTCTTTTTCTAGCTTATTTAGAAGCTTATGCCATTGATTTGTAATCTTTCCTCTTTTATATTACAGGCATTTAGTGCCCTAAATTCTCTCTAAGCACTGCTTTAGCTGCTTGCCACAAATTTGAAATGTGTTTTCATTTTCATTCAGCTCAAAATACTTTCTGATTTTCTATGCATTCCTTCTTTGACCCATGGGTTATTTAGAATTACATTATTTAGTTTTCAAATATTTGGATATTTTCAGATATATCTGTTAATTTCTCATCTAATTCTGTTGTGGTCAGAAAACATACTTTGTATGATTTGAATATTTTTAAATTTGTTGAGGCTTGTTTTATGGCCTAGTATATGGTCTATTTTGGTAAATGTTCTATGTGCACTTGAAAAGAGTGTATGTCCTGCTATAGTTAGGTGGAATGTTCTATAAATTCCAATTAGGTCAAGTTGGTGACATTGTTCAAGTGTTGTTCAAGTGTTCATAACTTTAATGTTTTTCCGTCTGCTAATTCTATTGGTTTTTGAGAGGGGAATTACAATTTCCAATTATAATTGTGATTTTGATTATTTCTTTTTTCAGCACTGGCAGTTTTTGCTTCAGGTATTGTGAAGCTCTGTTATAAGACAGATTAACATTTAGGATTGTTATATCCTCTTGATGAATTTATTCTTTTACCATTACAAAATAAATTGTGATGATTTTGTTTATTTTTATCTTAGTACAGATATCACCATTTTATGGCATGTTTTCTTCCAAATTTTTAAATAAATGTATTTTTCATCATAGTGGAAATCATGTTGTATCCACCAATTATATCCTATTACAATTTTTGCCATGAAGTGTTACATATATACTATAGTATAAATTCATACATACATACACTATCTTAAAAAATAATAAAATGAAAACCCTTGTACCCACACCATTTAATAAAACACTACCAATACTTTTGAAGTTACCTGTGCATCCCCCTATACTTCCAAAATGATCCTTACTTTTGTATTAATCATTCCCTTATTTTTTTCTCTAGTTTTCCCACATATATATTTCTAAACATTATTCCATTTCCCATTTTGACCCTTAAATAAAAGAAATAATACTGTATGTATTCTCTGACTTGCTGTTTTTGCTTAATATTAGATTTTTGAGATTCATCCATACTGATGTATGTAGCTTAATACATTCATTTCCACTAGTATATAAAATTCTGTCCTACAACTATGGCTAGACCATAATTTATCCATTCTTTTACTGACAGTCATTTGGAGTGTATCCAGTAATTTTGCTATAACAAATAATGCTACAATAAAAATTTGAATTGTGACTCCTGGTATACATGCATAAGAATTTCTCTAGACTGTATACCAGGAGTAGAACTGCACATCTTCAAAATACTTTATTTTTCTTCACTTTTTTTTAAACCTGGCTTGTCTTATTTATTTTATTTATTAGATAAGTTGTGAAAATCATGCATAAAATACAGGACTCCCATATACCACCCTACCACCAACACCCTGCATTGGCGTGGGATGCTTGTTACAATTGATGATAGTACATTTTTATATATGTACTATTAATTAAAGTCTATGAGTTAACTCAGGATTCACTGTTTGTATAGTATAGTTCCATAGATTTTTTTTAAAAAATTTTATTCTGTTCCCATATATACAATCTAGAATTACTCCTTTTAACCATATTCAGATATATATTTAAGTGCTGTTAATTGTGTTCACAATGTTGTGCTACCATCACCACCATCCATTACAAAAACATTTCCATCATCCCAAATTGGAACCCTCTATATTTTAAGACCTAACTTCCCATTTGCTATCTCCATCCTGACCCTAGTAACCTATCTTCACTTATTGCTGACTAAGTAGGGTTTGTTTCTTTTTTTTTTTTTACTTTATATACAATGCTGGAAAAAAATATTTTTGCACACAAGTCTCTGCTTTTTAGATCATTTCCTCATGAAGGATTCCCAGAAGTGAATTTTTTGAATCAAGCCTATACCAATTTATATTTGGTAGGGGGGGTTTTATTGCTGAAATATGCAAACTAAGCCCCATACAAGTAGTTTTTAATTCTCTAGGGATCCTTGATCCTATTGGGAATATAATTAAAGGTATGGACCTTCTCTCCAGAAAAAAAACATCCAATTGCTTTCACAAACAAAACTGCAACTAATTTCAAGATTTCTGAGATTCTCTGAAGCCCATACGTTGATCCCTCTCTTGAATAAGAAATATTGTCCTACCCACTGAATATAATTTTTACAGTATTATCACCAAATAAGTTTACATGCCAACTCTTATATCTGTCAAGTACCTTTTCTTTTAAATTGCCATTAACTAAGCACCCAAAACATACCAGTGCTACAATATTACAGACAGAAGATTAATGCTCCTGCTTCAAGGAATACAGAGCCTACTAGGGAAGACATAAATTAACAAGTATTTATAACAAAATAATGTGAGAGGCATATTTGTTAGGCAAAATGAAGGTACAAACCAGGGATTGGTCAATTTTTCCTTACCAGTGGGCTGCAAAGAAATAAATACACATTCTCAAGGATGTATAGGCAGAGAAAACAGCACCAGCAAAGGGAAAAAGACATTTTATACCTGGCACACATAGGAAATTGTACATGAGTTTAATGTGGTTGGATTAGAATGGTAGTAGCCATGGGAAAGAGATGAGACTCTTCTTTATTTGAGACAGAGATTTAAAAAATGATATTGATGTATATGACTTTAGCAGTTGGTCTAACAACAGAAAGGAAACCAGAAAGAAGATTTCCTCCCAAACACTTCCTTTATTACCCACATCTACTCTTATTACACATAAAGAAAACATTTTGCCTCTTCTTCCTGAAACTCTCTGAAGTGCAGTGTTCAACATACAAGGTTTAAAGCCTACTTATTATTAACACAAACAAGCAACAAATTTAAATTTAACATGGTCTAATTACTTTCATTTTGTAAATGGAGAAATTAGAAAGACTGTACAATAATTACTACAATTTCTTTATAAATTCCCTTGAACAACTAGCTTATAGGTAAAACTGTGGTTTTAACACAGTTAAAGCTTCTCCATTAACATTCCTAGCACTATCAACGTCATGAAAAACATGAAAAACAGATTTTGTTGTTTCTAATTTAGGTTAACTTTTTTTTTTTAATGAGGTACCGGGGATTGAACCTAGGACCTCGTACATGGAAAGCAGATGTTCAACCCTTGAGCTACATCCGCAACTCTAGATTAACTTTTAAAATTTAAGCATAATTGCTACTTTGAAGGTATTGCTATAATATAGATTTAATTATAATGAAATGTGGAATTTTTCTTAAACATATGCATTTTATAATCCTATGAAAATGAATATAACCAATTTTGATAATGAAATCTAATAAACATTCTTTCCTTGATAAACTTTAATCAACAAATACAATAATATAAAAGTGATGTTTTTGACAATATTGCCTCTCATGTGATAAGTCTGTATATATATATTTACTTTCCTCTTAAGTTTATTTGTTTAGTGTTAGATTTCTCCATGGTTATACTGGTTCCTTAAAATAATACTTAATTCATACACATCGTAAAAACACATGATATAAATATATAAGGTGTGATTATAAAGTAATAAAACCTGTTTTCTTATGTTACTAGAAAAGAAAGGAAAAACAGGATTTGAAAGCTTAAATATCAACAAACTGAAGTTGAATGAACCAATGCAAGTTTATAACGATCTCGGCACAAAAAAATGCCTGGCTTATTTTTTTCTTCTTTTTCAAAGTACTCCTTGGATCTTTAGATGCCATCCCAATAAACACCATTTAGCTTTTCAAAATAGAGGATCTTCAAGAGTACCTTAAAATAATAAAAAAAGATGAACTCTCATTAGAGATTACCTAATAAAAACATAGAACATGGTTTCCTCCAGATTTCTACTAAAAAATCAGTTCTTTACACATGTGAAAAAGAAATCCAAAGGGAACGAGTTTTCTTTATAAAATATTCATTGAAATTCCAATTGCTCTCATGGGGGACAGGCAAAAGCATAAACAAGACTATATATACAATATTTTTAAGAGGGGGAGTCTTCTTTATGTGTTATTTTTTTTTTCAACTCAAAAGCATGGTCAATAAATATAGGGTTCAAAGATTTTCCTGAAGAGCATTTAAAATAAATGCTCTTTGACATATATTAAAAGAATTCTAATTACCATGACCACATAAAAAATAAGACAACGAATATACAATAGGTACAAATTATATACATTTATTTTTTAATTATTTTAAATAACACTCTTGTATAAATTCTTTCATATATTCAAATCACACACAAATTTAGAAATACATCATGAAGCCTAGTACAGCATATGTATGAGACATGTTTTTAAATTTTGTGTTAGAATTTTTTTTGTGACATAAATACAAGTTTAATGTTTCAGAAACATTCCCAATTGCTTGGGTTGAAATTTAAAGTATTACAGAGTGCTTGTGCCTAGCATTAAAATTTGACTTTAAACAGACATGAAGCCCTGGGCTCACATTCTAGGGCTGCTGCTACAGTTATTGCATACGCATAAATAACAAGAAAGAAAGATTCCCAAGTGCCCTTGAAAAAGCGTCTTTCAACCACTGACATTTTAATGATCCATAACCTTTAGTCCATTTGACATTATTTGACTTCGTCGGATGAGTCAGTGTGTTCTTCATGCTGTTCCCCTTGGCATGTTATTGGCTCAGGATTAAAGAGAAAACTTGCATTAACCTTCCCTTACTTTCCAGCACAAACCGAACTCATTTTATTTCCCCAACTCCTTACTGTCAAGATCACAACAGACCAAAGATTCTTTGTGGATGAAGCCAGAAATGCTTTCTTTGCTCTAACAGGCTATTCTGGGTTGCTTTTTACTTCTCTGAACAGAGAAGTCAGAGCTTTCCTTGAGATGTATAATTTCAACTCCTACCTGTATACTCCAAAATATAAGAACCAGGGATGTTCATTATAAATCATGGTACTTCCACCACGTTCTACAAAAAGGCCCTTTTCTTCTGTACCAAACCAAGGCAAATGATCTAATAACCCAGTTCCAATTGAAGCTGCCAAGAGGAAGTACTGTTACTTTAGCTCTCTGCCTCCAAAACAGCAAGAGAAGGGCTAAATGTCCTGAAGGCACTCAGCTGACCTAAAAGTACTAGTAGGTCAGTGAGTATTACTTTAATGGTCAATTTTCCTGGAAATATTTGGGATAGAGAGTAGATACATAATTTGAGACTTCTACAAATCCTGTCCAAAAAAGTCTCTCTCTTCCCATCTCTTAAAATCCATATATCCCTGGGGAGAGAAAAACATTAGTCCATAGGACCTTAGTATCAATGAATATTAGTTTTTATTACCATTTTTTTTATATATAACCGGAGAAACTCCATTAACAGAAGAGCCCTGGTAGGTGGAAAATGGAGAGAGGGAGGGGAAAGTAAGGAAGAACAAAGACATATTTAACAACATTACCTAAAGCATCTATCAGAAATACATAGGGGCTTACTAAAATGAATTAATAAAGATTAATGCATTGCTAAACCTTAGACAAAAATTCTTCCAATAGTAAGCTTTCTAAAGGACTGATGAATCTTGCTGCGGGACATCATAATTCATGGGGATCATGACTTTAAGAGAACAAATAATTGTGTACAGCATTCCACACTAGTTTCCCAGTCTGATTTCAGTGGTAGATCACTTCATGATTGACTTCTATTTTAAAGCAAAACTATTTCCATAAGCAAAAAAAAAACTGGGGACACTAAAGCACATTAAAAAAAAATTCATGACCTTTTTTTCCATTGAGGGAAATTAAGAACATGACCTAGGGGCTGGTGGGAGGAAGGTTGGTATGTCACTTTACAGAATTCCTTGGAATTGTGCAGTGCACAATTTGTACAGGCAGATATAGTACTCATTGGAGAAAGCAATTTCTCCCTTTCTGCTTGAAAGGATTAGTTCACTTTAATGAAGCACAAACTGGCAGTATTGTTTTTTTATCACTAATTCTGGCTTCATATAGTAATCCTCCTGTGTTCATTCCATAAAGTCCTTCATACATATACAGCTCTGGATTGCACCTTGTACTTAGAAAAATTAGAAGCATCCACAGATAGGACTCTTCCTCCGAGCTTTCTTGTGCCCACAACTAGACAATTTCTGCTTTAGGGTAGAGTGGAAAGAGCATGTGCTTTGGAGTTAGGAGTCATGATTCCAAGCCTAATAATAACACACATTGTGTAACCTCAAGCAAGATATTTAACTCCTTTGAGCCTCAGTCTCCTCATCTATAAAATAGGGACAATAATTATTTTCTCAAGGGGCGATGGTAAGGAAAAAGGACACATATAGAAAAGGGCTCTACAAATGTTAAATAATTTTTATATAATGGAATGTAAATTTCCACCTTTGTGGACAATGGCCAAATATATGGAACACCCCAGCTACCAGAAGATTATCTGCCTGTACATCCTCCAGAGTATCATCTCCAAACCCTGAGAACAATGTAGGAGTCTCCTACAGAGTTATGATCAAATTCCATGCTTTTCTCTGGTGAAATTAAGCAAAGATGTGAACTTGGATTTCCTAAGCCTAATCTAATAGATCATCTTTACTTTTTTAAAAAAACAAAAAACAAAAAAAAACAAACCACTTCACAGTTTGCTGTTCCTCCTAATAAATATCTATATTTGACTTCTGGCCACCTTTCTGGCTAGGTTAATCCTCAATCTGTCAATATAATAGATGGATTCCTGTCATCTAGGAAAAAATTGCATCTAAAAGCAAGGACTAACTACACATACCCACCTACAGAACTACCCTCTAACTGGACAAGAGGAAGATGGGAAAACTGTAGCACTGCAGAGTGATAGCACATACCTCATGGCAAATATTCAAATGAAGGAGTTTTTTTTGGGCAGGGGCAAACAGGAATATAAATATTTCACAGGCATGAAAACTAGGATTCCTAGTTTTCATGATGGCTTTTCTTTTCTTTTAGAACTAAAATATTTCTAATTCCTTTGGAAGACTATCTTTTATATTTAAAATTAAATATTTTTGAATGAGGATATATTTTATATTAATCTATGTAAAGGAGAAATCTTATATAGGGTGGCTAGTGTTTAAGTGAGTAGTTTGAGGAGTGCAGCAGCCTGTGTCTCAGCTTAACAATCATTAACTTCAAAATCTATTGCTTCAATCTATATCCTTTGTAAGTCAAAGGGGATATAAGTCTACTTTTAGACTGAGAAAGGGAAGAAAGATTAGACACATTCAATCTCTTATAAATTTCAGCAATGTCCAAAGAGGGACCAAAAATGACGGTTGCTCACCAGAGTCCCAGCTCTAGTGATATTGCCATCTATTTTACAGTATTTTAACCAATCCCCATATTTTCTTTTTACAACACTATTAACTACTGTACAGATAAATTCTAGATGATAAAATATGACATGATTTTTTTACAAATAGATACAAATACAATGTTGACCAGATATGCTACATAAACTATGTACACCTTATTCTGCAGAGACAGGAATACTCCTTATTTTTAGATGATTGATCATTTACACTGAGATCCTGAGGCAGACCATTGGTTTCCTGCTCCCGGATGCTGCCCTCATTCTCTCTTTACCATGTGAAGCTTATTCTGTGCTTTAATCCCACCATTGAGCAAGAATCCTGGAAGGGAAAACCAAGCCCCTTCTAAAGATGTTCTTGGGGCTTTTCTGCCCCTATTCTAGAAACAATCAAGATTGTTTATTGTGAGACCGCCTAGAAATCAGCT
Source organism: Tolypeutes matacus (assembly GCA_026826555.1). Classification (NCBI taxonomy): domain Eukaryota; kingdom Metazoa; phylum Chordata; class Mammalia; order Cingulata; family Chlamyphoridae; genus Tolypeutes; species Tolypeutes matacus. The sequence continues at coordinate 12,336,117 of JAKSZT010017719.1, read as the reverse complement.
TTTCTTCAATGATGTCTTTCAATACAGTAAACTGAATATTATCCCTGACCCTCCTTTAAAAAAAAATGTTTCAGGCATGGAGATGAAGTCTTCCAGCAGTTCTTTCCCTCTCCATATCCATAATCCTATTATAGCTGGTTTGGTGAACACTTCCCTAGTAGTCTATTTGGAGGTCAAAGTGGATTTGGGTGGCACTATGGGGTTCGACCTTTCTATACTCCCATGTGGTTTGATATAAAAATATACTTCAATTCCTAATGACAGTGAATGCCTCAGATCTTCATTGAAAAACTAGGAGTAATAGGCTTAGTGCATTACAAATTGTACCTGAAAATTTCAGATGCACTGTTTGCCTTTGCTTTCTCAGCAAACGCTGCACAGACTTTGTCTGGCCCAGGGGTTGATGCTGTCTTAGTAAGTGATGTGGTTTAACAATGCAGGAAAAGAGTACTAGCTCCTTAGGCTTTGTAGTTATGTATGGGTGTTGTCAGGGTCAGCTGCCCATTGGGAGCCACTTCATTGCCATCATCTTCCAACAATCCCGACACATCTGCATTGGGAATGCTGTCATGGTAGCTGCTGAAACTGATATTGTCTTCTTTCAGCTCGATGGTCCAAAAGGGGGCATTCAGTTTCCGGTTTTGGTACTCCCGATACATATATACAGCCCCCACAAATCCCATCAGCAACACCACCACAATGATGATGACTGTCAAAATGATGATGTTAAATTGGGTCCATGATACATCAGCTAAAGCTGAAGTACTGTTTTCAGAAGAACTTATTGAAAAGATAGTCTGCAGGGTTGTAGGGGTAAATGTACTATTTATAACAGGGGTGGGCACTGATGTGGTCAAAGAGGCATTGGAAACCAAAATGGTAGTACCTTCAGATGTTGGAACAATAACTTCTGAAAATAAAAACAGAGAATGAAATGTAAAAGACAAAATTATCTAGTTCTGAGAAACAATAAAAAATGCACATGGAAGTGGAAGTTGATGTGGGATGTTGACATGATACTCTCCTTTAAGGTAATGCAACTTAAAAAAATTTTTTAAAGAAAAATAGTGATAAGAATCAGAGTCTGGAAAGCTAAATTATTATATCCATGACTGTTCTCCAATATGTATAATACCTATTTTAAAATCTTTGGGAAAATCCCAATGTTAGAGTTCTCCACTCTTCTTTACTCATGGACTGATTAGTACAAATTCCTACAAAGCAAGTAAATATATCACTATTGAGTTCTAAATCTGTTGGTTAAAAGTAACAGAGATAGATGGTAATCATTTGAAATAATAAACCCAACATGTCTGATGGAATTTCATAAAGGTAAAAATCTCCTCAAAGGAGTTGAAAACAAAATTGGAAAACCTGTTTCTAGTAACACCTGAAAAACATAATTTAAATGTCCAAAGTCAATATCAGCATGTGAGAAAACAGCCTTCCTTTAATTCCATGTGTAGTAAATTGTCTTTTATGTAGATTATAGCTATTCTATAATTAAAGTGCTTATAGAAAGACCAAAGCTTTGGAATCAAATGAACTATGTGGCTATAGATAAGTCCATCTTTTTAAACCGGAGGTTCCTCATCTATAAAATGGGAATAATAATATCTCCTTTGCAGAGATTTTGGGGAAGGATTAAATGAGATGATATATTATACAAATATCACATTTAATGTTTACAGTCTCTGACACATAATAGGAACTTAATCAAATGATTACTATTATTATTATAATTTATCACCATGGTCAGTTACATCAATCTAGCCTAAAAAAGGCATGTTATATTATTAAATAACTAATGAGAAAAAGTACCACAGTTCTGATACTAAGTATGGACAAGGTATGCTTCCCAGATAGGAAAGAGAACTGAGTGACAGGACCTCTAAGCTAGTGATAGAGTTCAATCTGTCTTTTAGGCTTGATCACATAAGGGTATCAAGAAAATGGCAGAAAGATGACACATGCCACAGACAAACAGTCCATCAGTCCAATATTCAGCATCTGTTAGGATATCAGAGTGGTTTGTACAAGAGCATGATCTATCTAATCTCTCTGCAACCTAGTAAACCCTGAATATTCCTAACTCACCCTAGATTTATAATTGTTATTAATTTTTATCTAAACCAACCCTTATCTAGCTTGCCTGTAAGAAACATTTTGACATCTGAGTAACTTTTTCTTTTAAAAAGCGAAATGAGTATTATTATTTCCTCCATTATACATGGGGAAACTTAGGCCTAAGTTTAGGACAGATTCTAAAATGAACTCTAGTTTCTCAGCTAGAACGTCTAACCAAATTATATTTCCCTCCTTGGAAAGACCTTTGATGATCACTGGAAATGATGAGAATATATGAAGCAAAGGATAAAGGAAATGATAGGTCTTTTAAATTATTAACACAAAAATAAAAATTGATGAAGAGAATATGAGAAAATTACAATGACTTTGTCTTGGTCCTCAAATTTCTTGAGTTGACTTGGGAGTGTCAGAAGAGCAGCAGGAATGGAAAGAAACCTATCAAAATCTATTTCCAGAAAACTCCTCTGATGGGATTAGAAGGTTTTACAAAGCTAAAGATAGCTGTCCTGAGATTTTCACTGTTAGGATTAGATATTAAATTTACAACCTTAGGTGAAGTTTTACCTTTTTTGATGCAATTTTCCTCGAGGTTTCGAACATAACCTTCTAGGCAGTTCTCACACCAAAATCCTGTGGTGTTATGGAGGCAGTTGATGCACTCACCACTCTCAGGGTTACAAATCTTTGGAGTTTTAATTGGATCCACGTGGCCATGACATTGGCACTTTATACAGATGCTGTCAGAATTGTAATAGCCATTTTCACATTTATTGCAGTTCTGGCCTGTGTAACCATCTTTACACTGAACACATTTAGGTTCCGACTCACCCAATTCTAAAAGAGACAAAACACCAATATAATTTAGTACAGTCTCAAATTACAATTAAAAATGCAAAATAACTACTAATGTTCAAAAAACCTCCCCCACTATCTCAAGTTTAAGAGACAAAAGGAATCAAACTAATAATCTATACCTTAGTCACTACTACCCCATTTCATTGTGAATGATGGGGCCATCTAGAGAACCTATTCAGGCAGAGAGGGAAAGATATGCTTAGATAAAGACTCTGAATATTTGTTAGGGATTAGCACTCTTAAAATTCTTTTATTCCTTCCTTTTAAGTTATGATTAGGTAAAATATAGTTTTATTTTTAAAAAGCAGTTTTATTGAGATATATTCAAATACCATACAATCCATCCAAAGTGTATCATCAATGATTCCCAATATAATCACAGAGTTGGGAATTCTCTACCACAATCAATTTTAGAACATATTCATTACTTCAAAAAGAAAAACCCCATACACCTTCTACCCCCCTATCATTGGTGTGCTACCTTTGTTACAAGTGATGAAAGAATATTAAGATATTACTTTTAACTATAGTCCACGGTTTGCATTAGGTCTATTTTTTTCCCATATACCATGGTATTATTAACACCTTATAATAGTGACATACATTTGGAAGAACATCCATATTGATACAACTTATAGAAAAGGTAAACCCTATTATTAACACTTTGTAATAGTGACATACAATTGAAAGAACATTCTTTGGGTAGGGGAAGTGGTATCAAATTATTTGAAGGAATGGTACAAATGAAAGAACTCGGTGGATATTGATACAACTTATAGAAAAGGTTAAATCCAACATGCATGCACTGCCTTGGGGACCACGAAAGTTACCCCATGACTCTGGGGAAGCCAGCATAAGGCTTAGCTCTCCTCATCACTGTTTCCCAGAGTGTGCTTATCAAACAGATACTCTGCCAAACCAGAATCCGGGTCCCCATCTTGGCTACGTAGTCACCCAATTCTTTGATGGACCTGCTTATTCAGGCAATGGGTCTCAATGAAGTCACACAAGTGAGTGTCATTTTTGTCAATGGCCAGTTTGTGCAGTTCCAGTAGTGACTGATTCACCCTTTCTTCCAAGTGTAATGCACACTCCATTGCATTCATCTTGCTCTCCCACTTGTCTTGTTCTGGTTTCTTGATATCTTGAAGGAAGATTTGGGTCACCTCCTTGGTTCTGCAGCTTCATAAGTTTCTCAACATGTTCCCTCTCCTCATGAGATTAGTGAAGAAAATATTTGGCAAAGTTCTTCCAAGCCACATCATGGTCAAAACAGGAAGACATGGACAGTTAAACGTAAAAGGCGTAGAGCTCAAGGTTAATCTGGCGGTTGATGGTGGCCTCTGAATCCTGGTTGTAGTTCTGGCAAGCCTGCAAAGGGATATGGTTGTCACTGGGGGTAGTTGAGAAGATGCAGTTGGCTGGGTGGCACTGGAGCCTTGGCAGTGGCCTACTCAGAGTAGCTGGCTGAAAGGGTCGAGCGCAGGGTTCTGATCAAGCCAGCCCTGTTGAAGCAGGAAACCACGGCGACTCTCCGCCAAGACGTCTGAAGAACATTCTTATATTTGTACTATTAACCAGACTTATCATCCACAACCAGGTTCTTTGTGTTATACAGCCCCATGTTTTAACCTCTAGTTTTCTTTCTAGAGACATACATGACCCTAAACTTCCCCTTTCAACCATAGCACACACATAATTCAGTGCTGTTAATTATACTCACAATAATGTGCTACCATCACCTCTATCCATTTCCAAACATTTACAATCAACCTAATTAAAAATTCTGCACAAATTTAGCATCAGCTCCCCATTTTCTTTCTTTCTTTCCTCCCTCCATCCCTCCCTTCCTTTTTTCTTTCTTCCTTTATTCCTTTCTTTCTTAAAAAAGCAGAGGATTTATTGGGGAATAGAGCAACAGAACAGAAGTACATCCAGAAGTCATGGGGTCAGACATTTTCTAGGGAGAAAATGTGACGTTCTGCCCAAGGGTCCACTGTTTTATGGGGGTAAGGACTCCAGGGCCTGTGCTGATTGGTATATTTGAGACAAAGCAGGGGAACTCTACTGGGTGATTTGAATCTCTTAGGGGGTTAGGGGTTGCTGTCCAGTGGTGATTGGCTTCTGGCTTCTGTCTAAGAGCTCTGCAGAGCATGTTGACTGGCATAATTAGCCTCTGGTCACTGTCCTAGAGGCAAGATGTCACTATTCATGAGGCACAGGGTAATCTGAAAGTGGGTGGGAAGTGGTGGTAGAGCCCCTCCTGCCCTTTCCCTCTTTCCTACCATGTAATGATGTTGCTAGATGCCTTCTGATAATGCAGCCTTTCAGTGTGTGTGCTTGAAAGCTGCAGGTTATGTGCTTGTAAGGTGTCCCTTCTTAACTTGCCTGTGTGACTCAACAAGTTAATGCTAGCCAGCAGGCCTTTGCCTCAGTTTCTTTCACCAGACTTGTTAGTTTTCTGCCCCCTTCCTCCTTAGGTTCCTATTCTCTCCTGCCTCAAATCCCCCCTAAGAGAGTTTTATACCCTTAATCTTAAGGGGGTTTTGAAGGACAAAGGTCATTCTTCTGTAGCTGCTTCTTGCTGGTTAGGGACTGTAGCCCCTAACTGGCAGCAGCTCCCCATTTTCTAGCCCCATTCTATTTCTTTGTACCTTTTATTCCAGAGGTACAATATAGTTTTAACAAAAACTTCCTCTATTCCACCCCTCTTAAATGTTGGTACTCCCCTGACTTCTACTCTTGGTCTCCTTCTCTTCTCATTCTGTTCATTCTCCATCTGCAATCATAGCCGACAATTCCAGAGAATTATGACAATTCTGTAGTCCATCTCTCCCTTAAACTCCAAACTATACATTAATTGCCTCACACCTAGATCCACAAGCATTTCAACCTTAACATACACAACACTATGCTCAACATCATTCCTCTAAGTCCTTTCCTCCTCCAGTGTTCCCTGTCTCAATAAATGGTACCAACATCTACCCACTTGCCTAAGCCAAAAAACTGAGAATCATCTTTCAATTCTCCTTCTCCCACCTCCCTCTTCTAAGCAGTTATCGATTCATGTCAATTCTACCTCATTTGCATCTTTCCAATTCATTGCTGTCTCTCCATTTCCACTACAGTGATCTTACTTTAGGTCTTCATCATTTCTCACCTAGATTTACTAGAGCTACTTCCTAACAGGCCTCCTTACCACCAGCCTTCATCCAGTATACCCCTACATTTACTCTTCACTTCAGAGTAAATCTGAACATATCATTTCTCTTGTGAAAACTCGTCAATGGCTACCTAATGTCTTCAGGATTACATGAAAATTTAATCAAATTTTCAGTATTCTTTATAATCTGACCTCTGCCTATTTCTCTTCCACCTCTTCTTCCCTCACTTCACATTCCACACCACCCCCATCATGGTTCAGGCACTTTAAGTGACTGCTTTCTTCTCTCTGAGCTTTTATACATGCCACTTCCTCTGCATGGAAATGGAACACCTCCTGCCTCCCTAGCCACACTTCACCTAGCAAATTCAATCTTTAGGAATTAGCTCAGGTATCACCTTTTCACAGAAGCACAAAAGCTTTCCTTAACACCCTTGATTTGGGTTAGGGTTAGTCTATGCTTAGCTGTAGCAGATATCACACTAAATTGTAATTACCTGATTACCTGTCTGTCTCTCCCATTAAACTATGAGCAAATTAAAGGCAGAGACTAGATATTTTTCCAGCCTTATCTCCATTGCAAAGCATAGTACCTGACACACAATACATGTTCAATAAATGTCTGCTAACTGAATAATTTCACCTTAGGCAGTGGGAACATATTGACTGAATTAACTCACACTTCACTATAATCAATGTATATGTTCAAGAAATTCAAATACAAATGCATATCTATCTGCTTTTTATTTTTCATATGATTTTAATTCAAGATTATCAATTTTTCACCATTAATTCTCAAAAGTATCAATTTACCAACTGATAAACAATTTTTAACAATAAATAACAAATCAATTTTATTTATCTGTTTAAAAAGGTCAGCTTCTTTCTTAGAATTTAATTTTATCATACTAACAGGATCACCTTGTTATCTAAATATAGACTAATTGTATTATACCAGGAGTAATTTACAATCATCATGGAACTTGTAATAATAAATCATATCTCTGGTGTTCGTTATGAAAAATGAATTCCTTTGTCCATTCTACTATTGCTTTTTTTTTTTTTTTTTTTAAGATTTATTTATTTACTTTATCCATTTTAAACCCCCCCTTCCCCATTTGCTGTTTTGTGTCCATTTGCTGGGCAACTCTCTGTGTCTGTTTCCTGCCATCTCTTCTCATCCTCCTCCTCTAGTCTTCACCAGGATTCGATCCTGGAGACCTCCAATGTTGGAGAGAGGTGTTCTGCCACCTGCGCCACCTCGGTTCCTGGTTTTCGGAGCTTTCGGAGCATCTTGTCTTGTCTCTCTCCTGCATCTCTCTCCTGTTACGTCATCATCTTGCTGCATGGCTCCCGAGGCCTGGAGCCATGGCAGCCCATGCGCCTTCTATATATATATTTTTTATTTTACCAATAGGTCCTAGGGATCAAACCCAGGTCCCTCCATATGGCAGACAGACGCCCAACCATTTGAGCCACATCCGCCCCCTACTATTGCTTTTTAAAAACAGCATTATTGAGATATAATTCATATACCATACAATTCAATCATTTAAAGTGTACAACTCAATGATTTTTAGTATACTCATAGAGTTGTGCAACTGATAAAGGATTTGACTTACCATTTACTATCCCAAATGATAGTATAACTTCAAGTAAGTTACTAAACTCTGGGTCTCAGTTTTCCATATTTAAATTAAGGGAATTGAGCCAGATGATACTTAGGTTGCTTGTAGCAATAAAAGATGACATTTGAATGAATTCAACGCCCAAGCAAACAATGGCATGCAGAAAAAAATACAAAATGAAAGGACATACTCCTTGTTCTTAAGAAACTTCTAACTCACAGAGGCACCACATTTTGTAGTACACGATAGCAACAATACCCAGTATGAATAAATGTCTAATGAAAGTAGATTGAAAGGTAGAAGTTGAGGTTTGTGAAAGTCTTTCATGTTTTTCATGTACAGACCAATTAGTTTTCAAGACATTACATTCAAAGGCCCTGCCTCATGTTCTAGTTCTTCCCCCTTATACTTTTTTCCTGTCATCTCTAACTAGTTCCTTTATCAAGCCAGTTTCTCTACCTATGCTCACACCGATCCCTTTATCTGAAATGTCCTTCTTTCTCCTGTCCGGCCTGCCTAGGTTTTAAATGCAAATTCTCAGCACAAGACTCAGCTTTTTAAAAAATTTATTTGTATCAATGTTACAAGTTAGTCAACTAACAGCTACAATAACAATAAATATGCTTTGGTTAGTGCTTACACTCTCTCCCCCACCCCCATTTTTGTTCATTTTTCAATCTTGAGGGGTTTGGGACAATGTCTGCTCTGACTGCTTCAGGCTGAGAAGGTATGCAGATATTATGGGGCAGACAAATGGAATTGTTTTGCTTGCAATTGATGATACTCCTTGTTTTGGGGGTGGGGCTGGCCCACCTTCATCATTTAGTTGGTTGTCCAGGCAGACCTGAAGAACTGCAGCATAGGAGTTGATCACCTATCTGCTAGGTTTCAGGGCTCAACCAGCACATGAACAATCCAAAGTCTTTTAGTTTCTGAGAACAATACTTAACAGGTAAATTGAAAATTAAAGGTTCAGATAAGAGGAAGAGAAGAATCATGACTAGGGAATTTATAAATGGTTTTATCTATGTTATATTGGGGAGATAGATTTACATATATTTCCAGATAAGGTCCACTGAGGGGGTATTAATTTCATGAGGCCGTGTGGTTTGCCTACGGTGCCTGGACATTCCTAGGGCCTTCAGGAGTACTATTTTTTTTAAGATTTATTTATCCCCCTCCCCTCCTCGTTATTTTGCGCTTGCTGTCTCCTCTCTGTGTGTTCTTCTGTGTCTGCTTGTCTTCTCTTTAGGTGGCACCGGGAACTGATCATGGGACCTTCCAGAGTGAAGAGAGGCATTGAATCTCTTGTGCCACCTCAGTTCCCTGGTCTGCTGCGTCTCCTGTTGTCTCTCTTCTGCATCTCTTTTTGTTGCATCATCTTGCTGTGCAAGCTCGCCACGTGGGCCAGCTTGCTTTTCACCAGGAGGCCCTGGGAATCGAACCTCCTATATGATAGACAGGAGCCCAATCACTTGAGCCACATCCACTTCCCAGGAGCACTTTTGTTTGAGGCTTTGTATACTGTGGCAGTTTGTGAAGTCTGGCTGAGGTCTGCATAAGTGTAACCTCCAGAATGACCTCCCGACTCACTTGGAAATCTCTTAGCTATAAGAACTCTATTTTATGTAGTATTTCCCCTTTTAGATCAAGTTTTTTTCTCCAAATGCATTGCTGATTAATACATGCTAATAATCCCTCAGTGCCAGGGAGGCTTAGCCCTTGGGAGTCATATCGTGGGTGAAGGTACTGAGTTTATTTGCAGAATTGGACTTAGAGAGAGGACACATTTGAGTTTCAAAATTATTTTCAGGAGGCAACTCTTAGGTATTATTTATATTTAGGCTCAATTTCATTATTGTAGGAATAAGGTTCATAAATATAAGATATAAAATCAAGGTTTGGCTTATTGGCCTGTTTTGTTTTATTAGGCAGGGCTTGTATAATCCAGAGCTTTTTGTTGTCCCCATGTTTGAGAAAGTAGCAGGAGTTCCCCAGGAGAAAGTTTAATATTTTTGTTAGCTACTGTGTGGGCCTCTATCTAGAAAACATACCTATGGCAACCAGAATACTTTTATATCCCATAGAAGTATCTAGCTATATAACTTTCAAGATGTTTAAAAGACCCTGTCAGTTAGGACACCTGACCATATCCCATCTTTACCTTCTTACAAGAGTTGTGTTAACTGACAGGTAGAATATAAATTATATACTTGCCTTGGTTCTCGTGAAAAGTTCTTCACATCAACTTTCAGAGACATATCAGAGAAAAATAATATAATGGAGAAGGAAATTTGCTTGTTTCTGTGGCATATAACATTTTCCTAAGAATAAAATATGCAATGTTCCCATAACCTCTGCCCCCTAGTTTAACAAGACTCAGCTTTTATATCACCTCCTCACTAGTGCCTTTGCTAATATTCCCACTCCAGGTAAAATAACTCTTCCTTCTTTTGTACATCCACTGCAGGTATATCCATAATACTGTATTGTACTTATTTGTTTGTATGTTAGTGTCCCCACTAGAAACTGTGAGCTCTGAGAGCATCCAAATATCTGAATCAGCTCGATCCTTCCTATCTACAGTATAAGCTCAATACATGTTTTGGAATGACAAATTGGATTGGTCAGGTCCCTGTTCAGTCTTTGGCTTTGATCTCCTATATACTGTACCTCTACATGGCTACATTTCTAGATGTCCAAATCCTCACTCTTCAAGTTCCAGTTCAAATGTCACCTTCTCCATGAAGACTTTGCTATATCTCCCAGTAGGAAATTATACACCCTCCTCTAAACTCTCATAGTTGTAGTTTGTACCTCTAACCACTCTCCACCCTGAGTTATGGTTCTCTCTCTTTCTACAACATGAGCTCGAGAGTAGGAATCAGGTGTATTTCTCTCTTCATTCTTCAAAGCACCTAGCATAGGGCTTGCACATAATAAATGGCCAATGTGTTAATTGGATTAGTTAAAATGCCTTTTTAAAAGCCAACTAAATAGAGGCTAAATATGAAACCAATGCTATAAATGAAAAATACACATTTACACAAGTTATATTATGCTTTCAGATTTAAATTTTGGCGCATCTTTCCCTGAAATAAAGTCTACTTTGAGGATTACTTTATGTGATGGTTAGGTTCACATGTCACCTTGGCCAGGTAATGGTGCCCAGTTGTTTGGTTAAGCAAGCACTGGCCTGATTGTTACTGTGAGGATATTTTGTGGACTTAAATCATCAGTAAATTGATCATCTTCATCTCATCCAACCAGTTGAAGGTTTTTAAAGGAGACATAATGATTTTAGTAGTCAGAAGAGAGAATTTTCTTTCTACTTCAGCCAGCCACTTCTCTTGGGGAATTTACTGAAAACCTTCATCTGAGTTCCCAGCTTGCATCTCACAGAATTTGAACATATGCATTGCCACAGTCATGTGAGACAATAAATCTCATTATATTTATAGATATCTCCTGTCGGTTCTATTTCCCTAGAAAACCCTGACTAATACACTTCATTAAACAAGGATGCTAATAAGAATTGCAGGTCATTTAGAATTTAGAAATTACTAGTTTGGAATAGAAAAAACCTCTATTATTATTGTTAATACACTTATAAAATAAGTCTAGTTTACAGTAATTTTATGATTAATATTCTTTTTCTTTTAATGGTTTTTCTGTAACCATTAGAGATTACATTAAAATATAAAGTCAAGTCCGAGTTGAGATATAATAAACCTAACATAAATAGAAAATAACAGGGAAGCAGATGTGGCTCAAGCAATTGGGCTCCCGTCTACCATATGGGAGGCCCAGGGTTTGATTCCTGGGGCCTCCTGGTGAAGGCAAGCTGGCCTGCTCCCCACGGAGAGCTGAGAGAGCTGAGGGCCCACGCTGCATGGAAGAGCTGATGGCCTGAGCCCCGCGAATTGGTTCCTGGTGTATCCCAAAGAGATAGATGAGCAGAAAAGACAAGCAGGCACATAAAGAACACAAAGCTAATGGACACAGAACAGATAGTGAGCACAGAAAACAACGGGGGGAGGGGGGGGGATTAAAAAAAAAAAATCCCACAAGGTATGGATTAACTTTAAATATATATATATAAAATAACAGAAGTCAATAAATAATAAGATTTTGTGTTTGTATAACCTTTTATATTTTTTAAGTGGAAGAGGCACTGGCCTAGGAATCAAGAAAAGTTCATTCTAGCATGAGTTCCATTATGTGTGAACAATAAAGCCTTCAGATAACTGCAGTCCCAGTTAAAATCTTGACTGTCAGAAGAAATCCTAAGCTAACACAAGCAACTCAAGAAAAATTAGATAAATTGAACTTTATAAAAATTTAAAACTTTTGTGTTACAAAGGAGATCATCAAGAAAATAAATGACATCCCACAGAATGGGAGAAAATAGTTGCAAATTATATATGATATATGTGATTAGGAACTTTTATCTAGAATATAAAAAGAACTCTTTCAACTTGATGACAACCCAATTTAAAAATGAGCAAAGGATCTGGCCAATAAGCACATGAGATACTACTTCACACCCACTAGGATGGCTATAATCACAAAGACAGATCATAACCAGTGTTGGGAGGATGTGAAGAGTCTGGAATCCTCATACTATGCTATTGGGAATGACAATGGTATAGCCACTTTGAAAAATATCCTGGCAGTTCCTCAAAAGGTTAAAAATAGAATAACCATATGACACAGCAATTCTATTCAGGAGAACTTATCCAGGAGAAATGAAAACATATGCCCCCATAAAAACTTGTTCACAAATGTTCATAGAAACATTATTCATAGTAGCCAAAAAGTAGAAACAATCCAAATGTCCATCAGTTGATGTATGGATAAATAAAATGTGGTATATCCATATAATGGAATATTATTTGGCCCTAAAAAGAATGACATGGATGAACCTTGAAAACTTTATACTAAATATACTAAATAAGTGAAGTCATCATAAACAGACACATATTGTATGATTCCATTTATGTGAATGCTCAGAATAGGCAAAGCCATAAGACAAAAGTAGATTAGTGATTGCCTAGGGCTCAAGTATTGGTAGGGGGAAAAGGGGAAATGACTGCTAATGGACACAGGGATTTTTGGAGGGGATGATGAAAACGTTCTAAAATTGACTGTGGTGATGGTTGCACAACATTGTGAATATACTAAAAACCACTGAATTGTATACTTTAAATAGGTGAATTGTATTGTGTGTGAATTAAACCTCAATAAAGCTGATACTAAAAAAAAGAAAGAAATCCCAATTCAGAACCATCCAACTAAGCTCTTCCCAATACCTAACAGAAACTTTGTGAGATAAGGTTTATTGTTTTAAATCACTAAAATTCGGAGTAATTGACTTTGTAGTAATTGATAATTAATACATCAGGGATAAATAAGAATTAGCTATATTTATAAGACCACTATATAAGCACAATTAGTCAACTTTATTGAGTACACAGGAAGAACGAATTAACGAATGTTACTTTAAACAGGTTAGCAAGGTATATCCGAATTAGAAGCCTCTCAAATATTTTCCTCAATCTTAAAGTTCCTATATTAACTCAATATATTGCTTTTAAGACATTTCAAGTCTCATTTCATATATGTATTTGGATTTGATCGTAAATTTCTAGAAAGCAAAATCTTTGCTGTTTTTATAACTCCTCTTTACCTACAGTATCCAGAACTTTATTCATCAAAGCAAGTTATACCTGTTGATAACTGATTCACTGATTTTCTTCCCCTGAAATGAAGGTTTAGAGAAAGGTCTTACTTATGGTGCAACTGCCTGTAGATGTCACTGCTGAACAAGGGCAACGAAGACATTCTTTAGGGGCATCAGGACGCTGATAAAATCCTTCTTTGCATTCTTCACAGTGATCTCCTTTGCTATTTTCCTGACAGTTGAAACAAGCACCTGAAATAAACAAATTATAAAAAAAAAAACTTAGTCTGAAAGCATAGTAATTTTCAAAATTCAGCAAAAAGACTAAGAATTAACCAGAAAAAGAAAAAGTAATAGGGATTGGATAGAGTTGAGTTCCTATCCCATCATATTTCCACACTTGCTATGCCTGTAATTTCTGTGTCCCCTACTAGATTGTAAACTCTTTAGGCAAAGGCTGGATACATGAGTAGAGGCTCAATAAGCACTTGATTGACTTACTACATGCCAAAACAGACCAACTATTGAAAGAAAGAGAGAAAGTGAGAGAGAGAGAGGGTAGCTGAGAAGGGGAAGGGAGAGAAGGGAAGGGAAGGAGGGAGGGAAGGAGAGAGGGAGGGAAGGAGAGTAGGAGGAAGGAAGGGAAAGAAGAGAAAGGAAGGAGAGAAAGATTAACATTTTTAAAAATCCATGGAACTGCACAACACAGTGAACGCTAATTTAAACTATGGACTATAGTTAATAATACAATTATAAAAATGTGTTTTCAACTCTAACAAGCATACACCGATACAAGGTGTTAATATAGGGTGGTATATGAAAATTCTGTACATTATGCATGATTGTTCTGTAAACCCACAACTTCTCTAATACAAAAAAATGAAAGATTTTGAATACTTTTCCTTCAAATCTTTCCTTATAGAGAGACGTTTTAGTTTTTCTTTTTATATAGTCTAATCACATGACACATGTCATTTTATATCCCGCCTCTTTCACTTTCCCATATTATTATATATCATTCTTTGAAATATCTTAATGACAACATAATAGTTATCATTTATTGATTGCTTATGAGGAGCTACACTAATACTATATTAAGGACATTTAATCTTCACAATAACCCATTAGGAAGTTACTGTTGTTATTCCAAATTTATAGATGAAGAAACAGGCTTAGAGAGGTTAAGTAAATTACCAAAGGTAAAGGCAAGCTTTGACTTTCTGTGGTATTAATCAAATATTTTTAGATAACATAATTTATTTGATCCCCTATTGTCAGAAATTGGGTTGCCTAATATTTTAGGATTATAACTATCACTTTGGCGAGCATCTTTAACATAAAACTTTATAAATTTAGAATTCTTGCCTCAGAATAGATTTCCAGAAGTAGAATTACTGGATCAAAGAAGTATTTTTAAAACTCCTGATACGTATTGTCAACTTGCTTCCCAAAAGTTTTTTTCCCAATATATTTTACACAAAAAGATTACTTTAAAAATCTACTTCAACCTAAAACTCAGCTATAGAAAAAGACTAGAAAGGGGGGGGGGGGAATGACCATGAACACATAATAAGTGGCCAGCAGAGGGCAACCGTATCATAGCATTATTGAAAAAATCACATTTGAAACAAATGGAAAGAGTGATTTTATAAGTATTTGTGCTCCTTCATGTTAAATTCCACTTTATTTATATTTCCAAACAAAGAAACTAATAGGAATTCATTTATTTCATTACTAGCTGCCTTTTTTTTTTTTTTAATTGTGGGTAACTAGCTGCTTTTAGAAACCATAAAGATGAAAGAGGATTTCTTTTGCCATATATGTTGTCATCTTCAGAGCAATGATGGGTTGTCATTAAAAAAGACTGCCTCTGAAATCAACTCCTACCCTACAGCTCAATGGACTCATCCAAGTCACCTGGTGAGGAGACAACGATGGGCAATGGTCATCCCAGGGAATGGAGAGGGCCTGCATCTGCAGGCAGGATCATCCCACCCACCATATCCATGGGATATAAGCCCTCTCTCACTTGGAGTTGGAGTGGACATCACCATCCCAGTCCCCTCAGGATTGGGGGAAGAACTATGGACTAGAGTGGACTTGATGGTATTCTCTTGTTCACATATGGTGATTCTAGCAATGCAAGAAATTATAACAATGAGGTGGAGCCAGTGGCCACTTGACACTTTTGGGGTAGGGAGGGGATGAGCAATTGAAATACAGGGGCTTCTTTGGGAGTTGGAGGTTGTCCTGAGTACTGTTGTGGCAACGGATGTAGGCCATTTTAAATCAGCACACACCACTCAGAACTGAGTGGGAGAGAGTGTGGTCTACAGTGTGAACTGTGGTCTATGGTTGGGGGCAAGGCTCCAGGATGTGTAAGTTCATTGAGGGTGGTGGGCCACACTGTGGGAGATGTCTGTGTGGGATGTGGTGGGAGGTGTGGGAGGTGGGGAACATGGGAATCCCAGTGGGTTCCGTGTAATATTTTGGGTAATCTAAGCACCTCTTAAAATATATGTGTGTGTATATATATATAAAAATAACATTTTTGTAAGCAAATACACATATATGCATATATATTTATATATCATTTTGCAAATGTTTGTATGTATTGTGAGAATTTTTATTTTTACCCATAATAATAAAAAAAAAAATATATATATATATATAAAAATAAAATAAAATAAAATACATACTTTCATACTTTATGGAAAGACAAAATAAATACTATGAAATGTGAAAAAAAAAAAAAAAAAAAAAGACTGCCTCATTGCTTCAAGGAAAATTGAAAGTGAGAACCAACAATGTAGACTGCTTTCTGGTACTGTAAAAGATCTAAATGACAAGTTAAAGAGAATTAACATGAAGAAATAATTACTGTTGTTACCCAGGATTGAAACTCACTTTTCCTCTGTATGTTTTTCCATTCATTTTGTTTATTCAACAAACATTTAGTGAGTACTTATATGTGCCAAGCTCTGTGCATGAGCCATACATGACTCATACTTAAATAAAAAATATATATATAATTACAAACTGTGATGAATGCAGTGAAAAAAATAGATGTGTATATAAAAGTATGTGATAGGAGATGTGCCATTTAGCCTGGAGTATCAGGGAACGCTTTCTAGGGAAATGACCTTTGAGTGAAGACCTGAAGGAAGAATATGATTTAATAAGGCAAAGGGGATCAGAGGTGGCGGATAGGAGTGGATTAAAATGACCTTCCTAAGCAGAAGAAAGTTCATGTGTGAGAATCTTGGGACAAGGGAATATAGCTTGCTTCAGAAATAGAAGCCAGTGTGACTGGATCTCAGATAGTAAGGAAAAAAATATGGCACAAGATAAAATTGGCAAGTAGGCAGGGAACAGACCATATAAAAGAAAAAATATACATAATTTCTTCTAAGTCAATTTGTTTCACCATAGAATAGAGGATTAAAATGTATAAGACTTCAACAGATTTTCCAGGGTACTTTCAATTTCAAATATTCTGTTACCCTGCTCTCATATAAACACTTGTACTTGTCAGGCTAGTATGTCCTGATTTTTTTATTTGGGGGTGGGGAAAGGGTTCAAAGGAGGTGTCTCTAATGCTTATATTGAGAAAAACTGAAGATCAGACAAGTTAACTATCTTTAGTGTTTAATAGTTTGACTAATATTGTGTAGATGTAGTTTTGATTTTGTGTGTTTTTTTTTATTTGCTTTGCTTTATGAATCTGTGAAATGATGTCTTTTATCAGTTTTGGAAATTTTCCTGGCCATTATCTCTTCTGACATTGCTTCTGCCCCAATCTCTCTTTCCTCGCTTTCTGTAACTCCAATTATTTGTATGTTAGACATTTTGGCTGTGTCCTAAGTGTCTTTTCGACTCTGTTCTTTCCGTTATATTTTCTCTCTGTGTTTCAGTCTGGATATTTCTATTGAGATGTACTTGAATTTACTAATCCTGACTTCTCTTGTGTACAATCTGCTATTAAACTGATACAATGAATTCTTAATTTCAGATGTTGTATTATTCATTTCTAGAATTTCCATTTGTATCATTTTATAGATCCAATTCTCTGTTGAAAATTTCCCCCTTTTACCTATTTTGTCTGATTTTTCCTCTATTTTCTTAAAATACTATTTTAGTGATTTTAAAGTCTTTGTATGCTAACTCTAATAATCTGGATCATCTGTGGGTCTGATTCCATTGTTTTGTTTTGTTTTCAGGAGGTACCATGATTGCACCCAGGACCTCGCACATGGGAAATAGGCACTCAACCACTGAGCCACATCCACTCCCCAATGAGAGTTGGTTTTTTCATCTGTTCGTTTGTTTGTTTGTTTTTAGGAGGTACTGGGGAGCAAACCCAGGACCTCATATATGGGAAGCAGGAGCTCAACCACTTGAGCTACATTTGCACCCCCCAATGTTTATTTTTTCCTTTTTATTATTGGTGACATTTTCCTGCCTCTTTGCATTGTCTAGTACTTTTTTTATTGTACTATAGACATGGTATTTTAAAAAACCAGAGAAGACTCCTCTTTTTCCTGTTAGGCAGACTGAGAGGATAAGCTCAATCCAATCAGAAATTGAGCTGGGTTGAGGATGGACCTCAGTTTGAATATGAATCAATTCACTGCTGGCTCATCACTATTTATTGGTCACAGCCCTCACAGGCTGTGTCTCCTCAGCCCTAAAAGACTGCAAGAGATTCAGTACTGTTCTTTGTTGGTTTTGAGCATAGGCCCCAGTCTACACACCTTTGAAAGTGGTAATGTCTTGAGGGAGAAATGGTCAAATGTTGTAGTAGAAGGCTTTCTCTCTCCAAAAGGACTTTGTCTTCTAGGTATCATAAGACTAAAGAAGATTTCTTTGTACCTTTCTGGACCAGCACCCCAACCACCCCCCCCAACACACACACACACACTTCCTGCACTGTCAGTTAATGTCCTGTGGGAAAACTGGCCTTGCATTTGGGGCTCCTCTAGTTTATAATCCATCATGCCAGCCAAAATGCTGCCAAAAATTTTTTCTTATATCTCTTCTACCTAGTAGGGTTCCTTTGCTTGGGACAAGCCTGGTCTTTAGCCTGTGCCCAGAATCGGCAAATGTTCTCTAGGAAGAAAATGGTTGGTGATCATCAGCTTGCCTAGGAAGAATTCTAGCTACCCTTTCTAGAATTTTAGTTCATATAGTCCTCACTGCTTCCATTGTTCCCCAATCTTTAATAACATGATTTTTGAAACTTATGTATTTTTCTAAGTTGTTGTGTAGTAGGAGTTTGGCTTGCTATGTACTTTCAGCCTACTTAGAAGAGAAAGACCTTACAAACTATTCAAGAAGAACTGAACTATATCCGAAAGAGTTCAAAATGAAAAAAACAAGAGAGTGATACATGACAAAGTTAAGGAAAATGTGTACCTGTGAAGGCATCACAACTGGCAGACCGACTGTTGCACTGGCAGGGCAAGCAGCCGTTCTTACCGAAGCCATAATATCCATCTTGGCATTGGTCACATGAAGAGCCAGTGACACCCACTTTGCACTGGCATATCCCAGAGCTGCAAATAAATGCAAAGTTAATGAACAAAAGTAAATCAATTTGATTGTTAATTACCTTGACTAAATGTGTGGAAATGAACAGAGTTGATGGTAACACATTATAGTGAGTATAACTAACATGGCTGATTTATAAATGTGATTGTGGTTCAAAGGGGTAGTCTAGGGACGTAATGGCAATTGAAAGAAAGCTAAATAATCTAGGCACTGAATAACAGTGAATCTGGTGGTGGATAAAGACTGTGTTTAACAGTGCAAATACAAGAATGTTCTATGAACTAGAACAAATATACATCACTATACAAGGTGGTGAGAATATGATGATGCATGGGAAAATACAATTAATCTAACTTATGGACTACAGTTAATAGCAGTATTGTAATATTCTTGCAGCAATGTCAGAGAAGGTACTATATCAATAATAGGGACTAAGGAAAACGTCCAAAAATTTATTGAGGTGATAACTATACAGCTCTGTGATAAAACTGAGAGCCACTGAGTGTGCACTTTGGATGGATTGTACAAGGCATGGAACTGTATAACACAGTGAAAATATGATGATGGAATATGGTTAACAGTGCAAATATGAGAGCATTCTCTCAAGAACTATAATAAATTTATAATAATAATACAGGGTATTAATAATAGGGAGTGTATGAAAAAAATATACCAAATGCAAGCTATGAACCATAGTTAGTAGTTATATTTTGGTGATGTTCTTTCATAATCTGTAACAAATGTCCCACAACAATGCAAGGTGTTGGTGGAAGGGTAATGTATGGGAATTCTGCATGTTATACAGATTGTTCTGTAAGTTTATAACTTCTCTAATAAAAAAAAGTTTAAAAAGAGTACCAGAGGAAACCCTCAAGTAAGTGAAACAGACAATAAATAAATAAATGAGGGAGTATAAATAGAAAGAAAGAAGTAAACATATCTTAAAGGTGAATAATGCATCAAGGTATTTTGCCTCTATTTTCCTATTTTAAAAGAATAAACAGAGGCAAATCACAGAGTAAATTTTTATCCAATAGTACAAATTTTGCACCTGAAAGACATCTTGATGATAAAAAAACAATAAAACATAATTAATAGAAAATAAACATGTAGCTATAAAAAAGTAAATCAGTTTGAAAGTTTTATTGCCAAACATCCCATCATAGGTGATTTTAAAGATTTACTTACTTTATCCATTTTAACCACCCCCTTCCCCATTTTGCTGTTTTGTGTCCATTTGTTGGGCAATTCTCTGTGTCTGTTTCCTGCCATCTCCTCATCCTCCTCCTCCAGTCTTCACCAGGATTCGATCCTGGAGACCTCCGATGTAGGAGAGAGGTATTCTGCCACCTGCGCCACCTCGGTTCCTGGTTTTCAGAGCTTTCGGAGCATCTCGTCTTGTCTCTCCCGTTAAGTCGTCATCTTGCTGCGTGGCTCCCGGGGCCTGGCAGCTCACCGGCCCACAGAGCCTGGCTGCCCATGTGCCTTCTATATATATATTTTTTATTTTACCGGGAGGTCCCGGGGATCGAACCCAGGTCCCTCCATATGGCCCAACCATTTGAGCCACATCTGCCCCCCCATAGGTGATTTTAATGTAGCAAATAGTTTCAACTAGATTCTAATTACTAGAAGTATTAAGAGTGATTTTTATTTTGAACTAGAGGTTGAAAACCTCCACAATTATATAAATTCAGCTAACACGGTATACTAATACTAATCATTTGTGTGTTTTTTGTTTGTTTTTAAAGATTTATTTTATTTATTTATTTATCCCCTCCCTCCCCCGCTGCTTGTGCTCGCTGTGTCTATTTGCTTTGCGTTTTTCTGTGTCTGCTTGTCTCCCTTTTGTCGGGTCAGCTTGCTGTGCCAGCTCACCACACCATGTGGGCGGGCCATCAGCTCACTGCACCACGGGGGCTGGCTTTGCCTTCACAAGGAAGCCCCGGGAAATGAACCCAGGGCCTCCCATATGGTAAACGGGAGCCCAACCAATTGAGCCACAGCTGCTTCCCAATACTAATCATTTGTGACAACTTAATCCTCCACACTTGGATAGTTTAAAATAAACAATAAAGGAGCCATGGAGAATAAGAGTCCCCAATGTTTAGAAATCGTTTTCTAAGCACTGGGGTATAGAACTGACACCACTGCTACCTCTCAGTACTAGATCATCCCACAGTTCCATTAGTATCTACCTGTCCAATATGGAGAAGAGAAGAGATACCATCTCACCTTTACGCAATCTAGCTTCTGGCTGAAGAATATTAAAGACAAGATCTTAGTGAATGTATCAACTGATATCCATTTAGATGCTGGAAACGATAAAATTTTCTACTTTGGGTCTAGGCTGGATTAAAGTAATACTTCTGATAATTAAGCTAGAATTCACAATTATGTAAATATGACTATCATGGGGACCTCCATTGCTTACTGAATTAAAACTCCAAACAAAAATTCTAGATTATTGACCCAAAAAGAACACTAAAAGTAAAGTAAGAAAAATATTTTATTTAGTATCCCATCTCTTCCTAATAGCCTATTTTCTTCCTTAGATGTCCATTATATCAATGATACTATATCCCATCACAGAAACTTGAACTTTGGTGTCATTTTCAACTCTTCACTCCATCCCCTTCTGTGGCAGTTTGAGATTATTTTATGAAGCCCCCCAAAAAGAGAAAGATTATGTTTGTAAACTAATTTATTCCTCTGTTTGTGATACCCTTTGATTATATCAAATTCAGTTGAGGGGCTTTTAAGATTACTTGATAAGATCAATTTGGGGCTTTTTGATTGGGCTCTGTCAATAAGGCGTAACTCAGGTTGGGTCTCCGCCCCCTTGCTGGGTCTGATATAAATGGATATACAGAGAAAGAATGACTGATATAGACACCCAGAGGAGAGAACTTTGTCATTTTAGATCCTGCCATGTAACAAGAAGGAGAAGACTAAAGCCCCGGGGAGAGATGAACCATTTCCTTGATAGCTTATAGCTGACCTTGGAAAGACAGCTGGGACTGATATAGGAAACCCTGAGATACAAGCCCTAGGCCAGCTGACGGCTGAGATCAGGAAGAAGCTGGGCCCGTGAGGCCTCAGAAGCAGCAGCAGCCCAGAGGAGAAGGCTGAAAACTGGCAGAAGATCACCCGCCATCTTGCTTCAACATGTGATAGCTGACTTTGGAGAGAACGTACCTCTTATGGTACCTTGAGTTGGATTTTCCATGGCTTTGGAACTGTAAGCTTTTACCTAAATAAATACCCTTTATAAAAGCCAACAGATTTTTGGTACTTTGCATAAGCACCCCTTTGGCAGACTAATACACCTTACCTTCTCTTACTATCACTCATTCATATTCAATATATCACCAATTTCTATCAAATTTTCTTTCAAAATGTCTCTTGGTGTTGTTAATTCTTCTACAAACATTTCTCTCGGACCTTCTTTCCTATTCCTCACCTCTCAAAAATTTGCCTGCTTTCAAGGCTTATCTTTTTCCATGAAACCTTTTCCTAACTGGTCTAAAGAGATCTTTTGACTTCCTGACTTCACATTCTCTACACCACACATTTTGATCTTAATTATGGTTATTCTATATTCTTTCATATACGTAAGTCTTGTTTCTCTAGTTAAAAAGGCTTGAGGTAAAGGCCATATCATACAGTTTTCTTATTATCCTCAAGACCTAGCACAAGCTTAGGGATAGGGTAATTGTTTTCATGCC
The DNA here is from genome assembly GCA_026826555.1 of Tolypeutes matacus. Classification (NCBI taxonomy): domain Eukaryota; kingdom Metazoa; phylum Chordata; class Mammalia; order Cingulata; family Chlamyphoridae; genus Tolypeutes; species Tolypeutes matacus. The sequence goes on along the minus strand of JAKSZT010017719.1, from coordinate 12,313,422 downwards.
ATATACCACATTTAGATAGTAGGTGGCCTAAGTCTAGGGGCCATTTCTTAGCCACCTGGAATCCTCAGAGTCTAAAATAGTGCTGGTTTGTTGCAGGCACTTAATAAATGCTTGATAAATAAGTGCTCAATAAATACAAAAACTGAATTTTATAATTAAGGGCTTAAAGGGAAAAAGAAAAATGAAAAGATGAAAGGCAACACTAATTAATAGGGTTCTCAGAAGAGCTAAAGTACTTTCCTTTGTTTTATTTCCCAAGAGTGTGATTCTTCTTTGTACACTCATTCTCGACTTCAAATTTTTAAACTTCATTTGAGAAGATTTTAGCACCAGTTAAATTGGAAAAGAGACAACTGAAGGTAAAACTGCCTCTCAGTTTAATTTTTCTAAATATTTAGTTCCTAATAATGAGCCCCTTTAGGTTTTTAATTTTAGTTCAGGAGCCCAAGCTAAAATCATTAATACTTACACAGCTCTTGTGCATACCAGTTAAAGTAATCTATTATTTCCCATACTCCTAGTTCTGCAATAAAAATAGAAGTTTTGTTCTAAATTTGAGAGTTATTGAAACTCTGGATCAAACCTTTCAGAATGAAAGTAAAGCAATTTTCAACCATGTGGGTTCTATTTGTAGTCGGCAAACCTAAGGATTTCTTTTTTCTTATTATTTGAGATGTACCTCTCTTTTCATCAGTATCCCCTGGACTAAATAATGAGGACTTTGCCTCTATCCCTATAAAATTATTTCAAGCATTTAGAGTTGAACTTTATTTCTCTCTCCCACTTATCCTGGTTCTCTCCAATATCCTATGGTAAGCCAAAAGGGAATAGAAAAGTAGGGGAAAAACAGATCTATATGGAATATTCTCAGGGTTTTACTCAAGCAAAACCAGTCCAGAAGGGAAAGAAAGCCTGGCTCATGTAAATAATAAATAGTTATCATATCCCAAAGATGTCTATCTTAAGAAATCACCTATTAAATTCTCTATTTCTGTCTTAAAACTCCCTAGTGCATTGAGTTATGTAATTTCTTTGCTAACAAATAATTTTATAGAAAACATAAAATGGAAACATTTGAAATCAGCAGCAATAATAATCATCATCATCATAATAATAAAACAATGAGCCCCATTTATTGAGGGCCTATGTCAACAGTCTCTCTAATCCTCACCACAAATCTACTATGGTGGAGGCCATAATCTTAATTTTATAATTGAGGGAATTCAGAGATGTTAAATTTATTGTCCACAACTAGTACACCTGGTTTATTCATAAAAAGCCAGACTTTTCCCACTATGCCATGCTATTTACACGTTGTGACCAAATTTCTTTTAAGATTGACTCTAAATTTGTAAAAGAAATTTATTTGCCAAATCAGTTGATATCTACTTAGGTATCAAGATACATACTATAGACCCCAACCACCACTATTCACCATTTATATAGATTCCAGTGATGCTATTTCTGCCATTCCCAGAATAAACCCCAGTCTTTTCTCATTGCCAGTAAATTTCAGGTGTTCCTTAACAAAAGCTGAGAGCTCCTACTACTTGAAGGGAAATTGCAGCCTAGCTAAACTGAAGGTTCTCCTTGGAGATACAAGACCAAATACTATGCTGTGTAGTTAAAGTTTAATTAAAATTTTTACTGATCATAGTATAGAAGATGAACATCATTTTTAAAGATTCAACAGAAATTTACATTACCACATGTCTCTTAAATAATTTTAAAAATAAAAACAAAAATGAGAAAACCACGGTCTTATGGAAGAATATTCAAAAATACTCAAAAGCCCAACAAAATAAATCTTTATTTATCAAATAAGCAGTTCAGGAAGTACAGGAATATGTTATGACCCAACAAGAAAGAAAAATCAATTTAAGTGTCTCTACACTGGCTCCCCTGAGTTGGTTTTTTCGTTTGTTTGTTTGCTGTTTTGTTTTTAGGAGGTACCAGGGATCAAACCCTGAATCTTTTACTTGGGAAGCAGGAGCTCAACTATTTGAGCTACATCTACTCCCCTCCTAGGTAGATTTTAAAACAAGAAGAAAAGAGATGCTTTTCTCTCTCTTAAATATAGAATAGAGTGGGGACATCTGGCTCTGATGCTGTACTAGTAGCACTTTTCTATCATGTTACTCATGGCCCATGGCCAAGTTCTGCATGTATAAGAATTAAATCACTCGGCTAATATAAAGCTTTGCCTATATGACCTCTTTTATAGAATAAAGCCTTTACAACACTCCCTTTCATGGACTTTCTCTGTTAAAGACTGTTGAATACTTTTTGAAGCAAAAGTCAATGATATAAAAGCAATAGAACAAACAAACAAAAAAGCCCTGTTACCAGATCACTTATGCTTATTAAAATCTATAGATTTGAAAAGACTCAAAGATCACAGTTTTATATCTGGATAATAAGGGCACAAAACTGGATTTTGAACAGAAGCCAGAAATTTACACTACTGAGATCAACTAACAAAGAATTTAAGATAGAATTTATCTAGTCTCACTTCCTATAGACATTATTAATAAATTACTAATATAGTATAAACAATTATATCAGAAAGAAAAATATAGATTTATTTTAAAAGCCTAAGCATTCTATAACTAGGCTGCACTAAGTGTAAACTAAGCATATACTGCACATTTCTTAAATTATCCCAGATGGAACTCTCAGATTTTATTATAGTGTCAATGCTTGGTTATAAAATTTATCACATTCATAGGTTTAAACAAATGTATATATATATATATATTTTTTTCCAACATGAATAGCTATTAATTTTTCAAAAGAAAATTCCATAGTGTATCATCTCAAGGTATGGTACATATTTTTTGCCACACAAATATTGATCAAAATATCTTTTTAAAGATTTTGTTCTGTTTAGGATGAGTAGGTGGAGAAACTTCAGAATTATCATTATTTTATAATCACATTGATTAGAGTAGGAAGGATGGAATACAGGAAGGGAGGTTTCAGGCTATAAGGAAAAAAACATAGCCTATGGCAACAAAGAAACCTTGGTTAATATTATTCTCCTACAGTCTCATTTATAAAATGAAGACAATTATACCAATCTTTATAGGGTTATTATGAAAATTAAAGATTGCATATGCAGGGTACTGAGCACAATTCCCAGCACAAAATCAGTACTCAAATATGATAGCAATCGTGAAGCTGATGGCAATGATTCTAGATCTTGAATTTTTTTCTGAGAGATGTAAACAGAATGTGTTGTACAGCAGGCAAAAAGAAGATGACTCTAAATTACTTACTTTTAAAATTCTGTTAACAAACCTAGAAAAATGGCAAGAATTTATGAGGTAAGTTTAAATTTGGAGTAAAAGTGTACTTAGGTAAAGGAAGCACACTTTGAACACATGGTAAAAACAGTTTTGGGGAAGAAAATTTGTTAAATGAGAAGGAAAAGGATCTGCAAAATCCTACATTAGGTGGGACCAAAGCCAGCTGGACCTGAGATTCTTTTGTACCAAAAAGCTAATTAATTTTCCCCCAAAATTGTTAAATGTCTTAGCATGTTTATATTATCAAAAATATTGTCTAAATCTGTCATATGATTTATAAGATATAAATTACGTGCATACATATAACTTTAGAAATCATGTTATCAATTTAAGGCAGGCAGTCATAGAATAACTACAGAAGATATAATTCTAATTAGGGAAAAATAGTTCATTTGTGGTCATTCGGGAGCCTTGCTTTTTCTTCTTTTTTCTTCCTCAGAAAGTTTACATGTTGGTAGTCTGTCACCGAGAGAATAGGAAATGGAAAAAATAGATAAAATGTATTAATTTTCTTCTTCCTCCTCTTTTTTTAAAATAACTTAAAACATTTGGCTTGAAAAGAGACTAAAACTGCTGGTTAAAATAGAATCTGAAATTAACAGAAAATTGCTGATTATAACCTCTCTCAATATATTAAAAATTATTTTAAAATGGCTAGTTGAATTCCATGGTTTAGGATTCTGAGTAGAAAAAGTTTTAACATGGGAAAATTAACAAAATGAAAGTTATTAACAATTCTTTTTTTTTTTTCAGGTTGAAATTGACAAGTGTATATCAGCAGGAGATGCTCTATAAATTGGAGACAACAGCAAAAGAAACTGGTATTTATCATGATTAACCACCTAATTAATTCTAAAAGTTGAATATGAAAAACTGTAAATCTATTTCTTTGGTAACCTAAGCTTGACATCAAACAAGTCCCTTCTGCTCAGTGAAGCGAAGTCCTAACATTTGCAACCAGCAGTGCAGCTGTTTCATTTGTTCACACGTGGAAAAACAAGGAAAGGCTAGAACCCAGGGAAAATAAATACATACCCATGCACAAAAACAATTAAACAGCAATACATTTTAAAATTTAAATAAGTTACAGGGCTTAAATACTACAAATATATGTAAATATTAATGGGTTACTAGGATATGTGCCCACTGCCTCTGGGCAATGAGCAAAGCTCCTTTTTCTAAGGGAAAAAAGAACAGCTTTATTGTTGAAAACATTGGGCTATTATGTTAAACATTCCTTGAATTTTTGAAGGCTAACAGTCTAAAATATATTTAGAGGAAATCCATAATCAGAAAGAAATTATTAATACTCAAAAAGGGTACTGCCTAAATGCAAAAATATTCTCTTATAACTAATCTTACCAAAGTCAAATTTAAAAGTGTATATAAAAAGTAAGTAAAACTTAACGGCAGAAAAAAATCAAGTGTGTCATATTTCCAGAGCCACAATTTGGGAAGTCTAACTTAATTTAACTAGGAAAGTTATTTCTTACTTCTTTCATTTTTTTGAATGGAAGAAATACAGCCACAAGAATTCTCAAACCCACACAATTACTCCATTATTTGAAGAGCTTTCTTCATTTCAAAAGTCATTTTGAAAAGAGAAAATGTAGAGATAGAACATGAGGTCCAGGTATCACCTTCTTGAAAATAAGATGCTTCTCAAATATTAACATATTAACATTTTCATTCTTTTGAAACCATTGTAACAAGGTTTGCTTAATGAAAAGGTAATTTTTAACACCAGATTTGTGTACATTCTGTGTTCCAAAAATTAACTCGTAATGTCTAGAATTTAGAACTCATTTCCTCATAGAAATGACAACGTAAGTGGTGGCTTGGTTTCCAGAACAACATATAAAAACCTTCTTAACTCAAAATGTTGGTATTTTTATACCTGAGCCCCAAGTAAATTATACCCTAAGACTTTGACTTCTGGATGTTGTAGAGGGTGGAGAAGTTAGGAGGCTATATTGACAGTTATTAATTGCTACTATGGGTTTATAAGTTAAGTGCATAGCATTTCTGTATTTATATAAGCATTACTTAATTTAATTTAATCCTAAATAATTCTATGATATTCATAAGTCTCAACTTTACCATTTACTAGCTGATTGAATATTGAGCAAATTAAGCTTTCATATCTGAAAAATAAGAATAATAATCCCCATTTCACAAGATTGTGAAAATTAACTAAAATTGCATATTTAAGTACCTTCTAAATAATAGGAGTTCCATCTATGGTAAAATATTAATACTCTTTCTTTTTTTGTTTTTTAAAGATTTATTTATTTACTTTATCCATTTTAAACCCTTCCCCATTTGCTGTTTTGTGTCCATTCGCTGGGCAATTCTCTGTGTCTGTTTCCTGACATCTCTTCTCATCCTGCTCCTCCAGTCTTTACCAGGATTCGATCCTGGAGACCTCCGATGTAGGAGAGAGGTGTCCTGCCACCTGCACCACCTCGGTTCCTAGTTTTCAGAGCATCTCGTCTTGTCTCTCCCCCGTTATGTCATCATCTTGCTGCATGGCACCCAGGGCCTGGTGGCTCACGGGCACACAGAGCCTGGCAGCCCATGCGCCTTCTCTCTCTCTCTCTCTCTCTCTCTCTCTGTCTATATATATATATATATATTTTTTTTTTTTTTTTTTTTTTAATTTTACCGGGAGGTCCCGGGGATCGAACCCAGGTCCCTCCATATGGCAGGCGGACGCCCAACCATTTGAGCCACATCCACCCCCTGTTAATACTCTTTCAATATCCCCAATTGGTAGATGAGCCAACTATGCTTCAACAAAGTGAACTAACAATTCCCAAGGTCATACAACCAAATGGCAGTCAGAATTAGAGCCTAGGTGTTCTGCCTCCTAACGCAGTATCTTTTCTCTCTCCTGTATTTAGATACCCCTATGTATTTAATGCAAGCAAATCAAAAGGATTTAGTGTGCTCATCTTAGTAGACCTGAAATACTCTTAGATCTTTTTTTTTTATGTTTTAGTAGACTTGAAACACTCAGATGATATTTTATGTCATTTAAATATCTCCTCTGATGAATGGGATTTTAAAAATTATTAACTGTCAAAGAAATGAGACATTGCTTCTGATCTGTCTCAATACAATTCTTCTAAGACTTCGGAATGAAGTTTCCTAGCTTTGTGTAGCACTATTTGCAAATGCCTCTAATCCACCCAGTTTCCTTGCAAAGCTTTTTTTTTTAAACAGCTTTATTGAGACCTTGTAAAGCTTTTTAAATCTTCATTAAATTGTGAAAGATATCATTTTAAATGAATGTATCATTCATATAGAAGTAGGTAAGTTTAAAGATGATACAATCTAAAGAATAAAATTGAAACTCATACTCACCACCAGTACATTTGAAGCCCTTCTCTTATACCAGAAGCAACTAAGTTTTATGTTCATTATTCTTTAGCTTTTCATTACGAGTTTTACCATCTCTGTATGCATTCCTAAATAATATATCATATAGTTTTGTCTGCTTTTAAATTTTATATAAACAAAAATATTTATGTTTTTCTTCGACTTGCCTTTTTTGTTCAATGTAGTATGTTTTCTGAGATTCATCAATGTAAATATGCATAGTTGTAGTTCATTTTTTTTACTGCTGTATTATATTTCATCACATGAATATAACACTTTATTTAGTCATTCTCCTAGACATTTGGGTGGTTTTCATTTTTTGGCTATTATGAATAATGCTTCTGTGAACCTTCCTGTACATATCTTCAAGTATACATGCAAGATTTTCTCAAAGATATATATACCAAGTAACAGACAGGAGGAAGAGGGGCTGTAGCTGGTGGACAAGGTCAGGGCCACAACCGGAACCAACGATTTAATAACTATTATGATCAAGGATATGGAAATTACAGTTTGCCTATGGTTGTGATCCAAACTATACTGATTATGACAGATATGATTATACTGGATATAACTATGGGAACAGTGGATATGGACAGAGATATTCAGACTACAGTGGCCAACAGAACACATATGGCAAGGGAGCTCGAGGGAATGGCAATCACAAAACAATTACCAACCATACTAAAGGAGAACATTGGAGAAAAGAGGAGGAAATTATAAAGTAACCCATTTTGCAGGATGATGTTGAAGACTGGTCTTCTTTAATTGATCCAAGATGATTTTTTGTAAAAGACTGGTGTACAAGACACAACTGTATTCAACTGTATATAGCTGCCAATTAGTTTTCTTTGTTTTTACTTTGTCCTTTGCTATCTGTGTTATGCCTTGGTGTGGATTTGTGTTTATACAAATCGTATTTGTATGATTTCATGTTAAACCTCAAATAAATGCTTCTTTATGTGAAAAAAAAAAAAAAAAAGATTGTGTAATCTGGTTCTAAAACCTAAGAATGCTTTCTTCATTAATTCATGATGCCTTCTAAGTGCAATATTTATTTTCATTTTAGTCTGTTTAACCTTTTCCATGCACTTGATGTTGATACTTGATGTCACATTTAGATAAACCTCTTAGAATCATGGAAATAGGATACTCATTGTAAGTGAGCAAAATGAGACATATAATGACTGGTCCATGATGACCAGTCATGGATTCCAACCATCCTTGGAAGACATTAATACCTTGAGTTTGTCCTTTAATGTATTAACTGCTCTCTGAAGATGAGACAGAAAAAAAAATGTCTTAGCCCACAAAGAAAAATCTATTTCACTTAACTCCTACATTCTTCTATGACCCTGCTGAAAGGGCCTCTTTAGCTTATATAATCCTCATATAAACAAAGAACAGCATCCAAAATGCCCAAGACAAGCCTACTCTTTATTAATTCTCATTTTCTTCTGCATATAAGTAGACCTTGGATATTTTGGGCAACATATTGTCCCCTAGATAGATGATTCTCAGACATCAGCACACATCAGAATCCATCTGGAGGATTTGTTTTAACACTGATTGTGGGTCCTCTCCCCAGAGCTTCTGATTCAACAGGTCTGGGGGGTGGGCCTGAGAATTTGCATTTCTAACCAGTTCCCAGGTTATGCACCACTGTTGGTCTGGGAACCATAATCTGAGAACCACTGCACTAGATTTACTGGAAAAGTATCACGGTACTTTTTTTATTCTTTGCTTTTTATATCTCTAGCTCTGACTGGTAAAGCTCTTTAATTCCTACCTCTGGGTTTAGTGCTCAACCCTTAATCAATCCTGACCTAAGAAGAAGGTAATTGTATTAGCCAGGGTAGCCAAGTTGACACATGAAATTAACTAACCCAGTATTTAAAGCAATCAACTTCAGTGGACTGTCCTCAAGTCCTAATTGCTACTGATTCCTTTGACCTTAGTCCCCTATATTCTCAATGACTGAATTACAACTATTGTCCCCAGTTTCTTGATGTCTGGCTCCTGGTCCCAGTTGCCCTGCCTCCTCACTTCCCACCCCAATGAGTAGGTCCATGACACTTGCTTTCAGATCTCCCAGATATCAAATGCCTGCCATTTAAAACTCAGTCAGAAACTCTGAGTTCTCAAACCATGAACTCAGCTTTGATATTGATAATGTCCTAATTCCTAACTTCTCCTCTCAAATGATTCTCTATGTATACTCTCATAGCCTTCTTTGAACAATCTTGGCAACATTCATTTTCATTGTAGCTCTGATCTGATTTCTAGATTTATGCCTCCATAGGCTAGTCTCTAGGTTGATGACTCACACTTATCTACATCCAGCCCCGCACTTACATTGAGACAGTCATACTGTCATATTTAATCTTGCCCATTTTATTTCAGGGTACAGTGGGAGAAGCCTTGGAGTCAGATAGACATGGGTGCAAATCTGTTAGCCTCTAAGAGCAAGATGGCTATGTTGTTCTGAAGTCAGAGAGGTTACTTGTACAAAGCATCAAGCACAGAGGCTTAATGGTGTTCATTAAATGTTAATTTCCTTCTGTTCCCCCTGCTGTCTCTCCTGGATTATGCAGCTTATTTAGGGGAACACCTTAGTCAAGAAAGCTAATATATTTCTCTGCAAAAATTTTACCTTCAAATAGCTATAATATCTGTTTTATTGGACAGTCTATTCAACTTCAAAAATCTTTGTAAAAATCAAATTAAGACCAGCAAAAGTATAACTTAATGAAAGGTTTAAAGTGTATGTGTTGGGAATTGGCAGAAGAAAAGGAAGGGATTTTGTTACTGACAATATAAGCTAGGGAAGCGGCTGTGGCTCAATCAGTGGGGCTCCCGTTTGCCATATGGGAGGCCCCGGGTTCGGTTCCCGGGGCCTCCTGGTGGGGGCAGGCCCGCCTGCACGGCGTGGTTGGCTGACCCGGCGAGCACAAGCAGCAAGGGGGGGATGAATGAATAAATAAATAAAATCTTTAAAAAAAAAAAAAAAAATATATATAAGCCATATTTTCATGACTGATTTGGCAATGTGAGAAGCATGCCTATGTCCTTCCTGTACAGTATCTGGTAAAAAAGTTCTTAAACTTGATGGTGTCTCAGATCTCTTGAAGAAGCTATTGAATATTATAGACCTTCTCTACAGAAAAATGCAAATATTCACCATTACATGTATACCACCTTAGGTTATAAACTCTTTTTTTTTTTTTTTTTTAAAGATTTTATTTATTTATTCATCCATCCCCCCCCCTGCTGCTTGCGCCCGCCGGGTCAGCCAACCATGCCGTGCAGGCGGGCCCGCCCTCACCAGGAGGCCCCGGGAACCGAACCCGGGGCCTCCCATATGGTAAACAGGAGTCCCACTGATTGAGCCACAGCCGCCTCCCAGTTATAAACTCTTGATCTTGAGCATAAGGGCATATACTAACTCAGCAATAAATGCCTTGGGAATAAAATGTAATGCAAAGGACATGGGATATGGTGTCAGAAGACCTTGAATTGAGTCTTCTCATTTTGATACTTAATAGCTACCCAAATTTGGGTTTATTATGGTAACCTTTTCAATTACTACTTCTCATATGTAATTTGGTGGATAAGCATCCTCACCTACCTCTCAAGGTTATTGTTAGGATCAAGTAAGAAATTGTACAGGAGAAAAGGGTATTATTAATTGAAAATGACATTACAGATATTATTTATTAATATTGCCTGGAAATCTACTGAATTTGCAAGCACAGGAGCACCCTGAAAAACCCAAATTGTTGAAACACATGGACTATCTCATACCAAAGAATTCATTTAATCTATACAGAACTATAATAATAGATTTCATAATTTTTAACTAGTCCTATATACTTTAATGTTTGAATATCAAAATAATCATAACTGAAGCACTTCTGTTCCTTTTTATAGGAAACCTAGAGAACCTTCAAGTCCAAATCTATATACTTTGAATGGAATTCAAATCCAGGGGGGTAGAAAACTGAACAGTCCCTTATTTCTCTCTACCCTCCAGGAAACATATTTCTTGCTATGAAAAAAACCAGCTGAGATGGAAAAAGTCATGCTGATTTAATTTTCCTTCAAGGGACATGGGGGGAAGACAAAGCCTTCTCTGTGGGAATAAGAGTACTTCTATTTCAGCCTACATCTACCAACATAAGTATTAGAAGCTCTTCTTTTAAAAATTCATAGCAAAAGGATATTAAAAACAGATTATTAAAAACATTAAAAAGGGTTATAATTTTTTTTGTCTTGTTTTTAGGGTTATAAATTTAATTATATATTTTAACCCAAAGTGGCAGATCCTTATGTAACAAAGTAAGTTTATCTCCTTTTCCCATTCCTCTTCTGGACTCAAGGCTAAGAAATATCATGAGTACCAACTTTGCTCTCATAATAAGACAATAATACTATCCATATCCCTTTGACTGGATGCTCTAATGATAATTCTCTTAACTTTCTATTTTGAAATATATTAGATTTAAAGAATGGTTGGAAAGATAATACAGGGAGTTCCTGAATACCACTCACCCAAATTCCACTAACGTTAACTTCTTCTATAACCATAGTACATTTATCAAAACTGGGCAATTAATATTGGTAAAATTCTATTAACCAAACTGAATCTTTATTCAGATTTCCCTAATTTTTCCATTAATGTCCTTTTTCTGGTCCAGGATCCAATATTTAGTTGTCATGTCTCCATGGGTTCCTCTAATCCAACCATTTTTTCATCTTTCCTTGTCTTTCATGACCTTGAAGTTTTTGAAAAATACCTGTCAATTTGAGTTTGCTGAAGTTTTGTCTTGATTTGAATGAGATTATAAATTGTGGAGAAGAACATCATAGAAGTAACATGCCCTTCTCATCATATCATATTAGGGAGGATATAATATCTACATGACTTATTGCTGATGATGTTATCATGATCACTCAAACAATAATTCAATGCTAAGAATCTGTCTTATGATAGCTAAACTTAAAAGATGGTTATCAAGTTTCACAATATTTAGAAATAAGCGGGGAAGCAGCTGTGGCTCAATTAGTAGGGCTCCCGTTTACCCTATGGGAGGTCCCGGGTTCAGTTTCCGGGGCCTCCTAGTGAAGGCAAGCCCGCCCGCATGGCGTGGTTAGCTGACCCAGCGAGCACAAGCAGCAAGGGGGGGATAAATGAATAAATAAATAAAATCTTAAAAGAAAAGAAGCAGAGGTTCAGCCACTCAACAAACACTGGGACCTGCTAAAAGCAGTATTGTCAGTCAGATGTTGTTCTGAACCTGTTTCTGCCACTAATTGTCAGTTGGGGGGAAATTACTTTGGTCTCAGTTTCTTCATCTGTCAAATAGGAATTATACCACTTTAATTAGTTATTTTATCCTTACATGATAGTACATATAAAGCACTTAGTCTGGTATATAGTAAACATTCAGTAAGTGTTAACTTAAACTGTTCATTCTGGGGTTGTTGGCAGTAGTAATAATGTTAGTAGCATTTACCATGTTGCATAGTATTTTCATTTCAGAGGAAAGTCAAACTATGGACAGAAAACACAATGTCTTAAAAAGGATTTTAAACATTTTAAGTATAGTAAAGGCCCTTCAGAGAGTTAGCCAGAAATTAAATTTGTAGTTTTCTTCTTCTTCAGCAAGGGAAGCTTGCAATTGCTTTGCCATTTGGGCAGCAGCAGAAAATAACCTTGCACCAGATCCCTCCCTTACTGTGTGAGAAATCATTTAAGTTAAGTTGTACTTAGCTATGTTCAATATTTGGTGAACAGGCCCCACTGACCTGAGACAAGAGTATATAGCAAGACCTTTTGTATTCTGAGTGGCTAAAGTAAGGTGGCTCATCCCTGGGAAGTGAGGGGGACCTTGTATTTGTTAGTTGAAAGATTCTAGAAAATGTCCTCAAACACTACTCTTGGGGCTGGCTTTCACACTGGGATATGACTGCATATATAAACTGGAGGAACTGATTGTTAAGATGTGTAACTTTGGAACCCAAATTTTGAGATCCTTGAAAGAACTTGCTAATGAAATGGTTCATACTCCTGCAAAGAATCATTACTACTTTGCAAGGATCTGAGCCAGTAAAAGCATCATCACAGTAGTGGGCAAGCATCCTCTGTCATGTTGTTCAGGGACCAGGCTTCAACCCAGCAATTCCATGTAGCAGTGAGACACAATAATATTACTGAACTGATCAGAATCATCCTTCCCTTTATATCTGGCATCAGAGGAGGACTGACCCTAGAATTATTGGACAATTAGTAATTAATTGTTGGAGAAAGGATCACCTCAAAAGGAGAGTATTAGACTTAATGCTATTGAAGCATATGAGGGTTAGAGCAATTAATTGGAAAAATAAGAGATATGACTATATTTGAAACCCACTTACGGAAAAGTTTATTCATTACATAAGCTTTAAAATTCTATTATGTTTGCTACTCCCAAAGGCCTCCCTATAAAGACTAACAGTTTTAAAAACTCTTAAAAGGTAAAGAAGAGCCTTTGAGTTTATCATTAGCAACACAAAAACATGTGGGTATGAGGACACTGTTTGACACTCAACAGCAAGGCTTATGGGTGAATAAAAATCCCAAAAGACACAGCGGGTGGTGGCAACTACTGAGCATAGGAAAGCAGCCTCAGTTCTTGCAGCTTGCAACAAAGGTAGACTGGTAAACATAGGGAGAGGATAAGGACCTGAGAAGGAACCCTGGGACTTAGCATATCCTTAAAGTCAGGTTAGAAATACAAACTACTTTTAGAATTGTGTGTATGTATTAAGGAAAATTCATAAACTTTCTAGAGAATTATGCACAGAAACATACCTATCATGGGGCATCACCATTCACTTACCTGATCAAACTTACTATGCTGAAACAAACCACATCCTACCCACTCTATTTTCTAAATTATTCTCTCCATTCTCACTATTTTTATCCCAATTTTGATCCACACTATTTTTCACTTTGCCTCTAATCTCCCCCTACTTATGTCTACCCTAGGCACTATTGCTAGAATACAGTGTTGATCTTTCTCCCACTTAAAAATTGCTTAATGAATAAAACCCAAATCATTTACCTGACCATTAAGGCCCTCTGTGACCTGACCCCAGCACGTTTTGTCAGGTTCACCTCCTTCTGCCCCCATTCCTCTTCCACCTTACATTCTGTGTAAATCCCCTTCAGAGATGTTAATCTTGCTCTTTCCTGTTCTATAATGCCCTTTCCCAACTTTCCCATATCTGGATAACTAAATCCTTTCCTTTCTTCAAAACCAAGCTCAAAAGCTACCTCCTCAATGAAATCTTCTCTGATCTTTCCAGCTATGTGTGATATTTCCCAGCTTCTTAATACCCTTAGCATTTTATCTTTATATTTTATATGGGTCCATTTTTACATTGTATTATAACTATTTACATACATTTCCTAATGAAGTTCCTTTTGAGACCCATTGTCTTATTTATTTTTTTATCTCCCACAAGGTCTATTAAGTACCCTGCACATAATTTGTTGGATAAATAAATATCTTGATATTAAATACTGAATTTATATGAACTTTACTATTTATACCATTAGCATATGAGAAGGGGAATCTCTCAGAAGAAGCAAAATAAATATGTTTAATATTATCAAAAATAAAACATTAAAATATTTTTTAAATGTTTTAAAATTCCAAACGGGACTAAAAGTGGCCCAATAAAATGAAACAAGTAGAGGTGCTTGCAACATGTTTTAGGGAAAGTAACATGTTTGATCAACAACAACAACAGCAACTCACCGTGACATACCATGTTAATGTTCACAAAGGTCACAAATAGAGGAGGAAAAAAGTGTGTTTTCCAATTCATTTGGCTACAGCTGATATCTAGTTAATGATTAGAAGACCAGGAAGGCAGATGATCCCCTAAATTGAATGGTGGCTTTAAGACAGAAAAGCACTGAAACACACACAATTTTCCAGACTGTGTTAGATATGTATTATTTGCTCTTAAACCTCAATCCCCTCAGTGCCTCTTATTGAACAAGGCCCTGTTCGGTCATTTATTAACATGCAAATTTTAGTCTAATTTGTTTTGCCATGAACTTAACATGTTCTTAAAATATCATGTAAGACAAAACATTTAGTATTAAACAAACATTTATTTAAACAAATAAACCATGATAGCATAAAAGCTTTTGACCAAGAATGGCTACCTTTATAAATTACACCTTCAAAGAAAAAAATACTGAAGTATTTTTTAAAAAGGTCATTTAAACTAAAGATTGGTAAATTGCAGGAATAATAGTTGGGGAAAGTATAAAGTTATTTTTCACTAAAATTAAAACTATGAGACTTTGTTCTGTTTTCTTGTAAAATAACATGAATATGCTAGTTTAAAAGACTTCTTGAGTTTTGCACACAATGTGTATGAAACTACCAGATATCACCACCTGAATGTCCCACAGTCACCTCAAGATGAACATGTTTGAAATCTAATATCATCATCATCTCCCTCCAGCTTATCTTCCAGTGTTCTTCATCTAGTTATTGGGATATCTCTTCACTCACACCTCTGGCTCTCTCGTACTCCATACATACAATCAACCATCTAGTCCTGTAGATTTTTATCTTCCAAATATCTCTTACATTGGTTCCCTTCTTTTCATCATCACTACCAATGTCAATATTGCTGCACTAGAACAGGCCTTAAACTTATTTTGTTTGAATTATTACAATAGCCCTCTCACCGGTCTTCTTGCCTGAGCTTACTCTGTCAATCAGATTTCTGACAGAGTGCATTTTCTAACAAGCAAATCTGACGCCACCCCTTACCCAATATTCTCCGAAGGATGAACTGATTTTCATGGCATAAATAAGGCCCTTCATGGTCTGCCCTTGTTTATTCTTTATTCATTCATTCATTCGTTTATCAAGAATTTATTGGGAAGCAGATGTAGTTCAGTGGTTGAGCACCTGCCTCCCATGTATGAGGTTTAGGGTTCAATCCTCAGGTACCTCCTAAAATATACATAAATATATATATAAATTTTTTTTAAAAAAGAATTTACCAAGTGTCGATTATATGCCAGGCCCTAATCTAGATGTTGTATATACAATAAACAAATAGACATTTCCTGCTCTCCTTCAGTGCTTCCTCTTCACCATGATGCCAAGGTTTTCCTTCTAGAAATACTGAATCACTTGCAATCCACTAAAAATGCCTTGGTCTTACATAGAAAACTTCTACATATCCTTCAAATCTCAATCAAATGCAACTTTTTCAAGACCTGCCAAAATCTCCTTGCCCACTTTGTGAATACTCATATTTTATTTGTATGTCTATCTTTCTGCTAGATAATAAATTCATTGAGAATAGGGATGTTTTCAATCTTCATATCCACATTTGACAGTATAGTCAGCAAATACCATGTGTTTATTAAATGAAACACTGAGTAAATACAGTGACTAAGCTCTCCTTGTCAATTTTTTTCTAGTGAGAAAATAACTTTTTATCTTTCAGAATTATAGGCAAAGTAATAAATAAGAGTTTACACAAGCATTTGTTACTCCAGAGTATTACACAAGAGACAATTTTCAGAGCCCTATTACATGAATGTGAACCTCAGAGGTATTTTGTCATCTTTCTATTTCAGTATCAGTTTACTTCATAAGTAAAATTTTGTCCTCTGTCCTGGGGCACATTCCCATAATTAAAAACACAAAGTAGTAAATATTTCTAAATACACTGTACAGCAACAACCACAGAGTTGAAGAAAAAGGATATTGTACCACTACAGAACTTTCTTCTTGCCTTATTGAAACAATCTAAAATGATGCACCTTGTACATTAACCTACTATAAATACAGTAAAAATGTCTCACATCAATTTATAATTGCCTACATATGAAGTCAGTCCTGACAATATTTCAAGGGCTATATTACGAAATTCAGGCTCTTACAAGGCATACTACTTTCTGATATGAAATGCCATTCGATTTCTCCGTTTATTTATTTATTTATTTTTATTTATTTATTTTTTTAAAGATTTTATTTATTTATTCATTCATCCCCCCCCCCCTGCTGCCTGCACTCGCTGGGTCAGCTAACCACGCCGTGCGGGTGGGCCTGCCCTCACCAGGAGGCCCCGGGAACCGAACCCGGGGCCTCCCATATGGTAAACGGGAGCCCTACTGATTGAGCCACAGCCGCTTCCCTCTGTTTATTTATTAAGCATATATCCAAATGTAAAATAAGAAAGCATTAGAAATGTGTTCCAAAAACAAAAAGGAGAAGTTAACTCCTTCCCAATTAAACAGGCTGGAACACCAATGGCGATGTGAGGGGGTGGCCATCTGTCAGTACATAAAGGACTTTGTGTTTACACACAAAGACATTGCTCAACCCTCATCTGGTTCCTGCAGCCAAATTCTACCCTCATTGGGGCAACTCCCACTGAAATATCTGGGCATAAAGCAAGAACAAGGAAATGGCCATTCGATGTATGAGAGAACCACAGGGTAGAATTGAGTCCATTTTTCTACTTTTATTTATTAAAAAAAAAAAAAAAGAGAGAGAATAGGGAGGACAAAAAAGAGAATTTGAGTAGGTGTTAGGAGACCAGATTTCTCATCTCATTGTATAATCTTAGGAAACTCACTTGAATGTTCATGTTTTTTGTTTTTTCCTAATAAGTTCATCTTTTCATCTCTTTGCCCTCTCAAATTATAACCTGTAAGACACAGCTTAGTTCCTAACTCTTCTGAAAACCTTCCTCTTATTACTTCAGCTTACTCTTGTTCTTTTCCTACTCTACTTAAGAATTTAACATTTATTTATAAACTGTGATGTCTTCTAGTAATTTTGTGTCCTTCAGTCTTGCATAGATTAAAATTTTCTTGGTAACAGCAAAAAGCAATATTTCTTTTACTCTAAAGTGCCTAACACAAACAGATGACAATATAAAAGATATTGTAATTGATAACTGTTTATTAAAGGGCTGATGCTCTGAAGTTTTCAATTTCTACTTAGTTAAAAACTGGGATTAGTCCTTACCAAAAAGAGATATTTAAATAGCATGAGCTACATCAAACCAGGGTCAGAGTCTTATTACTTGAGGAAAACAAGAAAACATTCCTTTAAAATAGTGTAGTCTGTTGCACAGCATTTGAGTTTCTTACAATAGTCACTCTTATTGCCCAATATCTGAGGGTTTGAGAAAGGCTGAGTCATCATAGAAGACAGGAGTACATACTCTATATCCAGATTGCAAAAACTCTAATCTCAACTCTTTTTTGTCTTCTTTTTTTTTTTTTAATTTTTAATTTTGAAATAATTTCAAGTTTAGAGGACAATTACAAAAATAATGCAAACCCCATACAGAGGACTACAACATACCCGTATCCCCTCTCCTACCCAGATTCATCAATTTTAACATTTTGCTGCATTTGCTGTATCATTCTATATATCTATCCATATATCTAACTATCCATTTTTCAAGGTTTATTTTGAAATACTTTCAAACTTTCAGGATAGTTACAAAAATAATACAAACCCCATACAGAGAACTCCAACATACCCAGGACCTGCTCCAGATACCTAGATCCACAAATTTTAACATTTTGCCACATATGCTGTATCATTCTATCCATCAACTTATCAATACATCTATCTATCTATCCATCTTCCTGCCCATCTGTCTGTCTATTTATCAATCCATTTTCTTGAATACTTGAGAGGGGTTGAATACATCATACTCCTCGAATACTTATTACTGCCGTGTACGTTTCCTAAGAACAAGGATATTCACTTATTTAACCACCTTAAGCACAGTTATCAAGTTCAAGAAATTTAACATTGATATAAACCTTACAGTCTACATTCCAAATTTTTCATATGTCCCAATAATGTACCTGTGAGCCTTTTCTCCTCCATTGTTAGATTCCACCCAGGATTATGTATTGCATTTAATTGTCATTGTCTCTTTAGTTGTTGTTTGTTTGTTTATTTTTAATTGTGGGGATATTATACACACACACACACACAACATAAACTTTCTCATCTCAACCACTCCCAAGCACACCACTCAATGGGATTAATCACATTTACAACGTTTCAGTACCTTAACCACCTTCCACTAAAACGTTCTCATCTCCCTAAACTGAAACCTTATAGTCATTATGCATTAAGTCCCTTTCCTACTGCCTCCTGCCCCTGGCAACCTAAATTCTAATTTCTATCTCTATGAGCTTGCATATTCTCTGGTATTTTCTTTATAGTTACCACAGGGCTTAATCTATAACAATCTCATTTGCCTTGGTACCAACTTAACTTCAGTAGTATACATAAACTATGTTCCTATATCCCTCTGTTCCAAATTATACACATTACATATTTATACTTTGAGTCCAAACCACTAATTTATCATTATATTTTTTTACATTTGCCTTTTAGATCTTGTAGGAAGTAAAAAGTGGAATTACAAACTAAAAATACAATAATACTGGCATTTACATTTACCCATGTCATTACCCTCACTAGTGATCTTTATTTCTTCATGCAGCTCCAATCTATTGTCTACTTCCTTTCCTTTCAACCTGCAGAACTCTCTTTGGCATCCCTTGTAAAGCTTGTCTAGTGGTGGTGACAAAGTCCTTCAGCTTTTGTTTATCTGGGAATGTCTTAATCTCTCCCTCATTTTTGCAAGACAGTTTTGCCAGATATAGAACTCTTGGTTGGCAATTATTTACTTTCAGCACTTCAAATATGTCATCCCACTGCTTTCTTGTCTCCATGGTTTCCTATGGGAAATTGGCACTTAATCTTATTTATGCTCCATTGTATGTGACACGTTGTTTCTCTCTTGCAGCTTTCAGAATTCTTTCTTAATCTTTGGCATTTGAAAGTTTGATTAGAATATGCCGTAGTGTGGGCCTATCTGGGTTTATCCTGTTTGGAGTTCATCAAGTGTCTTAGATGAATATATTCATGTTTTTCATTAAATTGGGGAAGTTTTCAGCCATTATTTCTTTGAATATTTTTTCCTCTTCTTTTCCTTCCTCCCTCCCTCTTCTTCTGGAACTTCCACAATGTATATACTGGTATGCTTGATGGTGTCGCACAGATTCCTCAGGCTCTGTTCACTTTTCTTCATTCTTTTTTTCTTTTTGCTCCTCAGACTGCATGATTTCAAATGTCTTATCTTCAAATTATCTGATTCTTTCGTCTGCCAGATCCAATCTGCATTTGAATCTCACTCAGCAAATTTTCATTCCTGTTACTGTGGTCTTCAGCTCTGTTTGGTTCCTTTTCCTAATTTCCATCTTTCTGTTGATATTCTTTTTTGTGTTCATCTATCATTTTCCTGATTTATTTTAGTTCTTTGATTATGCTTTTCTTTAGTTCTTTGAGCATAGTTAGGGTCATTTTTAAAAGTCTTTGTCCAGTATGTCCCAGGCCTAGTTCTCCTCACTGATGGTCTCTAATGCTTTAATCTTCATCTTTGCCTGGGCTATCATTTCCTGTTTCTTTGTCTATTTCATAACCATTTGTTGAAACCTGGACATTTGATATTTTAATGTGTTATCACTGGGATTTAGATTCTGAGGCGTCTGTTCCTTAAGCTTGTATCCAGCTAGTGTTATGACAGAGCTTTCCCTGAACGCCAGGAGCTAACAAACAAACAAACAAACCAAAAAAGAAGAAGGGGGGCCGGGGGAGAAAACATCTTTCCCAGTCTTTGCATATTGACTTATGCTAGAACTCTCCTTTAAGATTTATAAAAACTAGCTCCAGTACAGATGCCTCCCTGATCCCTCCTGTGCTTGCCTCTTGTCTTAGGCATGGGCATGTGGCCCTAGGAATTCCCCCATTTACATGGATGTGAATGCCCTCTCGTCCCTAGTTCTTCAGGGTCTTAGGCACTACACTGTATATCCTACAGTCAGCAATCCCTTGCTCCAGTCACTTGACTGCTCTCTCACAGCAATCTGTAGGAGAGTTTTGTGAACTGCCTTTTACATGCAGGTCAAGTTCTGGGGTGGTGAATCCCTCAGGCCACCACCAGTAAGATTTGGCCATATATGTATGCTCCCAGTATGCACATGAGGGTTACTCTGCTCCCTCCAGAAATGAGACCAGGGATCAGCACTGGGAGCCACAGCCAGCTACACACTAAGCCAGAGAGGAATGGGGGAGGGACTAGTCCAGGTGCCACAAGATCCTACTGCTTTAAAGTGAACTTTTTCTTGATTTAGTGCTCACTCTGTTATTGCAGGGTGAAACTTTAACAGTTTTCTAGGCCTTTGAGAAAGATGTTTCTGCCAGTTCCGGCTTGTTCAAAGCTTCTGTGGGGGGATGGAGCCCTGAAGTGTCTCCAATCCCAACTCTTTCACTTATTAGCTGTTACCTAATAAGTTAGGCAAGTTACTTAACTTGTAATTTTTCATGTGCAATTGAGAATAATAATAATGCCTACTTCATATGGTTGCTATAAGGATTAAATGAATTAATACATACAAAAGGCCTAGGATAATGTCTAGCATGCAATGTATTCAATTAATGTTAGCTAATTATTATTTAACAACACAGAATATTCCATTTTAAAAGGTTAATAGATTTCTAATGAAAATAGAGAAAAATAAGTTAACTTTTCCTTCCTGGTATAGCAAACAATTTCTTCTTCAGCCTATCAGCTAAAACAAATATCCCAATCCCTACTTATACCCAAGTCTGTCTGACTAAAACCTCCTCTTTAGCAAGTCACCAATGACATTCTTCAATTTTTAAAAAACAGATCCAAATCGTAGGGTGTTATTGAGCCTAAACTATGTGCCAGCCACAATGTAAACAGATATACACACACACTCACAGACACAGATATATATATACATAATCACATAATTTAATTCTCACAAAAATCCTTCATGTTAGATATATAAATCCTATTTTCTAAATGAAAACACTGAGGTTCAGAGAGATCAAATATCTAAATCAAGGTCACATAATTAGTAAATGACTAAACCAAGAATGGAACTCAGTCCTACTAACTTCAAATTCCACTCTTTTTCTACTATACATCACATTACTTGCCCACAATTTCCTTTTTCCCTAAATCCATCCACATATAATTTATAGCAGAGCAAAACATAGAGTGTTTCCTCATAGTTCATCTATATATTCTTGCCAAACCACATAGTCCTGTATCTTCCCATTTCTGCTCCTCTAGTCTCATGTCAATTTAACTTCCTTTCTGGTAGTAAGAAATGCAGTGCTTAGAGCTATGTGGTTTTAGAATTCCCAGGCCTTCCTTCTAATGACTTCCTCTAAGTACAGGCTTTTAAACATCTTTTGTGATGCAATGCTTATTCTGACAAATTGCCTGACATTTTGAAACTTTTTTGAATTTTTAAAAAAATTTAAACATTACTCTGTAGTAATCTACAGAAAAGAGTTATAGATTTATCTTGAAAACTTGATACAATAGCCTATACTTGAGGCTGAAGACAATGAAGAAATAGGGGAAAGTAAAAGAAATAAATATTGGAAGGAGAGTGGAGGAAAACTTATTAGAAGAGAGGTCAAAGAATACAGAGGTCAAAGTATTCTTAGGATCTTCTATGGATATTGAAATCATCTGGAATTATGACCAGTGGTGTGTCAGAGAGAAACCAGGGAGCCATGTGTAAAAAATAAAGCATAGTAACCAGGAGGGGGAACAGCAATAAAGTGGTGTAAGACCATAGTCTGCTGCTGCGAGTTTCAAAGTCAGGGTTTTTTTAGGAATATGGTAAGGAGAACAATTTAGAAGTGGCAATGAGAAGCAAGGAAAATATCTATTCCAACTCCAGGCTCATAGATAAGAGGAGTGTGGGAGAGAATTTGTAAAGGCTGCAGAAGAAGCGAGGTCCTCCCATATTTCAGTTAGAAAAAGATGGTAAAGGATTTGAGAAATCAGTGTACTCTGACATTTTGCGGGTAATATAAAATCATGTGTTATCTTATTTTAAAAACCTACTAAGGATAACAGAACTACCACATACAAATAAAGAATAGTCTTTGTTGACCATGTAGTAACGATACAGATACCTTCCATCTCCTGCTTAATAACTATCATCTATTACTGAAAATGAGATAGTCTACATACATAAGCTAACAAAGAACCTATTTTCCAATATTTTAAGTAAATTACAATTCATTACAAATCAACCCAAAACCACTAACCAGTTTCCTAAAGAGTAACTAAAGCATTTATATATAAGTAACAAACTCCAATGTTAGGACATAAAATGTTTAAAATATCAATTCCTGATTAAAACCAATTATTATGGTTGTCAGCTGCTTTATAGGTACACCATTTTTGTTGACATTTGGTGCATTTTCAAACTCTCTATAAAGGATTCTGACATTCTACCAATTATATTTAGAATGTAACACAAGATTTCACATGCATTATTCTTTTAAAAATGTATGTGATTTTACTGAGTTTATTGGAAATAAATACAAATTTTTCTCAGATAATCATCAGCCAAAACACATTGAGAAATAAGTGTATTCTAGGATATTTGGGTGTTACATACCAAGAGGCTTTCTACTAGGAGAAACATTAATTGAGGCATCATTCTGTAGACTCTGCTTGCATATTACATTTGTTCAAGTGGATTGAATAAGAACTTTACTGTCTAAACTTGGGCAAGTTAAATAGGTTCCCTAAACATCAGAATTCTCATAGTCAATGTAGGAAAATAATAGTGCTTTCCTCAAGTTTTGGTGAAGATTAAATGAGGGAGTGGATGTGGCTCAAGCGGTTGAGCACCCGCCTCCTACATAGGAGGTCCCGGGTTTGGTTCCCAGTGCCTCCAGAAAAAAACAAAAACAAACAAAAAGCAAAACAAACAAAAAAACCAAATCAGGCATCTTTTAAAATATTAATTAATTAATTAATTAATTAAAACAAAAAAAACAACTCAGGGAAGCTGATGCGGCTCAGTGGTTGAGCGCCTGCTTCCCACATATGAGGTCCCGGGATCAATCCCTGAGCCCTGGTAACTCCAAAAAAAAAAAAAAAAGATTAAATGAGACAATGTACACTAAGCAATATATGCCCTGGCATATAGTAAATGTTCAATAAATGGTTTCTATTATTATTTTTATTAGCTGTCTAGAAATTACAACTTAAAAAGTTTACACATACATTATCTTGCTTGATCCTTAAAACAAAACAATTCTATGTAAGAGAGAGACAGGACATGGATTATTATTTTCACTTAGCAAATGAAAGTAAAATGCTAAAAAGAAGTAAAGTGACTTGCCCAAAGTTGCATGATTACTTAGCAATACCCACCAAGATTAGACCCCTAAACCAGGGGCTGGCAAATTTTTTCTTAAAGGGACAGACAGCAAATATTTTAGGCATGGAGACCATACAGTCTCTATTGCAACTAGTCAACTATGCCACTGTAGCACAAGAGTAGTCATAGACAATATATAAACAAGAAGGTATGGCTATGTGCCAATAAAACTTTATTTATAAAAATGGGCAGCAGGCTGGATTTAGCTCATGGGCCCTATTTTGCAGATGCCTGCCCTAGACTTTTAGACTCCTAGTTGAGTGTACATTTCACTACTTTTTGTTACTACTTATTTTCAACATAGTGCTATAGCATACATTACTTAATGGCATTAACTGTTAGAGAAAGATAAATCAGAGATTTTTGTAAAAGAACTCTGAAAACACTAAGGTATTACATAAAGATTAGTATTATTGTTTTTCTCTCTTCTCCAGCTTTTAAAACTTTCTCATTATCTTTATCCTATTTCTTTTTCCTCTAACAAGACAGTTGGCCTGAAGGTAAACACTTTTCTAAGTGTACCCTAAGACAAATATGTTTGTGGAATCTTTTTCTAAAGGCAGTAGTGGACACTCCATGAGATACCAGAATGAACAAACATTTCCATATCTCATCTTTTAAAATGGTAAGGAATACGAAACTTTTGAATACAACCTATACGGGCATGTTTTTAGGGAAGTAGAGGAAGCGATAGTGAGCAATTACTATATTCTCAACTTCAAAGAACAGAGTGATTAACAGTTTTCTCTTTATAGAAGTCATGTGATGATAAGGACAGTGGACTCGGAATCGGAAGATCTAATTTGGAATTCTTTCTACCACTACTATCTTAGTGATTAGTAACCTATATATAAGGAGTTCTTGTGAGAATTAAGATAAATAACTATTTTTAAATACGAAGCATCATAAACATTATTATTGAATTTGAAATCATAAACTTTTAAATTTATAATTTATTTTAAGTTAATAAAACAAAGCTTTTATTTAAAGCTTTCTAGCTTTACATGATTTATAAAGCATCCAAAATATCTATTGCCAAAAATAGAGTATCAAGCACCTTTTCTGACAAGGAGCTAAAAGTACTTAAAAACTTTCCCTCATTTAAGCCAACAAAATTCCTTTGAAATAAAAGCAAACCAGAATTTTCTGAGTTATGTGTGCTAGACATTTTACAATATTAATTCATTTAACCTTCACAACATCCTTGAGAAGAAACTGAGGCTCAGAGAAATGAAATTAATTGTTCGAGAAGCAAAGCTCCTATGTGGCAGCAGATCTTGGATTCATACCCAGGTTAAATTGACTCTAAAGCTTGTGTTCTTTTCATTACATAACAGTTTCTTCAGCTTTTTGACTTGGAGTCAACAAAAAGCTAAGTGCTTCATATAAGGTGAAAGAATAATTACTTTCAGTGTACTAGAAGGCAAATCCTCAGATTAGCACTAGATTAAGTCACCTCTAAATAACATAAAGGCAATTTCCAGACAATTATTGATTAATCTAATTTTGGTCCCCAAAATGTACTGCTAAATCAAGTAAATGAAGTATATTTACGCTAGTTAAAGAAACTAGGATATTACCAAGTTTAAACTTCAGATGTCCAAAGAAACAGATCTAGAATGTTGATGAGAGCAAAACTAAACAAAAAACAAATTTCCTAAAAGGTGAAAGCACATCACAGGAATTTGTAATTAGTAGTGCTAACATATGGGTATGAGAGTGGTTTGTTTTTTGTGCTTTTTTTTTTTTATTGTGGGTAAAAATCAAATTTTTCACAATACAAACCAATATTTGTAAAATGATATATAAATACATATGCATATATGTGCATTTGCTTACATAAATGTTTTATATATATATATATATATATATATATATATATATATATATATATAATGTTTTTTTTTATTTTTATTTTTTTTTATTTTACCGGGAGGTCCCGGGGATCAAACCCAGGTCCCTCCATATGGCAGACGGACGCCCAACCATTTGAGCCACATCCGCCCCCTTTATATATATATTTTAAAAGATGCAAGGGATCCCAGACAACTGTGTCACCCTAAAGGTGTCCCCAACACTGACCACTGAGGAGCTGACTAACCAGGTACTGGAGATGCGGGGGACAGCAGCTGGGACAGACTTGTGGGTAACATTCGAGATTCGTGAGCATGGGGAGCTTGACAATACCATTGCTAGGTACATATCTGGAAGAACTGAGAGCAGTACCATGAATAGACATCTGAACACCAATGCTCATAGCAGCATTATTCATAATTGCCAAAAGTAGGAAAGAACGCAGGAATCCATAAACTGATGAAAGGATAGACAAATTGTGGTGTATACACAGGATGGAATATTATGCAGTGGTAAGAATAAATGAAGTTGTGAAGCATATGACAACATGGATGAACCTGGAGGACATTATGTTGAGTGAAGGAAGCCAGATACAAAAGGACCAATACTGTATGATTGTGCTATTATGAACTAAATATATTATGTAAACTCATGGAATTAATAATTAGAATATAGGTTGCCAGAAAATAGCATGATGGTAGAGCATGGAAAGATGAGGGTTACTCTATGCAGAACTGGTTAAAAGATTGTTTGTAAATCTTTGAAAATGAATGGAAATGGTGAGAGCACATCATGCTGTTCATGACTAGCAGAGCTATTATATGGATATGTCAGTTGTTGAAAGGGAAAGCCTAAGGACATTTATATTACTAGAAGGAAATCTAAAAAATGTAACATGGAATTGTATAACAGTGAAACCTTATGTAAAACATGAATATGGGTGATATTGCATATATAAGACTGTTTTTACAAAATACAATTAAAAATAAACTAGAGAGAAGGAAAAAAAATAAATAAATAAAATAAAAGATGCTTAGATTACATAAATGTTACACAAAAATTACAGGGATTCCCATGTTCCCCACCTCCCACACCTCCCACAACATCCCACACAAACATCTGTCATTAGCATGGCACATCACCTGCAATGGATATACACATCCTGGGGCCCTGCCATCAAGCATGGACCACAGTTCACACCATAGACCACACTCTCTCCCACACAGTTGTGGTTTGTTTTTTGTTGGTTTTTTTCTTTTTTTTTTTTTTGAGTAATGAAAATGTTCTAATATTGATTGAAGTAATGAATGCACAACTTGATGATTATACCAAATGCCACTGATTGTGCACTTTAGATAAACTATATGGTTTATGAACAAAAAAAATAATAGAGTGGGTTGGGGACAAAATACACCAAATGTAAGATATAGAATAAGTTATTAGTAATATTTTGATGATGCTCTTTCATAATTTGTTACAAATATTTCACAAAAAATCAAGGAATTGGTGGTGGGGTGATGTATGGGAGCCCTGTATGATGTTAAGCATGTTTGTTTTGTAAATTCACAACTTTTACTATACACTTGTTGTTTATGTATGTTCATGTATGAATGATATACCTCAATAAATGTTTTTTTTTAAATGAAGAAAAAAAGAGCAAGTTTCCTGAAACTCCAATGGTGTGTTAATAAACATAACAAGAACGTTTTCATACAGTTGGTTCCTCAGTAATTTTTTCCATGAAATTTAGAGAAACCATTACAAAGAAACATTGGTGACCTAGGTGTTTTTGAAGCATTAAATCAGAAAATTAGAAGCCTTTTAATCCTGATGTATGTTTATATATGATATATAACATACAAAGTGAGGGAATAAAATTATACAACAATTTGTAAATCTATGCCCCTCTCTCTCCCTTATTTAAATCAGTCTAGTCCTTGAGAGCAAGGGCCTTTTTTCTTTCCTTATTAAAATAAAATTAACTTTACCTCCACTCCCTGCTGCTTACCTGTTGCAGAGTAAACTAAGGGCTCCATGTGGACTACAATCACATGGCAGACAGAGCCCAGAGCCGGAAGTGAGATTCAGGTAAAAGCCCTCCTTGCAGGTTTCACAGAGCAGCCCCTGATAACCTGGCTGACACTCACACTGCCCTGTGGTTTGGTTGCAGCGATTAACATCCAGGCTTCCAGCCATAGAGCAGTTACATACATATTCTGCGAAGGAAAGAAGGAAAGAAACATTATCAACTAAGCTTTAATGCCTTCTTAATAAAAAGAAAACTATTTTATTTTTCTTCATAGATTTTCATGACTACTTAGCAAGGATAGATAAAATTAATTCTAGTTCAATTCACTTTTTTTCCTATTTAGTTTACTTAAATAGGGAAATATATACAGAAAAATACATAAACCTATTTATAGTCTGTAATTATAAGGCTAGCATTTTCAACTTCCTTTCCAGTACTCTTTATCTCCTATCCCTCTTACCCCACAATTCAGTGTGTGGGTCTGTATATTATTAGTTTTTCTGGACTGGAGTCCAAAAGGCAGGGCCTGCTTACTTACATGGCAGTGAGAGGCTCTGACATATTAGAAATGACATATTAAATAATAAATAATCCCATTGTATAGCAACAAAAGCATAAGGCTCAGATGGTTAACTATAGTAGCCTATACAAGATCACACAAGATTGTGCTATAGCTGGAATCATAAGCTAATATGCTCTGCCCAAGAAAAAAAATAAAGGAGAGCTGAAATTTAAAGGTTAGGAAATGACAAACAATAAAGCCCAGACAAGAAAGTTTATAAATTCATCCTAATCAGTGGGCAAAAGCCAATCTTGATTTGGGTCTCTTTCCCAAATTAAGACTTTGATAATAACCATTTTCTTTAGATAATTTCAAACAGTTTTTTTAATGAGAATATTTAGAAGCCCCTGGTTTTGGCTTTTTAATACATGAATACACTTAAGGATCTGTTAGGATTTGTTTTTGCTAGTTTCTATTCATTTTATCAAAAGGAAAGTATTTGCAACATAGTTTGACATCTTATCAACATAGGACTTTATAAGCATGGCAAAATCATGTAGTTAAGGCTCTCTCTGCCTAGAGGAACTGGCACCAAATCTTGATGTATATTTCTGTCTTTCTCTCCCATTTCTCAGCAAGCTCAGTTCTTTACCCCATCTCCCAAACAAATTCTTTTTACTGGCCTGAAAAAAAAAAAAAAAAAAAAAAAAAAAAAAACACACACACACATGTAGTTAAAACCAACTGCAAATAAAATAAAACTCTGTATATATTTTAGGAATATCCCCCATTCTAAAATAGCTATGGCCTAGGCTTAAAGAGCTCACAGAAATGTACGGTACAAATTATATTTCTGTCTAGATAAAGTACTATATAAAATGACATTATACTGATACAAGTTTAGCTTACAAAAATAATTTCTAATGCTGTTTTTTTGATGATATAAAAGAAGTTACTAGCTAACCACAAACCCAGAGTCTTATAGAAAAGGTACAAAGGAATTTGCTTCTCTATTCTTTTTTTTTTTTTTTAAGATTTTTTTTTTTTTTTAAGATTTATTTATCCATTTACTTTTATCCATTTTCAACCCCTCCCCCATTTTTGCTGTCCCTGTGTCCATTCACTGGGCAACTCTCCGTGTCCACTTCCTGCCCTCTCTTCCCATCCCTCTCCTCCCGTCCTCACAGGGATTCGATCCTCAGAACCACCGATGTGGGAGAGAGGCATCCTACCACCCCCGCCACCTCAGTTCCTGGCCCTTCAGTGCGTCCCGTCTTGGCTCTTCCCCGGGCCACCCCCCTGCCACATCACCATCCTGAGGCGTGGCTCGGAGGGGCCGGGAGGCACACCCGCTCACAGGGCCTGACAGTGCCCTCACGTGTGGGGCCTGGGGTGCTCACCCGCTTGCGGGGCCTGACGGCACACCCACACATGGGGCCTGGCGGCCCACGCACCCTCTATATATTTCTTTAATTTTTACCGGGAAGTCCCTCCACATGGGAGACGGACACCCATCCATTTGAACCACATCTGCCCCCAAGATTTATTTTATTTATTTATTTCTCCCCACCCCCTCGTTGTTTGCATTCACTGTGTCTGTTTGTTTTGTGCTGGTTTTCTCTTTTTGGGAGGCAATAGGAACTGAAACTGGGACCTCCCATGAGGGAGGGAGACACCGAATTGCCTGAGCCACCTCCACTCCCTGCTTTGTTGCATCTCTCATTGTGTTTCCTCACTGTATCTCTTGGTTGCGTCATCTTGCTGCGTCAGCTCACCTGCACCAATACACAGTCTTGCGCGTCTTCTCCAGAAAGCACCAGGAACCGAACCCAGATCTCCCGTGTGGTAGGCAGGAGCTCAGTCCCCTGAGCCACATCTGCTTCCCTGCTTCTCTATTCTAATCTCAAATTTCTTATGTCATCACAAGTAGCTTATCCACACAAGTCAAAACAAAGAATTCCACAAATAAATTCCTACTTGGCCAATGCTATATCAAATCTATACCTCCCACCCTTCTTCAGTTCTTAAATTTTGGTATCAGCCTATCTGCCTGCTCTCTACACCTTTTCTAATTTGTGTATATGAGAGAAATGAATGAATACATGTCAGAGAGGAATTTGTTTATTTTACATATATTTCGAGCTTAGGTGGTAAACCCAGAGGAGAGTTCAGATTTCTTCATCCCTGAGTTTAGGAAAGGAATCAGCTTCCCATAACAATCAGAATTCTTACTTTTACTAGGCTATATAAGAATGGCATTTCTTTGACAGAGTTATATGTTTTCACATTATTTATACTTTCCGGGTATGTGCATGTGTGGTTTTTGTAAACAGTGTTTAGTGGTCTGTAAACCTGCCAATGACAACTTCATGGCAAGACCTTCACTCCACCAAAAATGACCAGAATACTTAGAATAACATTTTTCCTCCAAAATCTGGCAGAATTTCAACATACATCCAATTTCATCACAAGTTAAATTAACCAAATCATAAAAAAAAGGGAAAAGACTAAAAAACCCTATGATAAAGACAAAGAATTTTATTCCATTATTTCCTTACTAATGTACTTCCATCTGAAAACTGAATTGGTATCCCCAGTGAATGAGATAATACTAGCAGTGTTTTCTTTTTTTTAAAGAACCTAATTAATCTAAAAACTTAGTATTTTTTTCAGCAAAGTTCTAAAGGATAAACTTTCAATACTAACCAAGTTCATTTGTTATTTAATATTTTATAGTCAATCCAATCTCTTCATTATCTCCTGAACATACTCTTTTTAGACCTATCTTTGATCCTATGCTCACTCTTGCTCCTTGGAATGCTCTCTCCTCTCCACATATTCAAATCTATCCATATTTCAAGATCCAGGTGAAACTTGCTCTTACATAACCTCTAACTCTATTGCCCCTTCTGTGAATCCATAACACCTACTATCTATAACTTCAAACACTAATTTGAAGAGGCAGTAAAGTTTAGCAGTTATGAGCATGGACTGTAAGAGTCAGAGAACTAAGGTTTAAATCTTGCTGTCTCACTAACTTCATGACCTTAAGCAAGTTAACTTACCTCTTTGTGCCTTCATTTTCTCATCTGTAAACAGGGTCTAAGAATAGTACTTACAACATGCAATTCGTAAACTGGAAGTGGTTTGAAATACTACAATAATTAATACAATAGCTGGAAGAAAAGGATGCCAAGTAAAATAACGTAAATGTAATTCGGAGGCCACAGTTTTGTTACATCCTTACCAGGAGAGTCTGACATTATAAAAAGCCTGGGTTTATTATCATGGCAGTTTTGGATAACATCTGGGAAACAGAATCAGTGTGCTGTTATGCAGAAATCCAAATTGTAGGTCATCTACATAAAGAACAGAAGGGTAGTGTACGCATACTAAGCTCCAAACATTACCTATAAGCAATGCCTGCAAATACAGTGTGGCCCAAGTTAAGTGACTGGTATGAGCAATGGCAATAAAGTTGAAGTACTGTGAGCATCCATTAAATTGCATCAGGCTATCTTGTAAAGAGAGTAAAATCTCAGACCCTTCACATTCATGTAGAACTAGATATGGAGTTAACGCTAAAACAAACAAGGCAATCTCCTTACTAAGAGAGTCTGACATTATAAAAAAGAATAAAGAAAATTTCAATAGATAGAATGAGAAGGACCTCTAGTCAAAAACAAGAGGGGCAACTCATACAAATCGTATGAGCACGTCCGCGCTCCTATCTTGAGTATACTTTGATTTTACATTAAATTCTCCTGCTATTCTATGACTAGTCCTTGAATTCTTTCTTGCAACTGGGTCTAGAACCCTCCTACCCTAGAGGTTGAGGTCTTGACCTCCCAGGACCTCTCTGACATCAGATTTTTGGCAACCACAAAGAGATAGGAAACTAAGTATCAGCCTTTCAGCCTTTTCTACGTGCCCCTGGCCTTTCCTACCTAGTCTTTCACACTCTGTCCTTTCAGCCACAGAACATTATCTCAACCAACCCACCAGACCATGGCTCTGCTCCCTGAGGGTGGTGGAGGGCTTGTTCCTCATACTGTGCCGATTCAAGGGCCACATGGATGACGGCTAACACTGTCCATAGGGGTCTAACTGGGAAGTTACTCGAGTCAAGTTTACTGGCCGCTTTTCCTATCCCACTGCCATTGCAAAAACCTCTCTTTGCCACTTTCTTTTTTCACTACTCACGACCTTACTTTTCTTGCAGCTTAGATACGTCCTTTGGTTCTGAGATGGCAAGCTTCTTTCTCCACATAGTAGGTCCCCACTGCATAATCCACCATTCAGGGGGATTTTGTTGTTTCTGTGTTGATCTGCAGTTCAGCTACAAACAGTTGAACCCATGGATCTCTCATTTAACCATGCCTTGCACCTGTTAATGCTAGGTAGTTACTTTTTTCCCCACCATGTGCTCCTTTGTCATCACGATCCCCAACCTCACCATTTTCCCAGGAAAGACTGGATGTGGGGTTCGTCATGGGATGTGACCCCTATTCCTCCCAAGGCACCTTCTCTCCAAACCCTTGTTTACCACCCTTAAGGTCGCTCAGATACCTTAAGAAGCACCCTCCAGGGATACGTCCTCTTCTTCATGTTAGAAACCCTTCTGAACTATATCTATCTGGATTGGGGGTGACTGAATGACCACATTGGTACCCACCAGTTCTGCCTCAGACTTTCATCTCCTCTCAAACTTCAGAAACCCTTGAGCAGTCATTGGTCCCCAGGTGTCCGGACACCTGGGGGCCTCCTGGCCAGTAAAGACCTAGGATGCTAGGTCTCAAACTGGAACCCAGGAAGTGAAGGGGAGCCCTTGTAGGGACCCCACACTCATTCAGGAACCCTCCGTGAGGACCTGCTATATCTCTCCTTCTTTATCTTCCTCTTTCATAGGTCAATATGGGCCTAGCAGAAGACCAGGACATGGGTAACTCCCCCTCTATACCCACAGATTACAGATTCCCCCCTTGGATGCCTCTTGAAACATTGGAGTGCTTTCCAGCTGGGCAGCCTAAAGTGAAAAAAACTAATTTTTTTTTGTAATACCACATGGCCACATGGAGGATGGAGAAACATAACCCAAAAATGGAATGTTTAATTACAATACCATACTCCAATTAGACCTTTTCTATAAGCAACAGGAAAAAAATGAATGAGGTGCCTTATGTTCAGGCCTTCATGGTATTATATCAAAACCCTGACCTCTGGGGGACCTGCCTTTTATGTTATGCTCATACCTCTCCTAGAAAAGCCAAGCAGGATGAAAAGGTCATATAGAAATGTGAATATAGAAACTATTGGGGACCTTCTCTTTGAGAGAGTTATAGGGGAAGGACTAGGTGCGATAAGATAGGGAAATGTAAGTTTAGCTTAGAACTCTATCTACTAGACTTGAAAATTAAGATTGATAGGGAGACAGATGTGGCTCAAATGGTTGGGCATCCATCTCCCATATGGAGGGACCTAAGTTCAATCCCCGGGACCTCCCGGTAAAAAACAAAAAAATAAAAAAAAATGAAAATTAAGAATAATAGGGACAGAGGAAATGTTACAGAATAAACCTTAGTTTGCATAGTTTGTTCTGTAATTTCCCAATTTAAATCTTTTTAACAGCCTTGGGATAAGAGTAATTAATAATCCAATTGTCAAATTGTAAGAAAATCTATAAATTGATATTGATAACAAAAGGTAACTTTATAGCAGAAAAGCCTGTTGGATGCCACCTCAATCTGTTATGATTGTTAAGTATTGTTTACTGAATGGTGTACTGGTGCAAAACTAAAACTTGACTTTCTCTCTCCATTAAAGTAACACAGTTTTCTTAAATGGTTGGTCTGTTTTGAGTGAAAGGATATAAAAATCATTTTGAAATATCTCTCTCTCTCTCTCTCTCTCTCTCTCTCTACCTACCTACCTACCTACCTACCTATCTATCTCAAACAAAGAATCTGTGCTTTATCAGAATGGCTTCATCAGATCCTAAATGGTTTTTTTAAAAAATACAGAGCCGCTGCTATTGCAGAAGTTTAGTCTTTTGCAAACTATTTTACCACCTCATTTGTTACTGCGATAAATAGAGGCCTGTTTAAATACAATGCTCGGACCTGACAAACTTTAATATTCTAATAAAACCCTTAAGGATATCTTTAATTGCAAACTGTTATAAAATAATTTGTTATTTCACCTTGTAAAAAGTGAGGTGCTTATATAAGTTTATGAAAATTAATGTTATCAATATATTTATATTTTAATTCACAATGGAAAATATATTCCAAAACTGAAAAATACAATACTTGTGTAAACTGTGGAAAAGGTTAAATGGATTTTTTTTTTTTTAAGGTACCAGGGCCGTGGATTGAACCTGGAACCTCATATGTGGGAAGCCAGTACTCAACCACTGAACCACATCAGCTCTCCTTAAATGGGATGTTATTTTGACAATGTTTTAAATCTTAGTCACATTTTATTCTGATTAGAATTTTTATCAAGGTGTTAAACTTCTGTTTTTGTTTTGTTTTGTTTTTTTTTCCAAAACAAAAACAAAACTGGTTTGTCATGAAATACTGGCATAATCACAGTATTTATTTCCTAAGACTATTGTAAATGTGTAGACTTAATGTTTACTACTAAGGGAAATATTATTTATAAAGTGATAATAGGAAGATAATCTTGATTCCATTGGGAATCTTAGGACTTCGTAAAATTTACTAGAAAAATAATTTTTTCTGGTATTGCTGAAGTTTCTTTGTGATATACAAATATCTTTCTAAAAGAGAAAACATGGAGAAGAAATTAAATATGTAATTACATATTTGGGGATTGTATAAAATTTTTAAAGACTTTTGAAGTTTTCACTGTCTATTCTATCCTAATACTGATCTGCATGATGATATTGTTAGATATAGTTTTAGTTATTCTTAGAAAAATGTGATGTTATGAAAACAACCAAAATTTCTTATCAGTTACACTGTTATACTTTGATGGTTCTCTAAAAGAGCATGCAATCAGGTCATCTTCAACAAAAAGGGACTTTAAGGAGAAGCAAGGCAAGTCTATAAGTTATGTTTTACCTGTTGATTAACATAATCTTGGTAAAAGTATAAAAGTAAAATGAAACAAAACTTCTATAAGTTGTAGTTAATGATCTCTAGAGGCAGCTTTATTTAAGGAAATTAGGGCCTAGCCTACAAGCTCTTGCCACAGTCACATTTATTCCTGGGCTCTGATCTCTAATTATTATTTCTAATCCTGAGATGCTTTACTCTTTGTGTGTAACCTGATAGCCCCCTAGAATTTTTTAAGTACCTGTATGATACTGGGAACCCAGAGTTAAAGTTAGCCAGCTCTAAAATTGATGAAGAAGCAGCACTATAGTGACACAAAAAGAGTGGTTCATAGAGGAGCTGCCACGGGGTGGTGCCTGGCTAAGGCACTAGGCATCTCCATTAAATATTCTGACTTATTTCATATTATACAAGACTGTGAGGCCTGTTAATGGCTCCAAGCGCATTTGCTGCCTTACTGCAATGGGCATGTGCACAAAACCAACATACCCTTAAGGTATTGGTAAATAGATTCGTGCATTTAGACCAGGCCCCAAATACCACACATAATGTCTCTGCATTTGAGTTATTGGCATGGCCAGTTAGTATGGCCCCTAAAACAATAAAGGTACCTGCTACATCACCTGGCCATGCCCCCAAAATGGATGGAAGTCAGCTACTGCTGAAGACTCCTATGGCTTGGCCAGCCGGTGATGACTCGGTCTCCTTAGCCCTAAAGTAGACTCTGCCTCCAGATGGGCTCTGTTTCATAGTGCCAGAGGGCACTACGCAACAGGCCAGTAGAACAAGCCAGTCTTCCTGTTCTCAGGAGGGCTAACAGTACTACAGTTTGTTAACAGGGGCAATACTTGCCAGAGTGATATGAGTGGAACCTAAAGAAACACAATTGGCTTTATGGCCTGCTTCTATGGAGGGTTAACATGTGTGGTATTGTAAACCTAGATCTTACCTACACTAAGCAAATGTTCTAGGGCCTATGGGAGAAAGTTCCACTGTTATTTTACTCACCAGAGAAAACCTCCCCCTCCAGGCACCTACTAAACATTTGGGCATGCGATGTTGGGCTTCTTTTCCAGATTTACTCAGCTTCTTCTAACGTCTTCCTTGACTGGGTTACCACTGTAGCAACAACTCACGATCAATCAGACTGTTGGATATACCATACCAACTTTTTTCTCACTGATAACGTCCCTATTGGTAACATCTTTTTTTTTATTTAAATTTTTTTTAAAGATACTTAAATTACATAAATGTTACACAAAAAAATATAGGGATTCCCATATGCCCCACTCCCCACACCTCTCACACCCTCCCACATAAACATCCTTCATTAGTGTGGCACATTCATTGTAATTGATAAACACATCCTGGGGCTTTGCCACCAAGCATGGACCATAGTTCACATTGCAGTCTTCACACTCTCCCCCACAGTTTTGCATGTTATGTGACAATATAAAATGGCCTATATCTGTCTTTGCAATGTCATTCAGGATGATTCCCAAGTCCTGAAAAAGCCCCTGTATTACAATTGCTTTTCCTCCCTGCCCCCAGAGCCTCCAATGGCCACTGCCTCCATATCAATGGTGTAATTTCTTCCATTGCTAGAATCACAATATGTCTATAGTAGTATACCAGTAAGTCCACTCTAGTCCATAGAGCATTCCCCAATCCTGATGGTGATGTCCCCTCCACCTCTAATTGAGAGGAGGCTTTGATCCCATATAGCCAATGGATGGGACTCTCTTGCTTGCAGTTGTTGGCTCTCTTGTTTCCTTGGTATGGTGGTTGTCAATCCTCACCTCCTTGTTAGTTGTCCTGAGTGAGTCCAATGAACTGGAGAGTAGGTATTGTAACTCCACTGAGGTTCTGTGCCCAGTTGGCACATGGATAGCCCAAAGACTCCAGTCTCTGGACATATACCTACAAACTCCAGCACCAAGTATAGGTCTAAATAGATGAGCCATGTGTAGGGAAGCCATAATTGAGTCCAACTCTGACACTCTCAGGAGCACAAACTTCAAAGTAGGGCCCACAGGCAAGGCACCAAACTCTGGAGCAATCTGCCCTTACTATAGGACCTGGGTATCTCCAGAGCCCTCTATTTGGAGTAGTAACCACTTTGGCAGTCTATGAGATCCTGCTGAGATGTGCATAAGCATTACCTCAGGGATGACCTCCTGACTCACTTTGAAGTGCCACATAAACTCATTTGTCTTTACCCTATCCTCCTTTTATTTGAGGTCTTTTTCCAGTTGCATTGCTAGTTGGTGCTTGGTAGTAATCCCTTGTTGCCAGGGAGGATCATCCCCGGTAGTCATGTCCCATGCTTGGGGGAAGGTAATGCATTTATATGCTGAGTTTGGCTTAGAGAGAGGCCACATTTGAGCAACAAGGAGACTCTCAGGAGGCAACTCTTAGGCACTCCACAACGTTAGTCTAAGTATTGATTTCAAGAGCAAAGTCTCATAAGCATAGTCATCAATATCAAGGTACCATCAATGGGTTATCCTCCTTCGCCAGTTATTGCCCCTGCATTTGGGGGACTGTTGCTGCTCCATTAATGAATGTGGCAGAGCTCTCCAGGATGGGAATTCAATATTCTCTCGGTTATTGTGTGAGTCTCCACCCACAATGCCCTGTGAACATTTGAACATATTTATATATATATATATATATATGTATGCCCAGGTGAACTTCCTCCCATGTATCCCCCATCACTGACACCCCACACCAATGATCCTCCCCTGCCCCAGTTGTAACCCTTCTGTGATCCAAAGCTTCTTCAAAAATGAAGCCATTAAAATACCCAAATACAATTAATAGGAAAATGAAATAATAATAATAAGTTTAAATATAAGAAATAAAATACATAAAATTTTTTAAGAAACTAAAATAAAATTAAAAGATTGGGATATTAAAAAAATAATGAAAAATATTAAAAAAAAAATTTTTTTGGCATTTTGCCTTTCATCACTGTAATATCTGGTACCCTGTATGTACAGTGGCATTTTCTTCCATTTATTCCCCAGTGTCTTATTTTTTTTTTCATTTTGTTTTCAGAGAAGATCTAGGTCACAGTAAAGTCACATACAGAATACAGGGGACGCTCATATACCCAACACCCTCCTCTTTTCCCCCTTCCTGTATTAATACCTTTTTATGTGTGGATGGTACCTTAGTTACAACTAATATACAAATAGTGAAACACAGCTACTAACCATGGTCAATGGTTTACATTATGGTTTACATTTTAGACCATACACTTTTATAAATTTTGATGATATTTAACATGGCCTGTGTCCATTATTGCAAAGTCATGTAGAATACTTCCATTGCCCACTAAATACCCCCTGTTCGATATATTCTATTCCTCCCTCCCCCTCCTCTCAGGGCCCACGGTGACCTCCTGGCTTCTACTGGTAACATCTTGACAAACACATCCACATGGGTGTGGATGCCTACATTGCAGGCATCTTTTCATGCCTCCTTAATTGTTAAAAACAATCCAGTCCCTGGTATACCCTGTTTCTTTTTGGGTATATCTCCCTCTGTCAATACTTCTTCTAAAGAGGGAATTGCTGAAACCTTGTTTGCTATCATTGCTACTGACAATGTGGAAACACCAGCCAAATTACCACTAAATGAGGTCTTGATTCCTCATCCATCTGGGAGGCCATAAAATCTGCTCTCCCTTCCCTCATTTCATTCTTTCCCTTCCTTGGGCCATTAGTTCTGGTCATTCTGCTCTTAATCTTTGGGCCCTGCCTATTCAACCTATTAATTAAATTTGTATCTTCTAGACTTCAACAGCTCCACTTTAAGATGATGGTCATGAAAGGATTTTCTCAGTCCCAACAACAAACCTCCCTGCTGATTCTCCCTTGGGATCTTTAGATTTTGTAGCCAGAGAATTCCACTTCCATGACAGGCAGGGAAAACATCCCAATGACAGCATGAACAGTTACAAAAGATAGATTATCCTCTTTCATCACTTCTTAAGAATAAGGATGGAATTCTCTGAGGGGGGAATGAGGTAGGGAACAGTAGGAGAAGGGAAATAATTTGGCAATGGAGAAGGACCGAGGGAAAATCACCATCAGATAATACCTAATCACAGTGGAAAATCACCTGCCCAAGGCCTAGTGCCAGAAGATACCAGATGACAAAAAGCCCACCCATCACCTGACCACCACCTGCTTTACCAACCCCTCCCCTAGACAGTTCCCATTCTAAGGAATAGGGAGCAAGTAAAAAGTTGTAGTTTTCAATCCTTTTTTTTTGCATAAGGCAGACCAATGAGAATGTTGGGGCTTACAAGTCCTAATTTACATGGAGGGGGAAGGAGAGGAGCCCAGGCTTAATAAAACAGTACTCCCAGCCCCAGCAGGCAGGACTCATGCAACCTGTAAGAGCACGCCTGCATTACCGTCTTGAATGTGTACTTTAGCTTTACATTAAATTCTCCTGCTACTGAAAAAACAAACAAACAAAAAAAACCATGAGAGGCAATACTGTCTTTAATGAGGTTAAATCTTAGACACAGAACAGCACAAAAGAGTCTGTGTAATGACTAATGACAAGTCACTAGTGTGAATGTTAGTAAAAATGAAACAATATGAAGAGGCACCAAAAGCTAGTCAAAGAAAAGCCTGAGTGAAATGCCAAAAAACTCATTTGATTGCTGTTTGGCCAAGAGTGAAATAAACACTTTATCATTTCAGTAGGAGGTTTCTTTTCACTGCCCTATAATTCTTGGGGAAACTTATGAAGAAATAATTAGAGAAGAGTAATATAAATGTTACCAGAGAGACCACAATCTTTGGCAATTTTTTTCTTTTTGTTCTATGGTTTCTGAGGAGCAATGAAATATAGAGATATGAGCCCTGAAGAAGAATAAGAATCTAAAATCTGGTACCAAACTGCTTTGAGCATTTGAAATATAAAGACCTAGAAAAAAGGCAACAAACTGGCAAAAAAATTTTTCCCTGGGAACTTGAATTTATGGGATAATTTTAACGTAAAAGTGTCCAGAGCAATCGCTGTATCTAAATCAGACACTGCATTTCATTTTTTCAAACATTTCTTACCAAGGGCCAACAGATGAAATTTTTCAGGATTAAAAAAAAAAAGAGTAATTTTGCTTAGAGATTAGAAGCCTCATTAAGTATCCCCTTTTTGTGGACAAACACCTGTCCTGGTAAGAGTATCACCTAGAAAATATTAAAGACCTTCTCTGGATCTTTTAGACCTCTCTCTGCATCAACGTTTAACTGCCTCATGTCCCCTGCTCAGTTGAATGTCTATTATATCTTGCAGAGAATTTTAAGTACGTTTTGTTATCTGCAGCTGCTTTGCACAAATGATGGGAGATTTTAGAAAAATATTACTTGTGATAGCATGACCTAATTAATGTGCCCTCCATCTTTGTGCCTGTTCTTGAAGTTCTTTCTGAAGAACTACTGCTGTAATTGACTGAGATATCTGGAGACTCATGCAATTTGGTACAATAGTGTGTTAACCCTTTGTAGATTTAAAAAAAAAAAAAAAACAACTATAAAAGCAGTAAAGTGGAAGATTTAATAATAAGAAATTGAAAGAAAAAAAAAAACAACTGTGTCCTTAATTCATGATGTAATTCTTCTAGAACAAAGAAATGTTAATTGATAACAGTACTGTTCCTAAACTAAAATGATTACAAAGTAAGTACTGCATTTAAGCATCACTACTGGAAAATACTTTATAAATATAGCACATACAAAGTACTCAAAGGAATCTGGTTCATGAATATAGTCTTAAGTTCAATCTATAGCTTCTTGCAAAGCTGTGAAAATACCTTTGCAAAACTCAATTTCTGATTCCTTTCATTCATTCAACAATGATTTCACTTTTGTTTTCCAATATCTTAAGATATAACTATCTATTAAGAATACCCATCAAAATTTATAAAAGTGTATGATCCAAAATGTAAACCATAGTGTAAATCATTGATCATGGTTAGTAGCAATACTTCAATATTTGTACATCAATTGTAACAAATGTACCGACCACATGTAAAATGCTATTAATA
Source organism: Tolypeutes matacus (assembly GCA_026826555.1). Taxonomy (NCBI): domain Eukaryota; kingdom Metazoa; phylum Chordata; class Mammalia; order Cingulata; family Chlamyphoridae; genus Tolypeutes; species Tolypeutes matacus. Next base: position 12,271,849 of record JAKSZT010017719.1, on the reverse strand, counting down.
AGGGAAAGGGAAAAAGGGGGAGAATGTTGGGTAGATGGGAATCCCCTCTATTCTGTATGTGACTTTTCTGTAACCTAAAGCTTCTCTGAAGACAAAATGAAAAAAATAAGACACTAGGGGAATAAACAGAAAAAAATGTCACCATACAAACAAGACAACAGATCTTACAGTGATGAAAGACATAATGTCAATTTTAAAAAAATATTTGTATTTTATTTGTTATTTTTAAAACTATCATTTTTTCATTTTCTTATTAATTGTATTTGGTTATTATGTTGGCTTCATTTTTGAAGTTTTGAATCACAGAAGGGTTACAACTGTGGCAGGGGAGGATCATTGGTACAGGGTGTCAGTGATGGGGGATGCATGAAAAGAGGTTCACCTGGGGCATACCTATAAGGTATTGTCACGGTGGGTGGGTGGAGATTCACACAATAACCAAAAGAATATCAAATTCCCATCCTGGGGAGCTCTGCCACATTCTCTAATGGAACAGCAAGAATCCCCTGAGTATAGAGTCAATGACTAGTGAAGGAGGATGGATCATTGACAGATCCTTGATATTGATGACTGTACTTAGGAATGTTTACTTTTGAAATTGAAACTTAGCCTAGTATTATAGGGTGCCTAAGAGTTACCTCCTGAGGGCCTCCTTGTTGCTTAAATGTGGCCTCTCTCTAAGCAAAACTCAGCATATAAATGCATTACCTTCCCCCCAGCATGGGACATGACTCCCAGGGATGAGCCTCCCTGGCACTAAGGGATTACAACCAAGCACCAACTAGCAATGCAACTGGAAAAAGACCTTGACCAAAAGGGGGAAAGGGTAAAGACAAATGAATTTATATGGCTAAGAATGAGTCAGGAGGTCATTCCAAAGGTTACGCTTATGCACGTCTCAGCAGGATCTCAAAGACTGCCAAAGTGGTTACTACCCCAAATAGTGGGGCTCCTGAGGGCTCTGGAGACATCCAGATATTATAGGCAGGGCAGACAGCTCAGGAGTTTGGGACCCTGCCAGTGGGCCCTACTTTGGAATTTATGCTCCCCAGTGTGACAGAGGTGAACTCAGTTGTGGTTTCCCTACACATGGCTCTTCTGCCCCTTCTATTTGAACCTATAGTTAGTACTAGAGTTCATAGGTATATGTCCAAGAGACTTAAATCTTTGGGCTGTCCATGTGCCAGTTGGGCCCTGAATCTCAATAGAATTGCAACACCTACTCTCCAATTCATTGTACTCACCCAGGACAACTAACAAGGAGATGATGATGGACAATGACCATCCCAAGGAACAGAGAGTCTGCAACTGCAAGCAAGAAAGTCTCATCCATCTGCCCTATGGGATTGAAGCCCCCTCTCAATTAGAGGCAGTGTGGGCATCACCATCCCAGAATTCTCAGGACTGGGAAATGCACAATGGGATAGAGTAGATTTACTGTTATTCTACTAAAGGCTTATTGTGATACTAGCAATTGAAGAACTTTTATCATTGATGTGGAGGCAGTGGCCACTGGAGGTTTTAAGGGGAGGAGAGGAAAAAATAGGTGTAATATGAGGGCATTTTCAGGACTTGGGAATTATCCTGAATGACTTTGCAATGACAGATACAGGCCATTATATATCTTGCCATAACTTACAAAATTGTGCAGGAGAGAGTGTAAACTACAATGTAAACTATAATCCATGCTTAGTGGCAATGCTCCAAAATGTGCTCATCAATTGTAACAAATGTACCCCACTAATGAAGGATGTTGTTAATGTGGGAAAATGTGGGAGATGTAGGAACAGAGTTTCTATTTGGAGTAATAAAAAAGTTTTGGTAATGGTAATGGAAGGTGGTGATAGTAGCACAACCTTGTAAATATAATTAATGCCACTGAATTGTACAATTAAACATGGTTAAAATGACAAATTTATGTTAAATATGTTACCACAATAGAAAAATCTCTTTTAATACTTTAAAAAAAAAACTTTTTAAAAAAGGCGATGAGGTTTTAATAAATTAGATTCTTAAATTTTGCTAGAGGGAAGCCATGTTATGCATAAGCAACTACTTTAACTGGAATGTGGCATTAAAGTCAACAGGGATCCAAATAATAACTCAGTCTTTCTCAAAACTAATGTTACAATTAAGATAGCAGGAAGTGATTAATGCTTCAACTGATAATTGCATAAGGAGCTGCAGAACATTTTAGGATTTAAAATGCTATTTAAGTAAAAGGAATAGAATCTTCTCTTTTCCCTTTGGCTCCAACTCAAGTCTTGGGCTTTAAATGCCCCTGTGTAGAATGAGGGAGAAGAGGCGGGAAAAACGAAAGATAAAAATGTATAGGGAAGCGGCTGTGGCTCAATCAGTAGGGCTCCCGTTTACCATATGGGAGGCCCCGGTTCGGTTCCCAGGGCCTCCTGGTGAAGGCAAGCCTGCCCGCACGGCGTGGTTAGCTGACCCAGCGAGCACAAGCAGCAAGGGGGGGATAAATGAATAAATAAATAAAATCTTAAAAAATAAAAAAAATAAAAATGTATAAGATTCTCATTCATTTTTTCACATACAATTGTTTATTTCATTTTGAGATTTATCATTAACACTCCTACTCTGTTTAAACAAAGACCAGGAAAATGCATGGTAACTATAACAACTTTGAATCTCTCTACTCAACATACAACTTCATGCTTTTTCACAAATATAGGATAGGATCTACAAAAATAACCTCTCTCCTGATTTTCAAATTGAGAAGAAAAGGAAAAATTATCAGACTCAAGAGTGGGAATTCTTAAGTCAAACCCCTGCCTGAACATCAAAAGATTTTTTAAAAATCCAAACTATTTTATTTTGAATACAGACCAGATTTCCTAAGTATACAACGCATTTATTTCAAAATGTACTTTTTATTAGGCCCATATTTTATCTTTGCAAATTTAGAGTAAAGGAATCTCAGGAAACCCTCATTCTAGGGATAAGAAATTTCAACATAGAGATTTTATTTTTATAAAGGATCTTACTCTAGCATAACATTGATACTCAAATTATATTTCACATTTATGCTATGCCAGGGTAGGGCCACAAATCTTTGCAAAGCTGGGAAACGTAAAATATTAAAGTTGAGGAGTTTCTTGAGTTAAACCAGACTTTGTAGAAATGTGGAAAGTTTTAAAGTCACCATACTTAAAGAAAGCTTTACCTTTTAAAATAAAAATATATACATTAAAATTCCCAATCACAGTTCACTATAGCAAAAACATTTCTTCCACTTTATGGGAGACATATGAAAAAAAGGGGCAACATGACCCAGGTTTTATAGAAAAGTTTCTCTCTCACTTTTAGGCACCATGTTGTTAATGCTAGCTCCTGGCTCACTGCCAGTTTTCCACAATTCCAAGACAATTCATCTAATTAATAAGATAAGATGACAAGTTCTGGGAAAAGTCGCAATGGTTAGCTTTCACTACTAATTATAAAGATGATATTACCAGCTATTAAATATGTACCTCATGTATATCTTACATTTCACTAGAAACTTTACACATATAGCCTCCTTTATTCTTCATCGCAATCCTGTGACATAGGTACCTTAGATGAGTAAACTGAGTTTAAGAGAGATGAAACAAATCATACAACAACAAGTCCTGGAGAAGGCAAACTGAATAATTCCAAAGTCCATGTCTTTTCTCTAAGAGATCCTTCCACCTATGAAAACCACCATACAGAACTAGAACACTTTAACACCATATTTTGCCATGAATTAACTGGCTCTGTGACCTTCACTAAGTCTGACTTCTCTGAGTTTCAGTGTTTCGATCTATAAAGTGGGGATAATTCTTATTATCTGTCTATCATAAGAGATAATCAAAGTTCAAATTATATATGGCCACATATACTGTTTTTTATCTACAAAAATTTGTTTTATAACTGAACAATCAGTGTATCAAATAATCCTGATAAGTTAGAGAGCAATTTCCTTTGAAAAATTTAAAGTATGTGCTATGTTTTAAGGGAAAACTCAAACATTTAAAATTGCTCATTGAGGGCAAATTTTCTCATATTTCTGTACATTTCTCAGAGCGGCTTGATATAGTAGTTATCAATGAATGGCTATCAAGATATATTCAAACCTTGTTTTGTTTTATGAAATAAAATTAGAGCTGATCAATATAAAAGACAAAGATCTTCAGATTGATTAAAAACCATGAAATCCAGCCATAGTTGGGTTACAAAAAACACAAAACGAAAATATACAGGTTAAAAGTAAATGGATAGAAAATGATAGAATAGGCAAATACTGACCAAAAGAAAACTAGTAGCTATATATGAACGTTCAGGCAAAAAGGCATTATTAGGAGGAAGAAAGGTTTGGTCACTGAATAATGTAAAATTTACAATTCATCAAGAAGATATAATTGTTTTAAATATGTATACACCTGTGATGGTTAGGCTACTGTGTCAACTCGGCCAGGTAATTGTATCCAGGTGTTTGGTCCAGGAAGCACTTGGCTAATTGTAATACAAGAACATTTATGGACTTTGGTCACCAGTGAGTTTATTGGGTGGATGGCTGATTACATCTCCATCAATCAAGGAGATTGCCGTCAGCAATGCATGATGCTTTTATCCAATCAGTTGAATACCTTAAAAGGGGAAGTGATTTCAATATTCAGAGAGAATTTCCCAGCTCGTCCTTGGACAGCCAACTTCTCCCAGAAACTCATCAAGGACCTTTCACTGGACTTTCATTGGAGCCTCTGGTTTGCAGCCTGCCTGCAGAACCTGGACTTGTGCATCCCCATGGTCGCGTGAGGGACTCGTATAAAATCTCATATTATTGACAGATATCTCCTGTTGATTCTGTTTCCTGAGAGAACCCTGACTAATACAATACCTATTGCTGTAGTCTCAAAATAAAGTAAAATGAGGGCAAATATAATGTTATTTCTAAGGATGAAGTGAGATAAAAATATAAAAATACTTTGTACCTGATTAGGATATTTCCCACTTTATTTTCTCAAGTGTTCCGCTTTTCTGGAAATTTGGAAATTGACCTCAGAAATTGGTATCAGAAATAAGGTGTGATAATAAATACTCTAAAATGATGGAGGAAGGGGTACAGGGAACTAAACCTGGTCAAACTACAGCTTTTTGCAATTTTCTGGCAGAGGGAACTTTCTTTTACTCCAGAATTGGAATAATAATTCAACAAGTTTCCTGAAATTATGGAAAGGGGAAAAGAAGACGGCTAGACTAAATTATAGAACAATATTTACTATAGAGCAGTCACCTTAAGTACTTCCTTCATTAGCATTCTGGATCCCCTTATACCTAAAAGCCTTCCACTGTCATTTCTCTAACACATTCTGGTTAATAGTATTGTTAGAGAAAATCACAATATGAAGACCTGGCCTATTAATGGCTTTACTTTCCTTAAGTCCTTAGAGCTGCTTTATTTATTTATTTCTTTTTTAAAGATTTATTTACTTTATCCATTTTAAACCCCCCCTTCCCCATTTGCTGTTTTGTGTCCATTCGCTAGGCAACTCTGTGAGTCTGTTTCCTGCCGTCTCCTCCCATCCTCCTCCTCCAGTCCTCACCAGGATTAGATCCTGGAGACCTTCGATGCAGGAGAGAGGTGTCCCGCCACCTATGCCACCCCGGTTCCTGATTTTCAGAGCTTTTGGAGCATCTCGTCTTGTCTCTCTCCTGTTACGTCATCATCTTGCTGCATGGCTGGCGGCTCACTGGCACACAGAGCCCGGCAGCCCATGAGCCTTCTATATATATATTTTTAATTTTACCAGGAGGTCCCAGGGATCGAACCCAAGTCCCTCCACATGGCAGACAGACGCCCAACCATTTGAGCCACATCCGCCCCCGCTTAGAGCCGCTTTAAAATCCTTAGGTTTATCTTACTGTTTCCATATCCAATTGCCTGCATTGGTTATTCCAAGTTCTCCTCTCTTTATGCCTTCTATTCCACTCTACCACAAGCAAAGCATTTCATTTCCAACTTCACGGAGACGAGGACCTTCTTTATCTTTCTCTCCTCCTCTATCTTAGCCTTTGCCTACACTTACCCTTCCCTCCAAGAATAAAGAAACCTTCCAACTGTTCTCTTAATCACATCCTATCCCAGCTCTTTCCAGGACTCTGGTTCTCTCTCCCATTCTTTCTTTCTCTCTCTCTCTCTCTCTCTCTCTCTCTCTCTCTCTCTCTCTCTCT